>OZ004329.1:12340741-12938741 GCA_963924455.1 Pelagia noctiluca | reverse complement strand
CACAATACACTTCGACTGAAGAACCAGAGCAAGGCGAAAGAGAAGAGACAACAACCAAACAATCAGACATAACAACCAAACCAAGCTACCAAGAAACCAAGGGTACAACTAAAGAGCAAGAGACCACATCAACTGAAGAATACTCCAAAACTAAAA
The DNA here is from genome assembly GCA_963924455.1 of Pelagia noctiluca. Classification (NCBI taxonomy): domain Eukaryota; kingdom Metazoa; phylum Cnidaria; class Scyphozoa; order Semaeostomeae; family Pelagiidae; genus Pelagia; species Pelagia noctiluca. Next base: position 12,938,585 of record OZ004329.1, on the reverse strand, counting down.
CAGAGCCTTACCTTATAATTCCACAATACTCAACTACTGAAGAACCAAGAGAAGAAACGACCAAACAGAATGCAATAACAGCTCAGCCAAGCTACGAAGGTGAAACTTCAACATCAACAGAAGCATCGTCTAAAACAACTACTGAGGCATACCGAATTGTTCCACAATACACGACAAATGAGCCAGAACAGGAAGAAGAGAAAACTACCAAACAGCCAGTGGTTACAAACAGACCAAATTATGAGCAGACGAAGGAAACTACTACAGAAGCCTCCTCTAAAACAACTACTGAGGCATATCGAATTGTTCCACAATACACGACAAATGAGCCGGAACGGGAAGAGGAGAAAACTACCAAACAGCCAGTGGTTACAAACAGACCTAATTATGAGCTAACGAAGGAAACTACTACAGAAGCATCATCTAAAACAACTACTGAACCATACAGAATTGTTCCACAATACTCTACAACTGAGCCAGAACAAGAGCTGAAGGAAGAGGAAACTACTAAACAGCCATCGATAACAGCAAGACCAAGTTATGAACAGGCGAATGAAACAACAACAGAAGAAACCTCTACATCAACAGAAAAACCTTCGAAAACAACAACTGAGCCATACCAAATTGTTCCACAATACTCTACAAGTGAACCAGAAAAGGAACCCATGGAAGAAGAAACTACAAAACAGCCATCGATAACAGCAAGACCAACATATGAACAGGCAAAGGAAACTACTACAGAAGCCTCCTCTAAAACAACTACAGAACCATACAGAATTGTTCCACAATACACGACAAGTGAGCCAGAACAAGAGCTAAAGGAAGAGAAAGAAACTACTAAACAGCCATCTATAACAGCAAGACCAAGCTATGAAAAAGCCAAGGAGACAACTACAGAGGAGGTCTCTACAACAGAAAAGCCTACGAAAACAACTACTGAGCCATATCAAATAGTTCCACAATACTCTACAAGTGAACCAGAAAAGGAACCCATGGAAGAGGAAACTGCAAAACAGCCATCGATAACAGCAAGACCAACATATGAACAGGCAAAGGAAACAACTACAGAAGAAACCTCTACATCAACAGAAAAACCTTCGAAAACAACTACAGAACCATACCAAATAGTTCCACAACTATGGACAACTCAGCAGCCACAATTACAAAAGACAACAACAGAACACCCTGAAGAATATTCGACAACTACTGAAACTCCAATGACAAAGCAAAAATCAGGGGGTACACCAGAAGAGATTGAATGGAGAGTGTCAGATACTTTCACAACTGCAACACAGCAGCCAGAACCAGAAGAAAGTGGACAAGAACCAACTAAGTATACAACACCTCAAGTACCGAAGACTGATACAACAACAGAGGCAAAAACAGAGAGAGTTACTCCAGTTAGTTCAACAGAGTCAAGTCAAGAAAAGGAGCAAACAACAACAACATATCCAAGCTACGAAGCAAAATCAACTACCGAAGAGCCTAAAAAGCCAAGCCAGCAAGAGCAAACAACAACAACAACATATCCACCATACAGAGCAAAATCTACAACTGAAGAACCTGAAAAGCCAAGCCAGCAAGAGCAAACAACAACAACAACAGTTCGACCTTATGAAGCAAAATCAACAACTGAAGAGCCCGAAAAGCAACAAGAGCAAACAACAACAACAACATACCCAAGTTATGAAGCTGGCCCAACAACAGAGCCTGTAAATGTTGACGTCATTGAGTGGGAAAAACAGGGTGAGATAATTAACACCACTGCAGCTCCTGATACTGCAAAGACTACAGCCTATCCATACAACCAAATCACGTATAATCAAGCCACGTATAGTCAGAATAATGTAGGACAAGAGGCCAACATCACAACAACACGATCTCCTCCTGTAAACACCGTTTATAACAAGCTCACGACAGAAGCAGAACAGGAAGAGACAAGTACTAAGAATAATGTCTATACCGAGAATTCAGAGCGTTATAACGAAACAACAACAACAACAATTTCACCATTGGTTATAACAGAGGCTGAGAGTGTAAACACTCAGTATCAAGAAACAACCACTAAAGGCGTGGCTAGGACAAAGACTCATACCGAGGCTTCACCAACGAGGTTCAGAAATACCAATGGAACGATCCGGTTGACGACTAGGCCAGTATCAGAAGGAGGCGAGCAGGGCCAACTGCCCACATCAGGTAACACAGTGAAAATAGCAACAACCGAGGGAATAGTGGATTTCAGTGGAAGACCGTTTGGCTTTGCCATGCAGTCAGCCGTCAACACTGAGCCAAGCAGGCCAAGTCCATCTTATGGCAATGTAGAGCCTTCTAGCAAAGCTACAAGACCTAGCCAGCTCAATGAATCAACAACAACAACACATACAATGAAGCCTGTCATCACAGTTATCAGCACACAGGCTGAAAAACCAGCCGAACCTGCTGAAGTCCCTAGCAGACCGACGTCAGGAGCCACTGATAACGAGATTCTGAGTGAACAGAGGCCTTATAATGTATCCGAGGCTACTCCAACTGAATACGAGACGAAGACTGGAGCACCATCGCAGGCAACAACAGAGAGTATGAAAACAGGAGCTACGCCAAGTCAACAATCGAAAATAGCCAATGAATCTGAGCCTAGTAGGCCTACTCTGGCACAATCGAGTCCAGGACAGCCAACAAGTGGGGAACAACCAAGCAGAACTGGAACACAAGGAGGGCCGACTGATAGAGTGAGACCAAGTGCGACTGGAAGCCAGACACCACAAAGTGAGACGAGTCAGTACATGAAACAGATACAGGAGTGGTATAACAAATACGCACGTCCCATCGAAGGTGAGAATCTGACGTTCTACCCTGCAACCAAAATCGACTACGCAGACTTCGATGAGATAAAGGAAGAGAGGAAGGAGGAGCAAGAGCAGGACAAGACGAGCTACGACCCATGGAGAGCTGTGAAGGAGATTTACGACACTTATCTGATGGAGATGGAGAACTGGGAGATCAAGTACGGCTTGAATAATAAGAGTAGGCCCCAGGAGAGTGTGGTCAAGCCTACTATACTGCCACTGCCTGAGACGACCACTAAACAGCCAGTAACATGGAACACACCACAGAACATCGCTGTAGGAGGTATGAATACACAAAACAACAACGAGACTACAGATGAAGGACAGAGTCGATTGAATCAATATGAAAATCAAAATCCATCTGAGTATGCCAAAGTTGATATTGATATGATGTATGGGAAAACAACCACCGAAAAACCAGAAAAACAGGTTTTCCAACCAACAACTAAGCCACAATTAGACTACGATAAAATCCTCACTCATCTCGCTAATCTTCAGAAGTCTACAGAAGAACCGTTTCCAAGCACTCCTCCCCCTCCTAATATCCCTTCTAAAGGCGAAGATGGGGTAGTCATTCATACCCCTGTTCTTCCAGAAGCTCCTGTCAAGCTCCCAACACCTGAGACTCCAAATAAGCCTCTACCACTGAATATCCCTTCCAAGGGAGATGATGGTGCTGTGGTTTATACTCCGAAGCTCCCAGAAGCTCCAACTAAAGTTTACACGCCTGGGCCTGTCAAGCCGAATATCCCTTCAAAAGGTAGTGACGGTGAAGTCGTGTATACGCCAGTTCTTCCAGAGGCTCCCACTAAAGTTCCAATATACACGGGTAGCCAGGCAAGCGACGAGAATAAAGGGACGAATCCAGCACTCACAACTGATCTAGATGCAATATTTGCTAAGTTAGCAACCATGAAAAGGCCTACAACGAAACCCACAACAAGACAAGGCCCATTACAGGGAGACGTATCAAACGAATCACTGAAAATCCCAGAGGGAGGATCATCATCAAAAGCTGGCTCCAGCAACACGTCTGTGACACTTTCAGAGAAGACATCCACGAGTCAGTTGATCACAACCCTCGCTGGGATAACAGGTAGCTCTGATAACACGAATAATCAACGACCATCAACTCCTGACAGTGATAAAGACGTGTCGTATGGGAATGACAATCCAATAACAAACGCTCCTATTAGTAAGTCAAGTGAAGCAGTACCGCAAGGCTTGAAGTATACCAATCAACCAATCACAGATAAAATCAGCACATTTTCAGCCAATCAAAACAAACCAGATCAACTTGAAACCGGGAATGAAGTTGAGCCAACGCCTGCAGCTACACAAAAAGTGACCACAACAGCAAAACCAGTTCAACAGGAAAATCTACCACAAATTAACCACATGGAAGAGAAGGAAGACTCAGCCTTGGTTTATCAGATACCAACAACCATCAGTCAACAGCAGGCGAGTACACGCGAGGATGGTATTGTCATAACAGACAAGCCTGAATATAATGCGAATAATACCATGAAAATGCCCTTACAACAAATACCAAAGACCCAGCCTTCTATCAAGCAAGACAATCTGCCAGAAACTCCTTCCAGCAGTGAATACATGGAAGGCAAAGAGAGCGAGTCGTTCGAGTATAAACCAACTAAAGGACAGGGGTACGAGAGTACCACAGGAAGTGTCAGAACAACCAGCAAATACGCTGGCAGTGCATCTCGGGTAGATAGCAATAAACAAAGTGACTCGTCATATAAACCAATGATAGGCCTATCAACGAATGGCTCACAAACTGCACAGGCTAATAGTGGAAGTCAATCTAGTGGAAGCCAGGTGTCAAATAATACTACAGGCCCCAACGGGTATCAGTATAACGCACAATCATCAACAGAACAGAAATATCTGCAATATGAGTTCTCAACTATCGTATCTAACGTTCCAGCACAGCCGAATTATCCAGTTGTAAGCAGCAATGGACAGCAAGTGCAAGTGAACCAGGGATATTATCCACAGCCTACAGTGAAACGACCAGTTTATGAAGAAACAACGACAAATAGACCGGTATTTGATGTGAGAACAACCGAGAGACCAGTTTATCAAGAGACAACGACAAGAAGCCCAGTTTATCAAGAGACAACAACTCAGAGACCGGTTTATCAGGAAACAACGACAGGAAAACCGGTTTATGAAGAAACAACGACTGAGAGACCGGTATATCAAGAAACAACCACATCAGTACCGGTTTATCAGCAAACAACAACAGCCCAACCAATAACACAGCAACAAAGTTCACAAAACGCACAGGGGTACTTGGAGGAGAAAGAGGATAGTCAAATGCTGTATCAGGGTAATCAGACACAAACAGAACAATCCAGCTACCCAGATAAGCCTGTCAGTGTGGTCAATGACACAGAAGAAGCAACTAGTAACAACAATTACAATGTGAACTATCAAGCAAACAGCGAAGAAAATGGCTACCCATACGCTTATCCCTACCCATATGCATATCTCTACCCTACAGCTACAACAACTAAAGCTCCAGGATATCCAGAAACAACAACAACATCACAACAACAAACAACAGAAAGCAATGAAAAAGGATATTTAGAAGACAAGGAGGACAGTAGATTACTCTACCAATACGAAACTACCAAATCAGCGCAGACTACCCAACCTCAAAATGTCTACCCTGCGAGATATGGAGCTACAGTTGGTCAGAATGAAACATTTACAACAAATGGTAGTTCTTACCATTCAAACGTGCAAGGAGGTAGTGTAGACAATGGATACCCATATGGTAGCCTGTACCCAACAACAGCAACAACAAAGGCCCCTCAATACCAAGAAACAACTACAACTTCACAATCACAACAGACAACTACAGAAAGTAATGAAAATAGTTATATGGAGGATAAGGAAGACAGTAGACTACTTTATCCATACAAAACAACAAAATCGGCACAACAAAGTGAAACTACACAAAGTCAAAATCAAAATGTCTACCCGCAAGGATATGGATCAGCAACAAGTCAAAATAAACCCAACCAAACTAGAACAAATAATGATTATTATGGGGCAAATGCACAAGGTAGTAATTCATACAACGGATACCCCTATGCCAACCTCTACCCAACTACTACAATTGCCCCGCAGTATCAAGAAACAACAACTCCACAGCAGTTAACTACAAATAATGAAAATGGCTATATGGAAGATAAGGAAGATAGCAAATTGATATATCAATATGGAACAACTAAATCAGCAATCCAGACATCTACTACACAAAGTCAAAATGCCTACCCTGAGAGATATGGAACTACAACCGGTCAAACGAGACAAACCAAGTCACATAATGACTTCCCTAAACTCAAGGCCCCAGCAAAAAGCTCAGGGAAAGGCAACCAATATGGTAGTAGCGAACAAGCAGAAGTCACAACAAAAGACTACCAAGCAGAAACAACGACAACAGCAACAACAATGAACTTTCCAACAACAGCAACAACCAACTACCAAACAGCAACAACAACACAAAGACCACAAAACGGGTTGACTACGCAGTCAACTACAGCTCAGACCACTCAGAAACCGGGGGCGTCTGTAGAAATGCCAGTGGATTCAGAAGAGGGGAAAAATGCTGCAGCAGACATGTCCATAGATAAGGTATGGGGTTGTTAGCTTTACATCACTCTTTATTCAATAGGCCATAATTACTTTATTTTTGATTGCCATATAAAGCTACTATATAAGGGTATATCAGGTGGTGAGAAAAAAAAGATCCTGGTCTGGATTGGTGAAGATTGGTTGTTTATACCTAAACCATTTTTCGACCCAACTCTTGGTACGTTAATCTGTTCAGTTTCATATTTGCTCTATTTCAGACGAATACTACGCCATTGAGTGCACGAAAAGCTTCAGATTTTACTGTCTCGTTAATGTTTCCCTTTTTCTCCCATCTTAATTTATTCAACCATACTAATGTTAATGCAAAATATCATGGTTCATGTATTTTTTAGGCATATGATCCAAATGAATACAACTACACCACTCAAGCTAAAGAAGATCTCTACGATACAACAACTACTTCATATAACATGGTCACGACAGTGCCAACAACAAAACCAAGTTTGGTGGCTGTAACAGCAGCATCTAATTTCAAGATGCCAGAAATTCAACCAGTCACGACTACACCTTCATCAGCTACAACAACCAAACCTCCGTATCCAGCCTTTAATGTGTACGACACAACTACACCTTCATCAGACACGACAACAAAGCCTCCGTATCCAGCATTCAATGTGTACGACACGACTACACCTTCATCAGACACGACAGCCAAGCCGCCATACCCTGCATTCAATGTGTACGACACGACTGCATCTTCATCAGGCACGACTACCAAGCCACCGTATCCTGCCTTCAATGTGGACGACACAAAAACCAAAGCATCGAATCCAGTATACAATACTTATGGAACAACAACTGAGACACCTTATCCAATGAATGTTAAGTATGATACGACAACGAAATATCCATATCCACCATACGACAAGTATGATACGACAATAAAGTCTCCATATCCAGAATACGACAGTTATGTTACCACGATGAAAGCTCCAGACACAGCACACGAGGAGTATGACACGACTACCAAGTCTCCTTATGCGGCATACGACAACTTTGTTACCACTACTGAAGCTCCCTATCCAACATACGACACGACGACAAAAGCTCCAAATCCAGCATACGACAGTTTTGTCACAGCCACCAAAGCTCCGTACCCAGCATACGACACGACAACAAAACCTCCATATCCAGCATACGATGATTTTGTCACGACCACCAAAGCTCCTTATCCAGCATACGACACGACAACAAAACGTCCATATCCAGCATACGACAATTCTGCCACGACTACCAAAGCTCCTTACCCAGCATACGACACGACAACAAAAGCTCCTTACCCAGCATACTACAACTACGAAACAACCACAAAAGGCCCATTCCCACAACGCAACAATTATGAAACGACAACTGCACCAGTCGGAAATACATGGGTAGAAGAGCAGCAAAAGCCTGAAATTGAACAAGAGGCTATCGAACCAAAAACAACTACAACAACACCAACCACAGCAACAACAGTAGGATATCAGAAGCTAGCAGCAGTAACAACACAATCGAGTAAACAAATGCTGACAACAAGCGGGAGATATAAAGATTTGTACAAAGGATGGCCGTTCGGGGAGCCGGACAGTTATCAGGAATATCTGAGGAGATTTTATGGTTTCTATAATCAGTACCCACCAGCAAATAATGCAAGGATAGCAGGTATGTTGAGAAGTCAATCGTTTTCAAATTCATTTCATTTGAATGCAGGATAGCTAGGATTTGTCGATACTTATAAAGATCAATTTGTGAATACAAATGAACAGTCTTGGATTTGTACTTCAAGATTGAAATGAAAATTCGTAACTTCAAGATTGAAATGAATATCAGAAAAAATAATAGCTACAAAAAACATTCGTCGACATAGTACGTTAGAGAGAGGAGGAAAATGAGACCTCACCAATAATTATACCCAGACATGATCGAAATCGGAAAATCAAAAGAGAGTGAATGATTGTCTGTTTCTCACTATAATAATCATTCACGTCTTCTCTTAATGGCCTAGCTCTTTTCAACTCTGGGTAAAAATGGGTTAGGTTTAGGTTTCGTTATCTTTAGGGCGTAATAGATTGATAGGTTTTAGATAAAAACTTTCATAAGTTATTATGTTGCGTTGTATTTCCAATTCTCCTTCCCATCTTGAATTTTAGTACTAATCCAAGATAGTTCTTTTGTACTCACAGTTTGATCTTTTTAAGTTTCGATTCCTTGCAATGTGGAATCCCATAAGGCAAAATAATTTTCAAATCAAAACTTATGCTGATTACCAACTTACCATGATCATGAATTTTAGTTTTACGTCTTGACAGCTTCTTACCTTTTTCTTGGTCAAACTCACACATCACTTGACCGTCGACACATAATAATATTAATTACTAACCCAGATTTTGACACTTAACAGGTTAAACCGACTTACCAAATGACCGTTGATACGATGACTGCAAACATTCACTAATGCTGATGACTCCGACTTGCAAACACACACACATACCTACAAACAAAAACAAATCGATGACTGAAGCTGAGACTGAACAATACTGACTGACTAAAACAGCATTGGTTCTAGATACAGATTAGGTAGGTATTTTGGAACAAACATCTACGAATACCATCAGTACTGTGGAGGTAATACCAATAGTTCTAATGGAATTACTCCATCATACTGAATATCTTCCACAGCACTGAATGGTATCCTTTCACAGAACTTGACACCCTCCACAGTACTGAATTTCTCTCCATAGTACTGATGGTATTCCTCCACGGTACTGAACATCCTCCACAGTACTGATGATATCCTTCCACAGTACTGAATATCTCTCCACAGTACTGATGATATCCTTCCACAGTACTGAATATCTCTCCACATTACTGATGGTATTCCTCCAACGTGCTGAACAGCCTCCAATGCACTACTGAGATCCTCAACAGTACTGATGATATCCCTTCACGGTATAGAACACCCTTCACAGTACTCAGATACGTTCCCCAGGTAATAAAGCAAATTTTGGATGTCCTATATGAACATTATTATTTCCCTGACGTCGACCAAACTTTTGCCCTTGGTCAAGTTTAACTAAACATTTCTCCATCCTAAAATTCTAAATTCTTTATTACCTAGCTTCACAAGATGCAAAGGATAGTGAAACCATTACCGAGTCTAACCTGAAAGCAAACCCAACCGTTCCGATGTCAGCCACAACACAGGAGAAACCGACCGTAAAGATTGCAACAGACCGGCTCACCTACCAATACCCTACTTACGCAGTCAATCAGTCTGATTCAAATGGACCAGAAACCAGTATTCCGGTGGTAGGAAATACTGCAACTGCTCAAGTAACAAACCAATATCCGACCGAGTCAGCCATTAAACCATCCGGTTTGAAAGAAGAAAAAACCGACGAAGCGGATGAAAGCAATAAAGTGCAGCAGAGATATCATCCATCCACTTCAGTGTCTGCTGAGGCGCAAAGGCGAGGTGAAACACGAGTCGAAGCATTAGTAAAAAGTAAAGACATTCAACAGCAGAGTGGACAGACGCCATCTCAGACGAAAGATGATGCAAATCAAACTGTAAGCTTTCAGAACGAGACAGAAACAAAAGAGTTAAACGCCAATCCTCCAATCACAACAACAACAGGAATTGATTTTTCAGTGAGAAGCAACGAGTCTTATGCTGATAATGCCAATGCAAATAGTGCTGTAACTGGTGATGAATTGAGCAGTAACCCAATTGATTACGAACTTATAGGACCAACACAACCAATGGTTAGCACAGCATCGCAAGAAGCAGTTTCAGAGAATGTTAACAGAGTTGAAGAAAGCCAATCAAGACCAACTGAACCAGCACTAAGTATAACGCAAGAGCCAGCAACCCAGACACAGCAGGCAGTTAGGGAGGGTTTTATGACAGCGAAAAGCATTACAGATGCATCAACTTCAATAGAAAATAGAGAAAATGCCCCAGCTTCAGGACCAACTGAGCCTGTCAGAAAAACACCGTCAGCTGCCATACAGACACAACCAGCTGCTAGGGAGGAGCTGATAACTACGCAAGCTAGCACAGATGCCTCATCTTCAAGTGACAATAACCAAAATGCTTATAAACCAACTGTGTCAGTTCAAAACACACAGACAGAAAACTTGATACAGACACCAGCAATGGCCAGAGAAGAAGTAGCAGCTACCACAAATGCCAACACGGATGCGTCATCTACGCAAGCAAACAAACTGAATTTTGTATACAGGAAACCAACAGAATCATTCAGAAACGCTTGGTCTGAACTAGACGAGCAGACACAGCAAGCTTTTAGAGATGAGATGGCTGTAGCTAGTGATGACGATGCAAATGATTTCAATTATTATGATTACAGAGAGAATGCCAGATTCAGAGAACCAACAATATCCGTGCAAAGAACAATGCAGGAGGAAGCTATCCAAACCCAGCCATTAGCAAGAGATATTTCGGTAGCTACTGACAGCAGTACAGATCCTTCAACATCGTCTTTGGACAATAGGGACAGCCTCAAGGCTTCCACACCCACCGACTCAGTACAGAATGCACAATTAGCTACACAGACACAACCAGATATTGGACCAGCTGTTGCAAGGACCAGCGAGAACATAGACGATTCTGCTTCTTTGGGGGATATGGGGAGCTTCCAAGCTACAACTCCAACTAAATCAGTCTCGGACGCACGACAGTTGGATTCAGTTAACGCAGAGGAACCTGATAGAGATGGGCAACGAGTAGCTGAAGGTAACCTTGAGAATTACATGCCAACAGAACCTGTAAGATCAGCTAGATTTCACAAGGCCCCACATGTTAAGCCAGCGAGGAAAGAAGATGTGCCAACGAAAGACCCAACTGCCGCAGCTAGTGACACACAGGCTAATACTCCTGAAACAGAGTCTGTGGTAAGAGCTGAAGGGGCATCGGAAGAAAGTTCACAGAGTGATGGTACAATGATTGGCTCTGTTAGTACATCTGGTGTGCCAACACCTAAAGCAAGCTCAATAAGGGCCCAAGAGAATAACGTTGATAATATTAGTGACACAAAAGCAGCAGAGTCTGGTAACAAGTTTGGGGTACCAGAATCTGCACAGGCATCAGCTATTGATCTGACAGAAACACCAGAGGCAACTCCAAGATCTGATGACCAGCAAGCAGATAAATCAACTGATTCACAGAAAGAGCAAGCACCTCGTATCAACATCACACCAGCCGTGCTCCTTACCACTGCAGGTTTCCTGGCTCCAACCGTCCCACAAAGTGGTGCAGACAGAAAATCAGACGAGGCAGGGATGAATACCCCAACGATTCCATCCCAAGATGCAGTGAATGTGATTCATACGACAGCAGCAATGGAACAAGCAGATATTCAGAGGGACAGTGTGAATCAGTCAGATGCAAGCATCATCAGACCAGTAACAGGCAGTGTGATTCTGACAGAGAAGGCTATTTACAGTGACTTCAAGGATGATTCTCAGAAGAGAGAGGTAATTAATCGTTTAGTAACAGAATATGCATAAGGTTAACAACTTTGGCCGAAGTACTTGACCTTAACACAGAACCATTCACTTAGTAACTCATTAAAAGCAGTGTCTAAGTTGTATTACTAGACTTAAGCCGATGCACTTAGTCTTTATATTGGGATGCTATCAGTACTGTGGAGGATATTCAGTGCTGTGGAGCCACAAACACTGTAGAGGTGTTTCTGGTTTCACTCCACAGAAATGAGTATCCTCCAACGTACTGATGGTCTCCCTTCAAATAGACTGATGGTACCCCTTAAAGTACTAAATATCTTCCAATATTCTGATGTTATTCCCCAAAGTGCTGATGATATCCCCTCACAATACTGCATACCCTTAACAGTACTGATGGTAATCTTCCAATGACCTAGTGATATTCCCCTATCCCCCACAAGTAAAGAACATCCTTCACAGTATTGCACAGACGTTCCCTAGGCTAGCAATATACGTTATGACTTAAAAATGACTCTTTGTGATTTGAAAGCTGATTTTTTGTACTTTCTTGTAGGGAAAGGTAAATGCTGATTCTCAACAAATAAATGCTGAAAATACCGACAACCAAGGTTCTGTAACGCTAACAACTGTCCCCTTAGCCAATTCTACGATCACTCCTAAGGTAAAAGAGATCACAAAAGCTTTCGTCTTTGATAAAGATGATGGGGATGATCAAACAGTTGGGAGAAACAGGCTTGCAACATTCACTAAGGAAACACCAGAAGAAGAGATAGACAGTCTGGCAGATGTAAAATTCGGTCAGGACAGTCGAAGAGACGAGACAACGCTAAACAACGCACAAGAAAACACAGACCAGCAGAGTGAACCAAAAGCATACGAGATGGTGAATACAGCTACAACAGTTCCAGCCCCATCTACTAAAAGTTTAACACAAATAACAACATCCAAAGAGAATATTGGTTTAAACCGGTTCATAAGAACCCTCCAAGCCACTGATACCCCGCCCATTACATCTTCAATGTCAGAAAATGAACAAGAAAAGAAGGATTTGGATAACCCTGCGACACCCACTAAACCAACTTTCACTAAACCACTGACTGTTAATGATGATATCATGATATTGAACAACAAAACGGGGCTAGAGATTGTCGAAAACGGCGAGCATGTAACTGCATCTGAGGAAATAAAAGTTAAGAATAGATTCACGCCGAGAATTCCGGGAAATAGTGGCTTCCCAGAAAACAAAACAAAGAAGAATCCACTACATAAAATATTCAAGGATGCTTTAGAGAAGAAAGTGGATTCATCTAACGAGAACTCTAAAGCAGGTGGAAGTGGAGAAACCGGAAGTAAAGAAACAGGAAGTAAAAACACCGGAAATAAAAAGCCCGGAAGTGAGGAAAGCAAAATCGGAGAAATAAAAGATGAATCTAAAAATGCAGCTGATGGGAATGCAGATTCAAAGAGTGATGACCAAGAATCGAAAAACCAAAACGTGGAATCGACCAATCGTGATATAGACTCGCAACATCAAGCTCAACAATCAGCAAATCAAAATCAAGAATCACAAAATCAAATCAGTGAATCACAAGGACAATCAATAGATCAAAACAAAGTGGAACCAGACGATAATAGTCCAGAGGCACAGCAGTTACGTCAAGAGCAACAATCCGGTATCAAGAAGATCAAAGAAGCAATTCTGCAGAGTTTAAGTCCTGATGCGGAATCTGTAGAGCCTAATTTCCAATTAAAAAATCAATTTGAAGATCCGGGTGAAACAGCGCCGGATACGGCAGCTGAAGACCCAGCCCAACCGACGTCAGAACCGACTATAGCAGTCGACAGTCCGGTTCAACTAACACCGCCACTAAAAGGAGACGCCGAAAACGCAGTTAGGCGTGAGCAGATGAGTGACTACCCGAGAGAACCGAATGATCTTGATTTTGAGAATATGGAAGATTTAGAGGACGACGCTGGACTTATCAATCTGCTTACGCACCCGGATAAAATACCACCGGAAGAACTCGCGGAAAATGTTGAAGATCCAGGGAAGGACGGAATCGAGCTGCAATCAATGGCTGTTCATGACGATATTTGAGAACTGCAGATTTTAGAATGAGATAGAAGGAGAACGAATAAACGGCTGCTGTCGATGTTAATGAATAGAAAGAGCAGTGTTGCAGTGTATAGAACAAAGATGTCGTATTACTGTGATCCAAGGAGATGATACTAGAAAAAGATGGGCTGGAAGAGGGTTTATTTGGTTTAACGAAGAGAAGAATTAAATTTTGAAGATTTGAAGAACAGAAGTTTTATGATTATATGAAAACAGAAGAATGTTTAAGGAAAGGTTTGACGACTAGTGGTAAAATATTTGTGGATAAATTGGTGTCATATAGTAAAGATTCGTATAAAGAAACCATACACTGAGAGATATTTCCCAAAAAGGGGAGCAGCATGCCCCCTATTCTTCCAAAATACCCTGTAGAGTCATACCCCCACTAGCTACCGAAAACGCACCGAGTATAGAAACATTCTTTGATGGATTAGGAATGAGTAAACGTAATTGCATTATCAAACATTAAAGTATTGATCAGGCTTAAGAAATCATCAGAACATTTGGCAACAACAGCTAGCTTTTGCATAAATCGAATTTCTATATTTTTGGTTTTGTTGCTGATATTGACAACGTGTTTCCAGAAAACGTAAAAAAAAGCAAGACAGTTGCCAACTTTACTGATTTATACGTAATTTAAGAGAGACATTTAAATATGGACCAGGCTTAAGTGAATCTCAATTTGACAACAAAATTATCCAGAATATAATCAGATTTTGAACTTATTTGAGATAGCTTAGTAATGCATTTATCGACTGATCTCAAAATAAAATCTGGATCGAGCATCTGTTTTTATAAAAGTGAAATAATTAGCTTTAGGATTTAATTGGGAGGTTTAATGTTTCAGTAAGTACTATTGGAGGAACAAAATTGAAGCAATTAACTTCAAAAGTTTCAAATTGAGAGAGACAGCATGCTCGATCAAACTTTTTTTAGATCAGCGCATTTATTACGTTCAAAGTATTTCAGAAGTTGTCAAAAAATCCAAATTATTTTAGTTTTATTGAAATTTAATTTATTTAGTTAGAAAATACAAATGTATGATACAATTAATAAACTGCTTATAGTGTAAGCAATTAAGTACATGTTGAAAGTAGTAAAAACACAATGTGTAAAAATACCCACGAGACTCTATTAACAAACTTGAGGTTTTAAAATTATCTAAATTTAGATTACTTAGCAATTTATGTGTTGCGTTTATTTTTTATAAATAAATATCGATAAAGATTGAATGATAATTGTTGTCTTTATTTTTGAGTTGTTTTCCTAAGGATTTCAGGTCGAAGATTCACATCCTTGGACTGGGGAACATTTGTGTAGTGTGTAGTCTGTTTAGTATTACAGTAAAGAGTTTATGGGAAATATTCAGTACTGTGGAGGATATGATCAGTATACTGTAGAGGATGTTAAGAACTGCAGGGGATATCATCAGTACTGTGGAGGTAATACCCACAATACTTATGGAATTCATTATATTTCTCGGCAGTACTGAATATAATCCAGTGTATTAATGGTATCTACCACAGTACTATTGGTATACCTCAATAGCACTGATAGTATCCCCCCCACAGTACTGAGCAACCTACGATGTACCTATTGTATATCCAAATAGTATTACACAACGTTCCACAGGGTGATACACCATTTCAATTCTTCGTATATGAGTTTTGAATTAAAACAAATATTGTGGACTGTTAAGATCAGTTTAACACCCAAACTGAAACAAAGAAAGAGAGCAGAGAGCTTCGTAACCATTGAAATCTATTAACTATGGTCTAAATTATGAAGTCGTAGTTATTAGAAAGTTAGTAAAACTTTGTGAAGAGTTTTGGCATAATTATCATTGACTCCACTTTTCATATTTCCTTTGGCCAAAACGACGAGTTCAGGACAACTAAACAGTTTAAAGTTGAATCGTTCATCAATCCATCATTGATGACCGGATTACCGTAGCCGACCAAATAATACTTATCCCGTCAATTCACGAATCATCGACCTAATGATATTCTAACCGGCATATAGACAATCGAAAAATCCAGGGTCATATTCCAGACAATAATAACTGGTTTAAGTTGACCAGAAATTATATTCCAGACCATAACAACCGGTAAAACTGAACCAAAAAGCACCAGGCTTAACTATTAGCTTAACAAATCACTCATCCAGTTATGAGTTGACAGGTTCTGACGGGCGGTTATTCAATTGAGTTTGTTTTGGGTTGATTCGTTTCTTGGTATAAGGTCATGGATGATTGGCTTCCTTTAACCAGGACTAGGATAATATGTGAAGAACGTAATTCACAAATCACTGATCAGTGTATCTTTTTCAATCATCAACAGACCGTAGGTTTCCTAAGGCTGCGTCTACACTAGTCCGATTGTAACATCTGGAACAGTTCCATCTGGTACGTCTAGGTCTTGCATTTACCCGGGTCCAGTTTCACTTGAGTGAAACTGTGTAGGAAGTATATGCCTCACAGCCTTGTAGAAGACAATGGAAAGGAAAACAAAGCACTTTTTGTCTCGTTTCCATCTGAGTCAATTTGGACCTGTTCCACCCATTAATGGTATCGTTTCCAGACTAGATCCACTTTGTAAGTGAACCCATTTCAAACCGCTAAAAAGAACGGTTCCAAGCAGACCCGTTTAAACGTAAGGCCTAACCGTACCGTGCCCGTACCGTAACTTAAGTCTCCCAAGTACAGTATGAGGTCTTATGCCTTCCACGTAAAATGCTAAACGCCAATAAATACAAACGCACCACTCTTCGCTTGTAAGCAAAAACCAGCGATACAAAAAACTGCATTGAATCCTAGTATGATGGAAACCAAACAACATAAGTAAACAACACCAGCATTCAAATAACTATTTTGAAATGAAATAAAACAATAAATAAAAGGCTCTAATTCTATTTTCTACTACGAACAAAAAAAATTTTCAGGAAGCAGAATTCTGTAAACAAATAGCCTTCTTTTAAGCACCCCAAATTTCATGTAAACAAAATTGAAAACTCTCTGCTTGTAAACTAACGACATAACCAACCCGGCATCATATACCAATAATTTGAAACTCAAACAACAACATTAAACGAAATCTGCAATCAAAACCAACTACTTATTAATTCAATAAAAGCAGGAAATTAAAGCTTTTAACTATTTATCAACATAGTCAGCTACAAGTCAATTAAAATTTTATACCGATCGAAGACTGTTCTATTTCATCAACCTAAAACATCTTCAAGATGCCACATTATAAACACAAGTAAACAAAAAACCATTTTTTCAGTACTCCAGGCCTGATATGAACATTCAAACGATGTAAACAATCAATCCCAGGCATCTGACACCAATGTTCCACAAATCAATGCTGTGAAACAATGCCAGGCATAAATGTTTTACTGTGCTCTCAATGCAAAACGCTTAATTCACACAAACACAAATAAACTCGAAATGAAAGCCAGCTTGCTTATGAGGACTTGCCTTATTCATGTAAACAAGCCATATGACTCCAAAGTATAAGCTCTTATTACACTCTAAACATAAAATGCTAACTCCGCGCTTGTAATCAAAAAGAAACGGTGTAAACACATCCGCATCATACGCTAACAACTGGGAAATCAAACAACAAAGAAAAGAAAAAGCCATACTTTCAAAACACACAACAACGCAAATTGATAGTTGATATGTTAAACTCCATGCTTGAAATCAAAAACTAACGACACAAACAAAGCCGCGTCATGTAAAGCCAAACAACCAGAAAACGACGCCTGCATCCAAAACTAACTACTTAGAAATAAACAATAGCAAACAGTGAAAGGCTCTCACTCTACCATTAACAAAAAAAATCTTCAAGAAGCAACATAAACCACAAAAAGCCTTGCTTCCACTCCCACAAAACACTCATCAAAAAAATTAAAAGTTGACATGTTAAATTCTTGACTTGTAATTGAAAAATTAAATCCTTTGCCGATAACTGGAAAACCAAACAACAACAGTAAACGAAACCGCACCGAAAACTAACTACTTACAAATTGAATAAAAAGCAAAAAGGTTCAACTGCTTAATCACCGCAATACAATCTTCAAGAAGCAATGTAACACAACCCACAGGAAAAGAAAAAGCCATACTTCCAGCATTTCAAAAAAAATTAACAGTTGATATGTTAAACTCTTTGCTTGTAATCGAAAACTAACGACACAAACAAACCGGCATCATATGCCGATGACTGGAAACTCAAACAACAACAGTAAACAGCATCCAAACCATTAAAACCCCAACATCTTGAAGAAGCAGCATAACCCACAAGAACATATAAAGCTATACTTCCAGCCCATCAACAAAAATTAACAGTTGACATGTTTAACTCCTTGCTTGTAATCGAAAACTAACGACACAAGCAAACCGGCATCATATGCTGATAACTGGAAACTCTAACAACAAACAGTAAACCCGCATCCAAACCATTACTAGAAATTATGCAAAAAAATAAAGGCTCACACTCTACCATTATCCCGAAAAATCTTCAAAAAGCAACATGATCCGCAAAAGGCCATACTTTTAGTACTCCCAAAGCAACAAAAAATCATAGTTGACATGTTAAACTCTTGGCTTGTAATCGAAAACTAACAACACAAACAAACCCGCATCATATGCCGATAACTGGAAACGCAAACAATCACAGTAAACAGCATCCAAACCATTACAACCCAAAACATCTTGAAGAAACAACATAACCAACAAGAAAAGAAAAAAGCCGTATTTTCAGCACTCCAAAAGACACATAAACAAAAATTAACATTTGTTATGTAAAACTCTTTGCTTGAAATCGTAAACCATTACAACCCAAAACATCTTGAAAAAGCAACATAACCCACAAGGAAAAAAAATATTTTCAGCACTCAGCACATATTTCAAAACACCACATAAACAAAAATTAACAATTGATCCGTTAAGCTCCCTGCTTGTAATCGAAAACTAACGACACAAACAAACCCACATCATATGCCGATAACTGGAAAGCCAAACAACAAACAGCAAACCTGCATCCAAACCATTACTAGAAATTAAGCAAAAACACCGACCTACTGATCCTGCAGATCAGCAAATCACAAGCGCTGAGGAGACTTGAATGCAGACACCAGTAAACAGTGAATCCCAGATGCGTCTGCGGAGGGAGTCTGCATGAACTCATAGATGTTGTAATCCTAGGCTCAATACACTGTTTCTTCCAAAAACAAAATTGCGCTTGGATTTTTTACCGATTTGGAATTGCAAATGGATTTTGAGGGAATTTAGCAGTTTACAAAGGTATGGTTAGCAAATGGTTTTATTGCACTATTAGCAGTTATTCGTATGTCTTATGATATAGTTTATACCCTGCCCAGTGGTTCCAAATGATTGTTGTAGCTTGCCCAGTGATTACTAACGCACCGTAACATAGCAGTAGGCCAGTAGGATGCTTAACATTTGAAATAGAGACCTTATTACTTTCGTGCGATTGCAAATGGATTTTGAGGGAATTTAGCAGTTTAAAAAGGTATGGTTGGCGAATGTTTTAAATGCATTATTCGTAGGTCTTATGATATAATTTATACCCTGCCAAGTGGATTCATATGATTGTTGTAGCTTGCCAAGTGATTCTTAATGCACCATAACATAGCAGTAGGCCTGCTAAAAGGATGCTTAACATTTGCAATAGAGAGCTGATAACTTTCATGCAATTTCTCATGGATTTTGAAGGGATTTTGCAGTTTACAAAGGTACGGTTGGCCAATGATTGAATGTATTTTTTGTATATCTTAAGATATAGCTTATACCTTACCCAGTGGGGTCATACGATTGTTGTGGCTTGCCCAATGATTGTGCATGCACCATAGCAATGGAATATGCCTGTTTTAAGCTTGAGATCTACAATAGAGACCTGATTACTTTTATGTTATGGCAAATGGATTTTGGGGGAATATAGCAGTTACTACAAGGTAGGAATGTCTAATATGTTCTTTGCAATATGCTTAGATCTTATGAAAACAGTATCTAGCGATAGTTTATACACAGCCGAGTGTGTCTAGATACTTGTTACAGCTTACCCAATGATTTTGAACGCACTAAATCATAGCAATAGGCTTGTTATATGTTTAAAACCCTTGCAATAGAGGTCTCATAATTTCTATGCAATGTCATATAGATTTTGAGCGAATTAAGCTGTTATCAAAGGTACGGATGGCTAATATATCCATTCCATGTTTTTTAAATCATATATAAAACAGTTCCTACCACATTATTTGCTGATTCTAAATATTTGGTGTAGCTGCCTCAATGCTGCTGTCTGTTTAAAATTCTAAATAGAGGTCTGATTACTTCTATGCAATTTCAAATGGATTTTGAGGGGGTTTAGCAGTTAATTAAGGTATGATTAGCTAGCATTCTCATTGCAATATTCTTATATCTTATAAAACAGTATCCTCAGATTCTACAAGGCTTGTTGTAGCTTGCCCAACAATGTAAGTTGTAAGCTTGAGATTCGCAATAAGAGGAGGAGTCTGATTAGAGGAGTTTGATTATTTCTATGCAATTTCATATGGATGTTGAGAGAATTTAGCAGTTAAAAAAGGTATGATTCGCTAGTATTTTAATTGGAATATGCTTAGATGTTATTGAATAGTAACCTAAGAGTCCAAAAGTCTTGTTTTGGCTTGCTCAATGATTGTGCATGCACCATAGCCTTGGAATAGGCCTGTTATATGCTAAGATTTGCGAAGGAGACCAGACTACCTTTTTGCAATTTCACAAGGATTTTGGGGGAATATTAGCAATTAGAAAAGAAGGAATCTAGCAGTTAAAAAAGGTACGATTAGCTAAATGTATCACTGCATTATTCTTGAATCTCATTAAGCAGCATCCAACAAGTTCAAAAGTTTTATTGTTGCTTGCATAATAATTGTGAATGCACCTGTAGCATGCTAATACATATGAGGTAATTTTCAAGTTATATACTTTATATTTGTATGTAATTTTACACTGATTTTGAGGACATAGAGCATCTAACAAGGTGTAATAAGTCTACGATATCAACTGTATTATAAGCCAGCCAGTAGTTACTCCACTGAGTCTAGCAAATGTTAAATGCTCCAGTGAATATATCCGTATCATTTCAGCTCAATCCACTGAATCTGTATGCATTGAATCATCGAGATACGCCTGGGGTTTTTTAACATTCACAATAAATATGGCCACCTTTGATTATTGTATATGCTATTTGATATGGAGACTCTTCCAAAGAATTATAGAGCTCAGATGTCAATGCAATTTAGGATTTTTGATGGATTTTGAGGAAATGTAGGAACAACAAAAAGGTACAATTAGACTATGATTGTTACCAGGCTTAGTAGCTAGAAAACTGGATGTTGCAGGTAAAATTTAGGCACATTAATTTTCCAACGAGTCTAAACGCATAATTGTAGATCAACAATCACTAAATCTAATGCATTTAATAATACTTTATATATTATAATTTATATTATATTATATTAATATTATAATACTTTAGCTGCATCTGCCATCTTTCCTGCATACGTTTAAATACTTTCAGGTGGTTGCCGAAATATTTTTCCTCAGTTTATTTCTCAGCTGGGTTACGGTCTCATTCAAAATAACGCAATTCTTACTTTTATCTAAGTTGAACACCATTTCAATACCTTAGACTTATTCCTATTTTGATAAGATGGGCTTATAATTCTTATTGCATTACGCGTAAATTTCAAGGCTTTTAGAAAAGTTTATAGTTTATCCATTGACATACGATATAAAGTTGACATACATTACAACTATACCCAACGATTCTTTAAATGCATCACTGCATATCCATAGGCCTTAGGGTTAAGGTTTACAACAAACAATTCGCAAAGCTGGAAGGTTAGTATGAAAATGCGACATTCATATTATTAGATTATCTAAATCAATTAATGTTTTTGCATGAATTGAAATTGAAGATTAATGAGTTTGGAGATTGAACTTGGCTTGATTTGGAGACTTGAGTTTAGCAGTAAATACAAGGTACATTGGCTTATAATATCTACTGAGTTATAAAATGAAAACGTTTGCAGCTATGTCCACTGATTATCCGAATGCATCATAGCGTTTTTGAAGACCTGGTTAAGGTTTATAACAAACACTTTGCAATGCAGGGTAGCTTAGCATAACTATATGAAATTCTTATTATTAGATTATACATCAATTGAATCAATGTTCTTGCACGAATTAGAATCAAAGATTGTTAAATACTCAGTTTGAGCGTAGTTGAATATGGAGATTCTCGAGATTAGAGTTTAGCAGTTAACCAGGGTACCCTTGCTTATAATATTTTATATTTTATATGTTTAACCTCCCAAACAGTTTATAGCTATGCTCATTGATTATCCCAATGCATCGTAGCATGTTGAAAGACTGATTAAAGGTTTTATAACAAACACTTCGGTAAAGCAAGGTAGGTTATCGTGCAAATGCAAGATTGATTCAAGCTATTGGAATATTCATCACTCCTATGTTTTAAACGAATTTGAATAAAAGATTGTTGACTTTGAAGATTGAGCTTTGTTTAATTTGGAGATTTGTGAGAATCGAGTTTAGCTGTTAACCAATGGTAAATGGCTTATAATATCTAATGTCTTAACGTTTTGGTTTTCAAATAGTTTATAGCTATGCTCATTGATTATCCAAATGCATCAAAGCATCTTCAGAGGCCTTAGGGTTAAGGATTATAACAAACACTTTCCAAAGCAGGCTTAGTCTAGCATGCCAATGCAACATTTTTATTATCATATTATTCAATTCAATTAAGTTTCTTGCACGAAAGGAATCAAAGATTATTGAATTTAGAGATAGAAATTTCTTTAATTTGGAGATTATCGAAACTCGAGATTAGCAGTTAACAAAAGGTACATTTGCTTATAATATTTAATGTCTTATATGTCAAGCTTTTGAACAGTTTATAGCTATGCTCATTGATTATCTGAATGCATGATAGCATGTTGAAAGATATGGTTAAGGCTTTTTAACAAACACATCGTAAAGCAGGGTAGTTTATCATGCAAATGCGAGATTGATTGAAGTTGATAGATTACTAATAAATCAAATAAAAGTTCTTGTTGGATTGGAATTAAAGATTGTTTAGTTTGGAGATCAGTGAGACTCGAGTTTAGCAGTAAGTCTCAGGCACATTGGCTTATAATATCTATTGAATTCTACGTTAAGCTCTTGAAACAGTTTGTAGCTTTGTTCATCGCCTGAACACATACCTAAATCATAGTCAAAGTCTAATTTTATCATAGCACCATGATTTCCTTGCGTATACTCAGGAATCGTAATAGGGAACTGATTATTTTCATTTAGCAGCTATGCAAGGAACAATGTGCTTTAACTCTGCTAAGAGTTACAACTCTGACGAAAGACATTGAAATAATGTGGAGGGCTTTTAGTACTGTGGAAGAATATCAACACTACCATGGAGGGAAACAAACTAGTACTGTGGAGGAAATTAAGAAATGTGGACGATGTTCAGTACTGTGGAGGGATACCATCAGTACTGTAAATGGAAACCACAAGCACTGTGGAGGTAATACATAAAGTTAATACTATAATAATAATATGAATCACCTCTGATAACCCTGTCATGCGTTTCTTTCCTTTCAGGTGAAAGCAGCAAAATGCATTTCAAAATTTGCTGCTGCATTTTCCTCTCAATTGCCATTTCCATGGTATTTTCAAAGTCAATTGCTGCAAAAAACAAGAAAATAAAAACAGGTATGAATAGACGAAGCATTCACTTTTTTTAACGACCATACAATAGATGCAGATTGAAGCTTTGTCATCGACAAGTATTACGATGTCCCGATGTCTGTAATTTTCATAAAGATCGCTTTGTAATGAAATACCATCTCATCTCTTCTCTTACATTATCTTCCAAGCCAGGCACGTTTATTCAATACCCCTGGGTTGTGTATTTTGGTATTACAGTTATCTTTTATATTGCGTTCTTATTTGACATTCTGTACAACACTCACTCAGCCAAATTTTTTGGCAGAGGTAAATGGAACAGATGAATTCTCATTAATGAGAAACTCTTCATTAATGAGAATTAATGACCCCATAGAGTTAAAACATGGAGAGTTGAATTCTTTTAATAGCCATAAAAAGAAATAGCGAGAAAGGCAGGTGCAGATTGAAGTTCTGCTCTCAACAAGTACTGTGAGGTTTCCAAGGTCTGTAAAATGCATAGACCGGCCATTGATCTGCCCCAAATCTTCTCTAACATTATCGTCCAAGCTAGGCCATTTTTAATACTCCCTTTCTCAAACTCTCTAAGTCTCATACAGTGAATATGTTTCGTTGTGTTTCCTCGTTATTCTAAAGCTTTGTGCCGATCAAAGACTGCTATACTTTCAAGAGTTAGATCTATCAAAATATGAACGCTAACATCGCTTATCCGAGTGAAAGGGTTATCAAATTTGCTAAACATCTTCTACACAATACAAGAATTACTCTGAATATTTCATTAATTTCAGCTGCAGCTAAAGATGCCCAACACCCCAACAAAAGAATATCAACACAACAAAAAATAGGCTCCGGTCACTCAAAAGGACCCATGGCCAACAACGTGCAAAACTCAGTTCCACTTCCGGTGGTAATGCCGTTTCCCATGATACCTTTTGATGATCGATATCCTATTCTGTTTCCTCCTAATGGGAAGTCGAAGAAAGGCAAAGGGAAGAAGAAGGATCCGAAGGATGAAACGGAGGATGAAACAGATAAAGATGTGGACGATGAGAAAGACGGGGGAGGGGAAAACAAACAATACAAAGATCATGGGAAAATCAAAGATAAGCCTGATATAAGTAAAGTTCCCAAAGAAAACGCAAAGCCAGTCGCAAAACCAGGAACTGAAGAAGTTCTTGAAGACGATTCGGAGAAAGATGAAGACGAAGACAAAGACATCGATTCCAAGAAATACAAGAATTCTAATAAGGAAGTAAAGGAAGAGAGTTCCAAGAAGGAAGAGAGTGCCACGGAAGAAGAAGAAAAAGCAGGAGATTATATGAACACCAACACAGAGGCAAACGAGGAAGAAGAAGAATCAGTTAATTCCGAGAATTCAAACGCAGAAGTGAATGAAGAAGAACAAAATTCAGAGGGTTCTAAGAATTCAAACACTGAAGAGGATAAGGAAGAAGAAGAGCATAAATCACTTTCAAAAGAAGAAGATGTTTCCAAACATGAAACAAAGAAAGCTAAATATCGACACAACTCAAAAACAAAACCAAAACGGAAAGAAAAAGCTCGTCACCGTAGAAGCGTATTCGAGCCAATCATAGGGAACCCGGAAGATATAATGCCATATTTGATGTTTGATTCCGAGGCTGACCCTACAAAGGATATTGACAATGGTCACGTGATAAATACCAGGTCTGTACAAGAAGAAGAGGGACCTGAAGTCAATAACCAATATAGCCTGGTTGAAGAGGCTGATTTACCTCATGTGATTTACACCAGAAATGCAGATGAGAATGAATTTAACATGCCCCGTGAAATGGACATCCGTGATGTAAAAGACGAATCAGAAGTACCTCATGTTATCAACACCAGAGACGTTGATGAGGACGAGGAACCAGAAGTACCTCATGTAATCTACACAAGAGAAGTCAACGAAGAGGATGAGCCAGACAGCAGAGAGGAGCAAGAGGAAGAGGATGCACCACGTGACATAAGGACCAGATCAGTGCCAGACGGTAGGTCAAATGAGCATGTAACAGTTGAGTCTTACGTAGAGGTCTCTAAAAACAATAGGATCCTAGCTGAATAGAAATATTTTATTTTATTAAGATTTACTATTCAGCTTCTGCGATACTGGTTTAAAGAAGTTGAATAGGTGAAGTAAGGTGAATCTGAATCTAAGAGACAGTCTGAATCCTATAATGAATGAAATGCTGTGCATCGTGTAATAGGAATTTTTTATTTGTGCAGTCGAATATTCAAAACCCTAAAGCAAATTGAACCAAGGGGGGTTAGTTTCACATCGAAAATACACCCACTATCCCGATATGCATATTTACTTAAATGAAGTTATATTTACAAAAGTTGGGAAGGAGTGGAGTAATTGCTACTAAGATTGATAACCTCGTGGTAAAAGCTTAAGCTATGAAGATTTAATAATTAGTAAAATTTTTCGATGAACATTTCAATATACCACATTCCTCCTGAGCCTACATCGACTTCACTAATCTCAATATTTTCACCTTTACTTTCCGTTAACTCTCAACTAAATGTGGCACAATGCTTTGTTCGCCTTCTATTTATGGCTAATGTTTCACAGTAGCTATGATTTGATAAACGTCGATTAACGGTTAACCAACAATTTGCTATATGAGTTATGAATATTTGACCAGTAATTTCTTAGCCTGCTTTCATTTTTGGAAAGCTTGTCAGAGTTATATTTTTTAGGAGTTAATAATTTTTATGATTTGATGAAAATATCACAAAGTGATGGCAACTTGAGACAAATGCTTTGAAACATTCTAGGGGCTTTCTCCTTTTAACCAACTAAAAGGCACAGTATATCCCTGCATAGAAATAACTCGAATTCTGTATATAGCAATTCTTTAGGTTGAAAGAGGTACAGTATGTTCCTGCATAAAACAAACCCTAAATTCTGCATAAAGCGATTCTTTCAGTTCAAAGAGGTAAAGTATATTCCTACATGAAATAAACTCAAATTATGGATAAAGCAATTTATTAAGTACAAAGACGTACTGTATTTCCCTGAATAGAAAAATCGAGATAATTTGTGTGCTTGAAAAGGTTACTTCTCAAATCTACCATTCAACCCTTTCAAGTTATAGCTGACTGTAAAGGTCCCCCTGGGTAGGGAAGTCTTCTTGAGTGCAAAATCCACAAAACAGTCTTGGTGTACTATTCACTTTTCTGAAATATATATGGGCAGAACTAGCAGTGGGGATTCATAATAGTTGGCATTATTTTTCGACAAAAAAACTACAATCTGGCAAATAACTTATAATTTCACCATGGGAGAAGCCCCTGGCCATTTTTCTTGCACTCTGCATTGTTTTAAAAAGTGAGGAAAGTCAAGATTAATAAGCTCGGTAAGTTAAAACACTGGAGATCTAAAAGCAATTGTGATGCAGTGTATGCTGATGTGGTAGGTGAGATAACAAATAGTATTGGAAGAAGATGGAGAGAGCCATTTAGAAATGGAAATTACTCACAGTTTGGCCGGTTTCACTGTTCCACTTACACAACTGTATCGGGTCATCCTGGAAGCTGAAAGCAGCATCGTGTTCCTATACAGCAGACAGAAGATCAACGATTTAAGAGGACTTCCTCAACTTCTTCCATCTTTTGGTTCTCACAAATGGCCGACAAGCTTGGCTTAGAGATGCAGCAAATCATGAAGATGAAGCTACGAAAACGAAGAAAGAAGATTGATGCTAGAGGTAACTCAGAAACTCCAACGCGGACAAGGTATGAAAAAGTAAAGCAATATAAAATGACCAAGATAGAAAACGAAAAATCAAAAATGAATATATTAGGATGCCGATATTGCACCTTTGCAAACATTCATTCTTCATAGCTAAAAATCCTAAAGTATCGGTTTTTAAAGTATCCATGGCAAAATATGGACTTTTCATAAAAATTTATTTGATTTCCTTCTTGTGTGACTTAGTGTTGCAACTTGATAGAGATCTTGCAAAACAATCACAAAATACTTGCAGGAACGACATTTCATAAAACACACGGAAGCAATACGTTGTCTCCACATCTGGTCTTTAAAAAGTCAAAATTTATTTGTTTCTTCAATGAAAATTACCTTTTGGAGAATTCGTAATTCAGCATCAAAGATTTCATAAAAACTGCAAAATTTCCTTCTTGCAAACTTTATTGACTTTTAAAAGCCCGCATTCAATGCTAAACATAAGGATCTTCAACTAGGCCCTAGATTTGTAAATCAATCAGATTATGATAAAATTGTAAACACTGATTTTGAAATGGTTAGTTTCAGCATTGTAAAAACTGTCAGAGCTTTATCAAGTCCCGTTTTTCAGCCTCTTTCTCTACTACCTGTATGGTTACCCAGAAATTGTATAATTTTCCAGAAACCTTATTGTATGCCCTCGTATTTTACCCCTCAGTTTCTATTCCAAAATATCTATAACTTAGACGATCGAGACTGAATAATCATTTCCTGCGGAAGCAATTCTCTCCAAATAACGATCACCAGTTGTACCTTAAAAACCACTTAGAATACAATATTGGCCCTTGGGGACTTGATAAAGCTTTCACGGTTTATTAGAATCACAGGTTTCTAGCTAGTCTTCATTTTCATTCAGAAACTCCACCATTGGGATTAGTTCTGCAAAGCCTTTCAAAATTTTGATATCACTATACCTTTAATAAAATGACGAAAACAACTGAAAACTAATACAAGTGATTCACTAACTAATTAACTAATGAAAAATAAATAGACCAGCATACAAAAATATTTTCTCACGGATGTTTAGCTTTGCTGTTGCCTGTCAGAGCGAAAACTTGGACAAGTTACACCTTGTTCACGACTTTTTATAGCTATTTGAGAAAATACTCTTATCAAAAAATAACATAAGACACAGACACGTAACAAAATGCTATACAAACAATAGCAGAATGAATTTCATATCTACCATAAATAATGAAAGAATAAAATAGTTGCTGACTTTGGAAGAATTGTCTTATTAGCAAGTTTCGATCTAGATATTTTTGGCTGTTTTTATATGCTATTTTCTAAATTCTATATGAATAGGAAAGTTAAAGAAGAAGTGTTAACACCGAAATTTGAAGCTTAGTTTATTTTCGAATAGCCCTTTCTATTTTTGATACATCTACGAACAGAAAACCAAACAAGTTTAAAATTCAAAAAACTTATATATGGTTTATCCCTAGTAAACTAAAAATATTTTTCCAACTATGATTCTATGTGTTTCAAATTAATCTGGCTATTCAAAAGTTTAACAATAATAAAATTGTTAAACCACTTGAAACAAGTTCAAAGCAAGAATTTTAAGTTATTTCAGTATCAATGAAATTTTTTGAACATTATAAAACCATCAAAACTGAACAATCATTCACAATTATTCACCAGTACATGACATCATTCTGTGTCTAACCTTATGACAATTAAAATACATGACAACATTTCCAGTGACAAACAGATATTCAAAAGCAGAATATAATCCACTTAAAGCAAAATGTAGTAAAATAAAACATACAAAAATCAAATACAACTTTAAAGCAAAGCTAATAACTAACCGATTCCAAAACCACTCTTTGCAATAAAAAACCCTTGGAGTTCTCTGGCCGAAATTTCCAACCAAAATGAAAATTGACACTAGCTACCAACCTGTGATGAAAACAATCAAATTAGAAAATTTTTAAATATTTCAATGAAATTATTGGAAATATGAATTTGCTTTTCTGCTGTTATTTCTGCTGGAGAACTCTATCGGTGCGTCTTACAGGCCCAGGGGTGCTCTATAGCTACTTAAACAAAGAAAAGGGTCATTTCGGTATTTTTCACTATTGATCTAAAAGTATCAAGTTATTTATCGCGAACATTTCACCTGCTTCTAGAAAATTATTATCAAAATTTGGGGCCAGTTTATCGGATTTATATTGAAAACCAAAACTTGAAGTTCAATATAAATGATATGTCAGCAAATACACATTCCCTGATCTCTAGATTCTGAACGTTTTTGCGGAGCTTAATGTTTCCAACCATCAACAAATCAAACAAAATTTCACAAACCAACCAAATTATTATTGGAAAAATTTCAAATCACAGATTGTCTTGTACGAATATCGCTTCATAATGGACATCTCTAGGTAACAGACACATTTCTAAGTTATCTAAATGCACACCCATGAATAACAACACCTGTTTAGCTCGAAGGAAAAAACATTATATCTGAACAGGTTTTTCGTAAATGGACGTCCTGAGATATAGTTCAGTGCAATGTATCAGTTCTGAGGTGAAATTGAAATCTATATTCATTTTTCTGCAGAGGTTCCTGACCTGGGCACAGCAGAAAAGAAATTCAAGGACGCACAAGTTGCTGCGGAGGCATTGACACAAATAGAGAAAGCATTGGGAGCCAATCCCGAGAACGCAGTGGAGGAGAGCCACTCACTATCTGACTACCTGCGCAAAGAAACGGAGCAGTACGATGAAGAAATCGCGCGGGATATCATGCAAACGCAGAAAGCTCAGACGCGGAACAAGATAGTGGTGAATGATGACGGCACGAAACGCGATACAGATTTCGTAACGGCGAAGCGGAAGCTAGATAATGACCGTGCAAAAGAGCGGGAGCTTCAACAAGAACTCAAAGAGTTGAAAGATATTGAGTTTATGACGACGGAGTTGGAGCTAGCGAAGTACCTCGCCATGGAAAATGCGCGGCATCAATTGCAGTATGCGCGGGCTGTTAGCAGAACTCAGGTAAATCAGCCTAAACCACAAGCGGAGCAAACACCAGGGTATCCCCCACAAATCACAGGGTATTCCCAAATGGCCTCACAGCAGCCAATAGTCACTAATACCCAGCCTTATATCCAACAAGCTCCTTCACAGCCAATAGCATCTGCATGGCAGCCAGTGTACCCCCCAGCTATCACATATGCGTATAGCCCTATGCATGAAGCTCAGGCTAGCTTTGATAGCACCAGTCATGGGAGAGGAGATTCCTCAAGGATCTTCTCAGAGCATCAAGTCCATTCATATTTCTCAGCTGAGAATCCATCTCCGGCTAGGGCTCCGGCTCAAACTAATCCGGTCCGGCTAGAACAACCATCATACTTTAACGCACCTAAATATCAGTCCGCCGTTGAAAGACCCAGACCCGGGCAAGCAGTCCATACGGATGCTCAATCCCGGCACATCAAAAAACCGGCACCATATAAAGCCAAAGTATACCAAACCAGACCTTACCAACAGCGGTTTTCAAAGCAACGAACGGCACAGGAAATAGCAGCTTATGCTGGAAGGCGACCAACTGTTTCATTCCCCGGACCGACTTACTCCTCACCACCGTTTTCTACAAGGAATAGTAGGCCAAAGCTAAAAACAAACCGATACAAGTCTCTACCGGATAATAGGTATAATACCGGATACAAGACACAAAGCTATGGCGCTGCACCAAGTCCGGCATTATTAAGTTTCTTTACCGACCAGCATCAGATGCCTCCGGTTAACAACTTTTATCAAATCAGCCCTCTGTCAGCACAGCAGCATTATCCAATGTACACAAGTTCATACCGGGCACCGGTTTCCTATGAAAATCAATTCGGTCAGCAAAATCACCACTATGTGGAACAAGCAACGGAACACTATAACGTCCATAATTACTTCCCGGCTGCACAAAATAGGCCACAAAAGCAAGTTGCTCCGGTAAGGACTCAACAGAAACAGGACCAGAGATTGACATCTGCAACAGCGTCATCACATCCGGAACAGCCTAATCAACAAACCGCACCAAGTAAACAAAAACAGGCCACAGCATACGCAGGCAGTCAACGTGTATCGCCTCATTACACTACAATCGGTCAACATGAGTCACAATTCAAAACTGCACCAGCAGTAACGGTCCAGCCACTTGTGCCAGTTCACACTGTCGCATCTACTAAACAAGGAATACCATTCTATCAATCATACTACCAACCACAATACCAGGCACCATACTCGGAACCAGTGGTACAAAGGATGCCTCAGACATTCTACCCACAACAAAGTTCCCGTCCTTTTGAGACAATGGACACCGACTCGACTGTGTTCCATGGACAGGGGCGACCGCCTGTGATTTCCCAACCACAGCAACAGACAACAAACATGGCCAACCCTGATGAAGTTCCATTAGGGTACGGTCTTTTCCCTCTACCAGATGGAGCAGATGAAAAGATGGACTCAGAAGACAAAGAAGGTAATTTGACCTTTATTCTTACCTTTAACCTTTGACATGTCACTCTTGACCTTTCAACGATGAGCTTTCACAACTGTCCTCTGACTGTGCTTTCTGGCTTGTTAGATTTTGCTATCATTGTCCTTGCACCACTAGGTTGCAGAGAGCAATTTCTAAAATAAAAAAATAAATTTAGTTCCCATGCAAAATTAACAAACAAACTTCTAGTGTAAAGATAAAAGCCATAGAATTCTTTGTTCTAAAGCTATACACCCGAACAAACATTTTTGAAGAATTTTTTTCATTTTTCATTTCTTCCCAATTAAGTGGTTATACTTTTGCTCTTTAGTACATTGAATTAGCCCTATGAGTTGTGTCAGGTAAGGTTTTAGACTCGAGACTAATTATGTAACGTCTCCAAGTTTAAGAGTCAGTCATACTATGTAATAATACTGGTATCCCATTTATCAGGCTATATCATGTAACAAATATTAGGGCGATAATAGACAAATAGCTGGTACTAAATAGATTCGGATCAGAACATATTTCAGAATCAAGAACTGGAATCTCAACATCCAACTTTCTAAAACATGTCTTTGAATGTGGTACCTACCAAAAGAATTTAGTTGAACATTTTTCGAAATTTACGTGCATATGTCATTAAATGACTCAAAACGTTTGAACTGTTACGAGGAAACACTTTTCAGGGCAGGTAACTTGAATATTTTTCAAAAATTCGAATAGAAAAGCCTAGAAAGGCCTTAGTGTGCTAAAATTGTGTGTTTTATAAGATAAATAAAAAAAAAATTCTTCACATCCCTCTCAACTTTTTGGCTGATTCGAATCTTCTTAGTATCTATTTGTCTATTAATTATTATTGTACCAATATATCGTGTAGCAAAGATGTCAATAAAACTGTTTCGTTTCAGTTAAAGACGTCTATGACCACATCAAAGATGACAAAGTGAAACTACAAGAAACCAAGCAAGCCGCAGATGCCGTCACGAAAATCGAAAACAAAGTTGGATTCGATCCGGGCTCAATCGCGAAATTAATTGACTTTGTGAAACAAGCCGCGGTGAAAGATGTCGATTTATCTGACAAGGCAGTCAAACGCGATCAAGTGACTATAAAACGTATGGATGTAGCACACGCCACTGACAACAGCCAATCAAAACCTGATACGGACAATGTAGTTACGAAGGAAGCTTATGAGAAATTAAAGGTTGATCAGGAACTACTGAAAGAATCCAAAGAGAGGTTAGATAAAATAAAGCGAATGGAATTGATAGTGACAGGGATTGAAGTAGCGAAGTATTCGGCCATGTTGAGGAAAGGGGACAAATTGAATACTGATGTAGAACAGATGAATCGTATTAAAACAGCTAAAAAGACTAAGATTGGTGATAAGAGAGGACTGAAGGCGACTGGTTTGGATAATGGGGTCAACCATAGAGTGGTGCAGCCCCTTGCGAATGGAGATTTCGGTAATCCTTGACGGGATAATGTTAAATCTCTCTGGAAACAATTCTGACTAAGTAGGCCTTTTGCCACCTTTTCTTCTTTCCACAAGGAGAAAGAAGGTTTATGGATTTCTGAGACAAAATATTGAGAGAAACTTTCTTTTATAACCATTTATTCGAAAGAATAAATCAGACTATCGTTTCGGAATACTACATACGACTAATAGGTCCTTCGTCATCCTCCTCTAATAACTTCCTGAAAAACATCCTCCACCAATATTATATTTATATATATCCACCAGCACATACAACGAAATCCTGAATACAATGATATGCTTTTGAAACATTACATGACTGAAATTAAAGCTTTGGAACCTACCCACGGAGAACACAATACACAAGAAAATTATTTTTATTCATATCTAAAAAATTACCAAAGGCAGCAAAATACAACTACCGTATCAAAGAGAACACTATAAAAAAAGAGATTGTATCTATCTTTTATCAAAAGAATAACCACATGCAGCAAGATACACCAATCATGTCACAGAAATCACAACCCACCCTAAAAAAACACAATTAACCAGCAAGATTCCATCTATTCCTATCGAAAAGAATAACAATTGGTAGCAAAATACAACTACCATATCACACATTAACACTATTGCAGTAAAGTACCTCGTTAAAACTTCTTCCCCATGATTAACAATTAAAAGACTGGAAGACTGGATGCAAAGAATTACGCAAGACATTATAATACAAGAAATCAATATAGTACCTTGTATGATTGCTGTGCATCGATCATCGATTAGCTACTAGCGAACATTGATTCAAAGAACTTTTACCTGCATCATCATTAGTTCCCATGCAACAGCAGACCTAGAAAAGAGATTGTAAATAATTGTATTTATGTTATAAATAGTCTAAACATTAAGATGTGATAGTGCTACTTAGAAGAACAATCGCTGAGAACATACATTGCTACTACTAAAAACATTGCTTGAGAAAACTAAATAGAAAAGGATTTATCCATCACCAAAGTTTTTCCTTTAAAGTCCTGAAGACACAAAATTTCTAAAGAAAGTCTTTGGAACATGTGTCTTCTCTTGAAAACTTTTCCTTTTGCAAATGGTAGGACATCAAAACACAGCCCACAAAAGAATTTACTCACAAGAAATTGTATCCAGTAACAATTATATTTTTGAGAATGGAAGGAATGAAGAGCATCTTCGACGAAATCTTTTGGCAAAGAAGAACAATGATAGCAACAGTAACAAGACTCGTAAAATAAATGCTGCGATGAATACAAGGGATTAATGTGTCTATCGTGAAGATAACGAGATTACCTATGCCTTTCATGGTGCTCAACTTGCTGAACTATTAGTATCAGAAATAAGAAGAAAGAGGGCTATTTCACACAACTCAGAGTTTCGTGTTTCTACAATCACCAGGTGTAAAAGAATTTGAGTTTTATAAAATAGTCTTTCTTTCTTCATAGTTCTAATAGGATAGATATAAGTATGAATAATCTCTATAGCGATTGCGTTGTCAACGCCGTATTATAGTGCTCGATGTACGAACGTACAGAGCAATATAGAATAGAAACAAGAAAGGAGACTGGCTCTCTGTTACTTGAAGTTTCACCTTCACCTGTTAAAGTTTCACCTTCTCTGTTACTTAAAGTTTAAAGTTACTTAAAGTTTCACTTAATGTTAAATTTTTTGGTGAAATTTTAAGTAACAGAGAGCCAGTCTCCTTTCTTGTTTCTATTCTATAAGTATGAATAATGTGACGGATATAAGTATGTGATATAAGATACTAAAAGTGCCCTCCCAATTATTACCACGTTGCCAGGGTTGTATGAGGGACATTTGTGTTGTGTATTAGAATTCATTCATATATGCTTATTTTCGGGATTATTCCAGTAACAAATAATAGAGAGTCCTATAAATTGGAAACCAGTATAAACCAGACAGTTAGGTTCTAAAGATTGTGGACAGTGTAGGTTTTAAACCACCATGCATCAACCTTAAGACAAGGGGTTATCGAGTAGGTACCCTTTTTCAAATTGAAAAAAATTGTGACGGGTACCAACAATCTGGGACACAATGGTCTCAAATTCTGTCATCCCTAGACTTCTCGTCCAGAGCTTCAATGTTGCTTATCATTTTGCTAAGAATAATAGACTAGCTACGACGCCCTATCACCAAACCCGTTTATATGCATGTTCCTAACAAGAAGGAGCAAGTAAACTAATCTCAGAATATCATTGCGTTCATCAATGGTTTTTTTGCCGAAAAAACACCCTTAAATCAGGGCTTGTTGCTTAATGACCTGTTGCTTGTATATGAAGTGAGGCGGCGAGAAAAAGGCCCAGCCTTGATCAGACTTGCCTGCTAAGCAGAAATTCATCAACTCACCATTTTGCATTTTATTTTATTTCAAGACCAACTTTGCTTCACTGACGACTTCATGCTTGCATCTCTATGATCTGAAGGACAGATGATAATAGACTAGTATTAGAGTTTACTAGACAAGACATGTATTAGCAAAATTAGGAATAAATACAGTGAATAGATATATTTTTCAAATTCTCGTAAATCGTTAATTTTTATATCAGATGTGTAAAAGTTATTATTTTGAATGTGTACAATACTTGTTCAATATATGTGTATATAATATTTTGTGATTGAAAATGCTAAAAGGATCATTTTAGTTCATTTCTAGTTCTTCTCGTGTCTTAATCTTAGTTAAAAAACTGGGTATATTGAGTTGAAAGTCTTTTTATCATTGGTACAGACATTGATCGGTACAGAACTTGAGAATGATAAGAAAAATTGGAAATATACCGAAACATAATAACTACTAAAGCTTTGTGTATGAAACTCATCAGAGTTATACGTCAGAACGGTCGTTGATCTGTTCAGAATATAGCGCGTTTAACATAAACCCACTCACTCATAAATAAGGGAATTGAACACAAGACCTTTTATACTAGAATACAAAGTAATGTGATGCATGCTAAATATTTTCTGGAAAAAGGCCAAGGCTTGTCAGACTAGCACGTTAGACTCACTCGGGCTCTTACGCTCTTTTAGCAACAAAGAGATCTAGACGTAATACTAATATGCATCAAAAAGAGTACCAAAAATTGACTTATTCCTAAATAGGAAAAGTCAAACACACTTATGAACTTAAATGTAGTGCAATCTAGCATTAAATAATATAGGCTAGTGCGCTGAATATCAAGTTTCAGCTCTTTTAATAACAAATATACCTGATAGTGACATGGGTGAAAGAGCTCATAATCACAAGACAGCCTATACTACAATACATAGTGATGAAATGTTATCATTCCCCTGCTGAACCCAAGGCCTAGTCGGCTTAGCACGTTTAACATCAACTTAAAGCCTGGCCTTGCGTACACTAGCCCGTTAAACTTACATAGACTCTGCAGCTCTGTCTAAAATAACAAAGAGATCTTATACTAATATGCAATGAAGTCATGACCTAAAGACAGCCAATTTACTTCAATTCATAGTGAAGGAGTGCATACTATCCTTCCTTTGATGGGAAAAAAGCCTAAATCCAGGCTTGCATGTTGAACATAAACTCAAGGCAAGCCGTAGGGAGACTAGCACGTTGAAATGTAACTCACTTAGGCTCTGCAGCTCCTTAAACAACAAAGAGAACTGATAGTTATATGCATGGAGGTCATGAATATACACCTTAAACTGCAATTCTTGGTGCTAATGATGTAGTAAATACTACCTTCCCTCGCTGAAAATAGAGCCTATAGTCAATCTAGCACGTTACACATCTCGAGGCCTAACCTTGAGCAGATTAGCATATTAAACTCACTTAGGTTCGGTAGTTCTTTCGATACTAAAGAGACCTGATTCCGGATAAGTATGAAAGAGCTCATGAATATAATATACATAGCGACTGATAGTAATGTAGTGCCTACTACTCCTCCCCTGTTCGAAACGAGGCCTATTCAGGCTAGCACATTGAACATAAACTCAAGGCCTAGCGTTGTTAAGACTTAAACTCAAGTAGGCTTTGGAGCTCTTTAAATAACATAGAGACCTGATGCTGATATACATTAACGAGGTTGGGTACATATGACCCCATATACTGAAGTATATAGTGAGGGAATGTATGCTACCTCTCACCAGCTAGAAATATGGTCTAGCCTTGTGCTGATGGCACATTAAACTATTAAGGCTCTGCAGCTCTTTGAATCACAAAGAGACCTGAAAGTGATATGCATGGAGGGCATGTACAGAGGACAACCTATAATATAAAACATAGTGATGAAGTGCATACTATCCATTCCCTACTGA
Organism: Pelagia noctiluca; assembly: GCA_963924455.1. Taxonomy (NCBI): domain Eukaryota; kingdom Metazoa; phylum Cnidaria; class Scyphozoa; order Semaeostomeae; family Pelagiidae; genus Pelagia; species Pelagia noctiluca. Next base: position 12,900,667 of record OZ004329.1, on the reverse strand, counting down.
AAAAAGGCCTATTGTCAGGCAAGCACGTTTAACTCCCGGCCTAGCCTGACTATCACGTTATAACTCATATTGGCTCTGGAGCTCTTTTAATCACAAAGAGACCTGATAGACGTATGCAAGTAAAGGGTTCATGAAGACAGAATTCGCTATACTAAAACTTAAAGTAATGAAGTACATCCTACCCTTCCCCTGCAACCATAAACTCGAGGCCTACCCTTATGAAGACTAACACGTTAAAACTACAAAGCTATCAAGCTCTTTTAATAACAAAGAGACTGATAGTGATATACATGGAAAAGCTAATGAACAAAGGATAGCCTATACTATAGCGATAAAGAACATACAATCTGTCTCCTGTTGAAAACAAGGCCCTCCCAGACTAGCGCTTTGAACATAGACTAAAGGCCTGGCCTGACTAGTTCATTAAACTCACATTGACTTTGCAACTCTTTTAATAATAAAGAGACCTGATAGTGAATGCATGGATGAGTTCATAAACAAAGGACAGCCTATACTAGCATATATAGTGACTAGGGATGAAGTGTATGCTACCCTTCCCCAGCAAGCTGGCACATTGAACAAATACTGAAGGCCGAGCTTTAGGCAGTCCACCACCTTGGACTCACATAGACGCTGCGACTCAAGCTCTCTCTTTAATAACAAAGATATCTGATAATACTAATGATAATACAAATAAAAGAGCTCATGAACACAAAACACCTTATACTGCGGAAAACATAATTATGAAGTGCATGTTACCCTTCCCCTGCTGAAAATAATGTTGGCCTACCCTGACTAGCACGTTAAACTCACATAGACACAGCAGCTCAACCTCTCCCTTTAATAACAAAGAGACCTGATAGTGAATGCACGGAGGTCATGTTTACAATGAAAATCTTGCAAAATCACAAACCCAGGAGAGCAAGATTCAAGCTTAACTGGTGATGGTATTCAGGGCTGTCTTTGTGATCAATTGATTTGTTACAAATGTGCAGCCATTCCATCATAGCAATTGTCAGTCCTCGTAAACTTCTTTCAGTATTTCCTTCGCTACTTCGCAGATTTTATTAGCAGATTTTCAGCTGAGGATTTCCAATGTTCTTCGGGTGACTGAAGCAGCGATGGGGAAGTTTAGTGTTTTGATTTCGATTGCAGCTTTGGTTCTGTGTTCTCTCACCGGTGAGTGATATTTCATAACTAAATTTCAATTCATAATCAGTGGATGTTCTTGGAAAATCAATAACTTTTATCTAGATGGCTTTTCTACTATCTCAACTCTTCAGCGTATTTCTTATAAAATATTTAATCATAAAAAGCAATAATTGACACAATAAATGGTTATGGTATTCTTGTTCCTGGAGAAGTTATGAAGTAAGTTCCTGTTAAAAACATGAAGAGGCCAAATTTCTTTAAGTGCTTCGTTGATGTAGAAGTCTCTTTATTCAATGACATATCAATTTATGATAATCTTTTCAAAGAGATTCCCACCATATAAGTAAAATCGAAAACAATAGACAAGTCTGACGGAGAAAATTTCGAAAAAGCACTACTGAGTATGCATATTTTACTACCATTTTGAAAAATGGATGCCTTCCAAAACATTTTGATTAAAACTCCTCGATGCTCGTATAGGTCAATTGCTAACAAAACTCAAGCTTAGAGCTATTCGAGTCAGCCAATTCAATTGAATACTTCTAGGATGTCCTTTTCAAAGGATGAATTAAATATAATTTATATGACATTAGTAACATCATGGGTATCAAAGTAACTTTATACAATAAATTCGACTTCACTATGATTTATATTGCTATCCCAATTAACAGAGTCAAAGAAATATCACTCATTCTCAAGCTTAAAGAACGTTGCAAGACATGAGTTACTTCTACCAAAACAGGTATGTAAATTATCTATAGCATTATATTATCAAAACTTTCATAAAAATCAAAGACAACTTAGGTAGCATGAATAGAACAGTCTTTAGATGGTACAGAACTTCAGTATAGCCAGAAATATCGGAAACATAGCGAAACGAACACATAGATTACTTTAGCTTTTCGTCTAACACTCAACAGAGTAATAAGTTGGTGTTGATTGGTTTTCCTACACCATACCAATCATTCACCTCTTTTCTGGTTGGCCTATTTCGATCCACATCTGGGTATAATAAATCAGTTAGGTTTCTGTTTCGTTCTCTTTCTGACGTATTACTCTGTTGAGTGTCAGACGAAAAGCTTAAGTAATCCATGTGTTCGTTGCGCTATATTTCCGGTATTTCTGGCTATACTGTAGCATGAATAGGCTCAATAAACATACTAGGATATCACACTACAAAATAAAGTGATGTAATGTATGCTATTGTGCCGCAGCTAAAGCTCCAGCTAAAGTATTCAACACAAATTCACTCAGAAATCAAAGCGTCAAACAAACTATAACCTCATTCACTATTCCATGTCTTTATGCAATGCGTACTATCACGTCTATGCTGAAAGACTCATCCTTTTAAAGGCAAGCACATTTGAAAAAGCTCACTCACAAATGGGTACAAATTAGACACACCAGAAACTCATACTATTAAGTTGAAATCTGCTGAAGGCTAGTGTGTTTTTCTTGGAAAAAGGTTCAGCCTTAGTTTGCCTATACCAATCTCCAATACCAATCATTCACCTTCTTCCTGATTGGCCAATTTAGATCTACACTGGTTGTAATTATTCTTTTGTTTTGGTTTTCGTTCTCTTTTTAACATACTACTTTGATAAGTGTCAGACACAAAGCTTTAGTAGAAATTATTTTTCGTCATGTTTCTGATTTTTCTTGCCATCCTCAAATTCTGAACTGATCAAAGACTGTACATTATTATTATTAGGAAGTACAAGGCCAAGCCGCTGCCCCCGCCATTAACCCACAACAACAACAACAGCAGCAAGTAAACCAACAACAACAACCGTCATTTACGAACGGAGAATCTCCGGTTGATAAAACTCCGGTGGAGCAGACCGGACAAGATGCAAACAACCAAGGAGGTTAGTAGACGATTAAAGTAGATGGTTCCGGAAAGGAAAATGGGTAAAGTTAGTACTGTTAAATTAAAACATGCTATTTTCAAAATCATAGCATATGGTTCAGCCTTAGGGTAGTTTGATCCTGATAGGAAAGTTATGGAGTTGTTACTGTCAACTTGAAACGTGTTATTTTCTATACCTCACAGCAGATAACTCAGCCATATAGTAGGAAAGTTGTCGAGTTAGTACTGAAAACTTTAAACGTGTTATTTTCAAAATCATAGAAGATGGTTCAGCCTTGGTAGTTTGATCATAATAGGAAATTTATGGAGTTGTTACTGTCAACTTGGAACGTGTTGTTTTCTATACCTCACAGCAGATAGCTCAGCCATATAGTAGGAAAGTGGTTGAGTTTGTACTGTAAACTTAAAACGTGTTATTTTCAAAATCATAGCAGATGGTTCAGCCTTAGGGTAGTTTGATCCTAATAGGAAAGTTATGGAGTTGTTACTGTCAACTTGGAACGTGTTGTTTTCTATACCTCACAGCAGATAGCTCAGCCATATAGTAGGAAAGTGGTTGAGTTTGTACTGTTAACTTAAAACGTGTTATTTTCAAAATCATAGCAGATGGTTCAGCCTTAGGGTAGTTTGATCCTAATAGGAAAGTTATGGAGTTGTTACTGTCAACTTGGAACGTGTTGTTTTCTATACCTCACAGCAGATAGCTCAGCCATATAGTAGGAAAGTGGTTGAGTTAGTACTGTAAACTTAAAACGTGTTGTTTTCAAAATCATAGCAGATGGTTTAGCCTAAAGGTAAATGGATCCTAATAGGAAAGTGGTTGAGTTAGTACTGCAAACTTAAAACGTGTTGTTTTCAAAAACATAGCAGATGGTTTAGCCTAAAGGTAAATGGATCCTAATAGGAAAGTGGTTGAGTTAGTACTGTAAACTTAAAACGTGTTGTTTTCAAAATCATAGCAGATGGTTTAGCCTAAAGGTAAATGGATCCTAATAGGAAAGTGGTTGAGTTAGTACTGTAAACTTAAAACGTGTTGTTTTCAAAATCATAGCAGATGGTTTAGCCTAAAGGTAAATGGATCCTAATAGGAAAGTGGTTGAGTTAGTACTGTAAACTTAAAACGTGTTGTTTTCAAAATCATAACAGATGGTCCAGCCTTAAGGTAGATGGATCCTAATAGAAAAGTGTTTGAGTTAGTACTGTAAACTTAAAACGTGTTGTTTTCAAAATCATAGCAGATGGTTTAGCCTAAAGGTAAATGGATCCTAATAGGAAAGTGGTTGAGTTAGTACTGTAAACTTAAAACGTGTTGTTTTCAAAATCATAACAGATGGTCCAGCCTTAAGGTAGATGGATCCTAATAGAAAAGTGTTTGAGTTAGTACTGTAAACTTAAAACGTGTTGTTTTCAAAATCATAACAGATGGTCCAGCCTTAAGGTAGATGGATCCTAATAGAAAAGTGTTTGAGTTAGTACTGTAAACTTAAAACGTGTTGTTTTCAAAATCATAACAGATAGTTCAGCCGTAAGGTATATTGATCCTAATAGAAAAGTGTTTGAGTTAGTACTGTAAACTTAAAACGTGTTGTTTTCAAAATCATAACAGATGGTCCAGCCTTAAGGTAGATGGATCCTAATAGAAAAGTGTTTGAGTTAGTACTGTAAACTTAAAACGTGTTGTTTTCAAAATCATAACAGATGGTCCAGCCTTAAGGTAGATGGATCCTAATAAGAAAAGTGGTTGAGTTAGTACTGTAAACTTAAAACGTGTTGTTTTCAAAATCATAACAGATGGTCCAGCCTTAAGGTAGATGGATCCTAATAGAAAAGTGTTTGAGTTAGTACTGTAAACTTAAAACGTGTTGTTTTCAAAATCATAACAGATAGTTCAGCCGTAAGGTATATTGATCCTAATGAGAAAGTGGTGGAATGAGCACTGGAAACTTTAAACGTTTTATTTTCAAAATCATAGCAGATTGTTCAGCCTTATGGTAGATGGATCCTAATAGGAAAGTGAAATGTAGATCTTGCTCTGCCAATTATTCGAAAACTATTCTCACTGTAGGCTTTAGCATACTCTGGGTTGTCTAGCAAAGTTTGACCTATAGCAGAGTCTTGTATCTGTGTAAAATCACTTAGTGCTAAATCATATGAAATAAAAAAAAAATGGATTGATTACTTACGACTTACACATTTCATCAACAGAGAAGATGCCACTGCCAACCATGCCAAATGCTCAAAACGATCCCAACGTCCAGCAGCAAGGTAATTCACATGCGATCTAAAAAATAAAGTAAAATTTTATATGAATTTTTGATTTTTTATTTCTCAAATGTGAATTTTTGGGGAGGAATACCATCAGTAATTTGGAGGAATACCATCCGTAATGTGAAAGGATACCATCAGTAATGTGGAGGAATACCATCAGTAATGTGATAGGATACAATCAGTAATGTGGAGGGATACCATCAGTAATGTGATAGGATACAATCAGTAATGTGGAGGGATAAAATCAGTAATGTGGAAGGATACAATCAGTAATGTGATAGGATACAATCAGTAATGTGATAGGATACAATCAGTAATGTGGAGGGATACCATCAGTAATGTGGAGGGATACCATCAGTAATGTGATAGGATACAATCAGTTATGTGGAGGGATACCATCAGTAATGTGATAGGATACCATCAGTAATGTGGAGGGATACCATCAGTAATGTGGAGGGATACCATCAGTAATGTGGAAGGATACAATCAGTAATGTGGAACGAAACAATCAGTAATGTGGAGGGATAAATCAGAAATGTGGAAGGATACAATCAGTAATGTGGAACGATACAATCAGTAATGTGGAGGGATACCATCAGTAATGTGGAGGGATACCATCAGTAATGTGATAGGATACAATCAGTAATGTGGAGGGATACCATCAGTAATGTGATAGGATACCATCAGTAATGTGGAGGGATACCATCAGTAATGTGGAGGGATACCATCAGTAATGTGGAAGGATACAATCAGTAATGTGGAACGATACAATCAGTAATGTGGAGGGATAAATCAGTATTGTAGAAGGATACAATCAGTAATGTAGAGGGATACCATCCATAGTGTGGAGAGATACCATCAGTACTACGGAGGATTTTCAGTCAAATGGAGGATATTGAGAGATGGCACTGTTTAAGATAATACCCAAAAGAGTTTTGGTTTCCCTCCACATTACTGAATATCCTCTACAGTACCTAGCATCCTCAAAAGTACTGAACATTCTCAACAGTACTGATGAAATCCCTTAACAGTATTGAAAATCCTCAAAAGTACAGAACATCCTCCATAGTACTGAACATCCTCAACAGTACTAATGATATCCCTCCACAGTATTGAACATGGTCCCCAGCAATACTGAATATCCTCAACATTACTAAACATCCTCCTAGAGTACTGATGGTCATGGTATCCTCCCACATTATTGCACAAACTTTCCTAAATGGTGCTGATGCAACAGATAAGTACAGTTCTGCTAAACTCTGGAACGCCTAGTACCACCAAAGAATAAGCAATAAGAAGTCTCAGTTTTGATATTTCATCTTCCATTATAATATTCCTAGTATTTAGGTGCATTTATACGATATTCTGCTATTTCTGAAACAGGTAACCAACCAAAACCAACCGAGGGACCACAGCAAGCACCAGCTCCGGAAAACAAACCCGGGAAGGTGGAAGAGGAAGAGGATCAGGGACAAGGAGAGAAGTTTCCGGATGCAAACAACGAACCGGATGAGGATCTTGAGACCGAGCATAAGAAACCGGAAGAGCAGCAGGTCGATGAGTCGGACTTAACTGACGGTGATCAGAAGGCTGGAGATCAGAGTGGCAAGGGGGAACAGGAAGGGGAGGAGGCAAGCCCGGAACCCCCAAAGCCAGTCCAACCCTCTGGAAATGGGGATAATGAAGAGGGTGATAAGCCGTATCAAGTTGAGACCGAAGGAGAAGAGGGTATGTCTGCAATAGATCATACCCTTCGTCATAATTTTAAGGTCTGGAATAGATTTGATAACTAATATAAGCAGAGACAAGAAAACGTAACAGCTCAACGGCTGCAACTTGGAAGAAGATTTTCCTTTCTAGAAAGGATTTGCTTATCAAATATATTTTTGAAAGAAAAACAGTCTTTGTATGGTACAAAACTTCAATATAGCCAGAAATATTGAAAACATAGCGAGAGGAACACATAGTGTTAGACGAAACGCTCAAGTAATCTGTGTTCGTTTCCCAATGTTTCAGATATTTCTGGCTATTTTGAAAAAAACGCTCAGTTGTTATAAAAATTTTTGGAAGAAGATTTGAAACTTTTTGTTAATACTATTAGGAATTCAAATTTTAGGTATAGATTCGGTGCCAACCTGAAGCACAAATAATGAACAGACCTAATGAAGTTTGCAATAATGTAGATTTTTATCATTATGAATTTAAGTTTACATCTTTTTTCTTCATGTTTTGAAGATAGTGCTCAATTCGTTTCCAGAGCGTTAGATACACAAACAAAAAGCTCTTTTATTCTACTACTTGCAGCTTTATGTCTAACTTACTGAAAATCAGCTAAAGGTGATTTTGTTTGTAAAGGATACTTTTAGTTGCTGCGCATTGTCAGTAAGATAGACATGAAACTGCCTGTACCAGAATGAAATAGTTTTTTCATTATGAACTATGATTGCATATTCACCTTTTCGTATTATCTATTGCTTCAGATGAATCTGACGATAAAGAAGGTAGCCAACAACCTGTAGTGGTCCTACCTACCGATAAAGTGAAACCGGCTGATAAGAAACCGAAGCAACAACAAGATGAAGAGGAGACCGATGAAGAATCTGATGAAGAGAAAGAAACAGAGAAGAAACCGAAACAGGAAAAAGTGCCAGTCGGACTGCCAGTAGAAACTGGTCCTGCTCAAAGTAATTAAGATTATTGCCTTTCTTTGACTCTTTGGCCTGCGACTGACATTAAGCATTAGAGACACTTCATTGGATGAATTTATCTATATTCAGTAGTGTGGAGATTTCATCAGCACATTTTGATACCATCAGTACATCAGTACATATAGTATTTTTTACTGTGGCGGATGTTTGTTTTCTAGGGGGATTTAGTACGTAAAAGTGTGCACAGGGCATCAGTGCCGGTTGCTATCAAATGCTGTCTGTGCTTGACCAGTTTTCAGTGGATTAGGCATAGAAGACCCTTAAAAAAGGAGATGTTTTCTCTATGATTCCGACTCTGCTTGCCATCCTAAAGTTCGATGTTGAACTAAGGCTGTTGGATATGTTCAAGCATTTCAAAGATAAATTCATCTTCTAATTCATAAATTTATGTTTAACCCTTTGGCCTGAAACTGACTTGCAGCATTTGGGACTTTGTAAAATATTAATGATATCCCCATACAGTACTGATGATATCCCCCAGTAGTACTGAAACATTTTCAGTATTCCTAAGGTAAATCATAATTGAATTTAACAAAAGCGAATTGTTTCCACAGATTCAGGACAACAAGAAGAAAGCAGCCAAACCGAAGACCAAGGAGAGAGTGAGCAGGAAGAGGAAACAGACGAGTCTGAAGCTCAAACTCCACCAGAGCCAACAAAAGTTCCAACTACTAACCCTTCAACAACAGCTGCACCATCAACTCCAACTAAAATACCAAACAGTCAAGAAGAGTCAAGGAATGATAACGAAGACGAAGAAGAGACACCACAGGAGGGCCAGCAACCAGTTGTACCACAAAAACAAAAGCCACAGCCTGTCCCAAGCCAGGAGCAGCCAGACCAAGAAGAAGAGGAGGAGGAAGAGACTGAGCAATCACAACAAGAGCCAGAATCCCAAGAGAAGCAGCCTATTGTCCCACAGCAGAAGAAGCCACAACCTGTTCCAGGACAGCAGAAACCGGGACAGGACGAAGAGACGCTTAATGGTGCACAAGAGGAAGAAGATCAAGAAGAAGATAAGCCGGAGTCAGGAGAGCAACCGATTGTTCCACAACAGAAAAAGCCACAGCCTGTCCCAGGGCAGCAGAAGCCAGGACAGGATGAAGAGGCAGCTATTGGTGAGCAAGGAGGAGACGATGACCAACAAGAAGGGGCCCCAACTGCACCAGAAACTGAGGATGAGCAAGAGCAAGAGGAAAATCCAGAGTCAGAAGAAGAGAAACAGCCAGTAGTTCCACAAGAACTAAAGCCACAACCCGAGCCAAATCAACAAAAGCCAAGCGAAGAAGAAGAGTCATCAACTGATGGAGAGGAACAATCCACCGATCGACAAGAGGAAGAGGGACAGGAAGAAGAGCAGAAGCCAGCCCCTGCACCAGAAACAGAAGATGAAGAGCAAGAGGAGAAACCAGAGACACAAAAGCAACCAGTCGTACCTCAGCAACAGAAGCCACAGCCTGTGCCTCAACCAGGCAAGACAGAACAGCCAGAGGAAACGCCTCCACCCACTCAAAACAAAAATGAAGGAGACGAAGAAGACCAGCAAGGAGAGGAAGCAGCTGCGGAGGGACAAGAAGAAGGAGAGACGGAAGAGGAGCAAAAAGAAGAACCAATGCCCGAAGAAAACAAGCCGTCGAATGTGCCAAAAAAGAAGCCACAGGTACAAGAACAAAAACTAGGAGCTGGAGAACAGAAGCCAGAAGCACAAGAACAGAAGCCAGAGGCACAAGAACAGAAACCTCAAACAGCACAGCAAAAACCTGGGCAGCCCCAACTACCACCACCTAAGCCTGAGCAAGGTAGTGAAAATATCAACCAAGCACCAACTCAACAGCTAAAGCCACCAAGTGAAGGAGAAAAGCAAGGGACCGAGCAGGGGAGTCAGCCAGCCACATCACCTAAGCCTCCAACTGATGCTGGCAAGGGAACACAAACAGAAGATGAAGACGACAACGATGGAGCTGAACAGGAAAAACCCACTGGAGATGAAACCACGAAACCGGTCGTTCTGCCAAAACCGGCTCCTGAAGAACCAGAAGAGAACAAGCAACAGCAGGGAAATAAAAAACCAGGGATGGAGAATGAGAAACCGGAGCCACAAAAGGATGCAAATCCAACTGTTCCACCAAAGACAAACGGACAAGGACCAATTGTACCGGTTCCTAGTGAAGAAGACGAGGATAACGTGCCGGAACCAGTTCACAAGAAACCCGGGAAGGAGGAGAAACCGGTTTTAGGGAAACCAATCCTGTTGGTACCAACAACACCAGCGAAGACTTCAAAACCGACTGGGGAGTTGAAGACAGGTCAGGAGACAACAGCAACAACACCCACAGCAGCTGCTACCAAGCCAACCAGCAAACCAAGCGAAGCAGCAGCAGGACAACCCAAGAAACCCAAGAACAAGAAGGGGAAGAAACCATGGAAACAGAGAGTCCCTGTCTCGACAACCCCAAAAAAGAAGAAGATGGATCTCGCCGTTTTGACCCACAAAAGGAGTCATGGTAAGATGACAGAAAAGAAGCACGGACGGAAAACAGCGAGGGGAACGGTGATCACGAAAAACATCAATAGAATATCTCAAACGGCCAACGCACCTTCTTTACAGCATGGAATATCACATACGTCATCACACGCTAACATGAAGACTGGAACTGTCTGAAAAAGACATAATATATATCAAATTAACATCCTATTGAGGATAAAGTGACTTAATTCTACTATTAGTAGAGGCAATTTCCAATTTTTAGCTTCGATATGCTTCCAATCTCTAAAACTGATTTGAAGTCCTGTACCGATCAAAGAGAAACAAATTCGTTCCAAATATTGTTAGGGATAGTGATAATGACACGTACCCAGGGAGGGAGCTATAGCTCCCCCTTTTGAAGAAAGTATTTCTGCATTTTAGATTGTTATAAATCTTAATAGGTAATAAAATAATAATATTTCTTGAAGTTAACAGCCCCCTTTTTTTAAAGCTGGCTATGTTCCTAAAAATCAAGACCTACCATTTATTCACTCTAAAATCAGCATAATCTTTTATTATGAGAACTGAGGGGGAGCCAAATCGGCGAAACGTCTACATAAATTTTATGTTGTAATGAATGTTATACGACTATCATCAAGTGAATGCTTAAAGCACTCAATGACTCGCTATTTCAGAGGTTCTGGCTACATTCTTGGATTACACAATAAATATACGACTGCAAGTCTTGACTGACTATGCACCAGCCTAAAGGCAGATTTATAGGAGAGTCTTCCAGGGAAGGGTGTGTCTATTCTTATCTAATAATGACATCCTACCAATAACGTCATCAGTTTTATGCACAAAGGCCTTTTCTTTGCCATTTATCATTCATTGCTAAAACCATCAAAATCAAGCTCTTCACAAAAAGGATTTCTTCTGAAAAGGAAACATCCGCTAAATGCCATACACGCTTTTTTTTATAAAAAAACCTTTTATAAGGAACCTACATGTCGAAGGTCGAAAAACTTAAGGAACTTTTACTACTAAAGGTCAAATCACAATGGAACTTTATAATTTTGCATCTATTCATTTGGTCTAGATATGCAACTTCTCTTATGACTATATGACTGACTTTTACGTTTTATAGGCCTACCCTAAGCTTCTTTGTGTTAAAATATGTTTCATGTTTCCTTATCACCAGTTTATTGCAAAATGTTGAATTTTAATGCTTTTATTGCGTCGATACTTATTCCTATCTACTAAGTAAGCACTTTAAATTAAGGAACTACAAGGGAACTTTTAGAACTACAAAGTGGTCAAAAGAGGTCTCAAAATAAGGAACTTAAAGAACTAGGCCCTGAGCTAGGTTCTTTATAAAAAAGCGTGTATTCTACGAAAACTGAAAGTTTGTTGTAACATTTTTTCGAGGATTGCTATTTGCAATCAGTAGCAAATATAACAAATAAATACTATAAGAATTTAAAAGAAACATTTCCATTTATCTTTGATTTGATGAATCGTGCTGACATTAATCCATATAATCATTGAAACTCATTCCTAGGAGGGGGCCCTGCGAGGCCCTGAATATAGAAATTGTAACAACTGTGCAATAAAATAGGACTAAGCACCCTTCATTCAAGCTAAAATCACCCTTGGGACTGTCTACTGAGGAGGATGTTCAGTACAGTGGAGGATACTCAGTACTTTGCAGCGAAACCACAAGCACTGTGGAGATAATAGCCAAAGAGCATGTGGATTCCCTCCATAGCATAGAATATACTCCACAGTAGTGAATGGCAACCCTCCACAGTATTGAACATCCTCCGGAATATTGAATGTTATCCCTCCATAACACTGATGGTACCCTCCTGCAGAACTGATGGTATCCCCCCCCCCCACAATACTGAGCTTCCTGCGCAGTGATGAACATCCTTCACAGTACTGGACAGACGTTCCCTAGGGTGAAAGTCGAAGGTCTCGCTGCGGTTTCAAACTGGATATTATAGATTGATCCAATGTACAAATTATTGGATATCAAATTTGATGAAGATAAATTCTTAAGCCAGATATCTAATTCTTGTTAATGGACTAAAAAGCTTTTGAATTACAAAGAATGAAACTTAACACTTGATTGAGGTTAGAATTAAGAGCATGATTTGTGGACTAAAATAAATGAGCAGGCTTTTTTGTTAGCAATCTTTTCAGATTTATAAGCTGGCAAGTGAAGCTAAAAACAAAATATCCAAAACTATAACTTGTTATTTGCAGAGACTAAGCTAACCAAAGAACTAGTTTAATAGAAGAAAATTACGTCACAGAGGGTTCACAGAGAAAATATTGTTTCATGTATGGCATTCTACTTCACTTCTATTGTCTGCAGTTTGGGATATGGAAATCGATAGGCTAAAAGTATTTAACTAACTTGAATGACTATCCTATTTATTAGAACTTTCAAAATACTATTAGATTTACGAAATCATGAAATGAAATGAGTATATCTCGTATCATTTCGATATGGGATCCCTATAAGCATTTTTATAGCATTTCTATTCGTATCTATTCTATCACTGATCGTATATGGTATCCCCTAACAGTAGGTACTGATGGTAACCCTATCCTACAGTACTGAACATCCTCAACAGTACTGAACATCCTCAACAGTCAACAGTACTGAACATCCTCAACAGTACTGAACATTCTCAACAGTACTGAACATCCTCCACATTACTGAACATCCACAACAGTACTGAACATCCACAACAGTACTGAATATCCTCAACAGCACTGAACATCCTCCACAGCAATGAACATCCTCAACAGTACTGAACATCCTCCACATTACGGAACATCCTCAATAGTACTGAACATCCTCAACAGTACTGAACATCCTCAACAGTACTGAACATCCTAACCAGTAATGAACATCCTCAACAGTACTGAACATCCTAACCAGTAATGAACATTCTAAACAGTACTGAACATCCTAACCAGTAATGCATCCTCAACAGTAATGAACATTCTAAACAGTACTGAACATTCTAAACAGTACTGAACATCCTAACCAGTAATGAACATTCTAAACAGTACTGAACATCCTCAACAGTACTGAACATCCTAACCAGTAATGAACATTCTAAACAGTACTGAACATCCTCAACAGTACTGAACATGCTCAACAGTAATGAACATCCTCCACAATACTTAACATCCTCCACAGTACTGAACATCCTAACCAGTAATGAACATTCTCAACAGTACTAATACATCCTCCACATTACTGAACATCCTCAATAGTACTAAACATCCTCAAAAGTACTGAACATCCTCAACAGCGCTGAACATTCTAAACAGTACTGAACATCCTTAACAGTACTTAACGTCCTCAACAGTACTGAACATGCTCAACAGTACTGAACATCTTCCAAGTACTGAACATCCTGCACAGTACTGAACATCATTCGCTATACTGATCATCCTCAACAGTACTGAACATCCTCAACAGTACTGAACATCCTCAACTGTACTGAAAACCCTCAACAGTACTGAATAGTATAGATAAAGCCTAATTATCAAAAAAAACATGAAAACAAAGTTATAATCCTAGTATCCATCTATTTGATTTACAACTGCTCTGATCAAAATTGAACAAGGGCCTGACTAAATGTGCCAAGAAATATTCAACGGAGTAGAATAACGTGTAAGGAATCTGAAGGCAGAAGTGCTAATTTGCATCGGAGAATAAAGCAAGAGCAAATGAAATAACACTAAGAAAATCTACAAAAGAAAGACGGAAGGGTTAAACAGTAAAAAACAAAGAGCCTCTGTCCACAAGCTCCGAATGGAGCAACACCTGGAATGAATTAAACAATGGGAGCAAACAAAGAGACAAGAATAAAGATGACTAATGGTAGAAGAGTGAAACAAGACAAGAAACACAAATCCCTTGAGGGAAGCGCTATTGAAAGGTTTTCAAGCAAGTCTCTCTATCAAGTACAGCGTCATTAACACCGCACAACTTGATAAATAAACAACAAACAACAAATCAACCTAACCTAACACGTGTAGAATAATTACCCTGACGTCGCAACAAACTTACCCAGGGCAAATGGAGTGCCCGTTTTCTATGGGCGGCCAACTGTAAACTAAAGAATCAACCGTTAAACACAGGGTGTCCATGCAAGACCTAATTCAACTTTAGACTTGGGTCTACCAAAACTTTGGATCTAGCATATTCATTTCTAGATCTCTAGACTCTTAAATGCTTTTAACAGATCCGTTAAACAATCACTGCTTATACAACATATATCCTCTTCATTCGTCACAAGAGTTCATTGATGGAGAAGCACAATGTTAAGTATTGATATGCCTTCTGTCAAAAAAAGCCAGTTTCAACATGTGTCTGCAAAACTCTTTGAATTCCGTCTGGGTCTGCGAAACTTATCTTTACGTCTAGGTCTTTTGGGTTTGACTAAGACACCCCTTATTAACCTATTAGGACATCCCCTTATTAAACTATTACAGAATTCAATGAAGCCCGTCTAAAATAAGGCATTTTTGGCCCACAAGTTGGATCTGGCACACGTATTATCATCCAGAAATATATAATCAAATAAATACAAAAGAAATCCATACCTGGAAACTCACAACATTGCCATTATCTTATATAAAGTTGAAATACCAACAGAATACCACGATACTCTATTACCCATCCACGGTATACGATTTCGGTCATTGCGACTTTCAATATATTTCTTTATGTCTTCAAACCACAAATAAGATTGGGAACGATCTGCAGAGAGAAAAAATAGATGAGAATTTTGCGGCTTTCTTTCTCCTAGGATATCTTAAAGTAATAAAAATGAAATAATAAATAAAATCATGCAGAACAAGAGACTGACTTATCTGTGGGTAGTCTGTATGGGTAGGGCAACCAAGCGTTCATATAATCAAAAAGGATGAGGAACTTCTCAATTCAAGGTCAGAAGTTGACATTGAAACTTTGAAGTATCGAAAGAATCGGAATAGATTGTAGTTAGACGAAACAAATTTGCATTGAAGGAGATATGGACTTGTCTGTGGGAATTATGGGAGTCGATCTAGCGTAATATCCGCGAAGTAGAGCTTCTCGTTCCAACACAGAATCAGCATTAGGAATTGCAGAGAAATTGGATAAGACACTACGGTAATGAGAAATTGCAGTTAAACGAAACAAATTTGCGTAGAACGAGCTTTGGACTTGTCTATGGGAATTTATGGGAGTCCTTCCAGCTCAGTTTCAGCAAATGAGAGCTGTTCAAACGCAGGATCAACATTACAAATGGAAATTTAGCATCGGCATTTTGAATTATCGGTAGCAATGATCTGACTACCAAAATAATACATTGCAAAGAACGAGCAATAAAATTGTCACTGGGAAGGCAAGGCAGAACAGATGGAGATAACTGAGTAAAGGTGAGTCTTCGTTTTTTTCAATAAGCGACTCGTCATTAAGCAACCAGGGCTAGAATGACCAAAATTATAAGCAACTTCAGGGCTCGATGAAATAAATCAAGCAACTACGCCCTCAAGAAACTACGCTGGAAGTGCTTAACCTTGTTTGATCACACTAAGTATCAATGTTTAAAGAAGCATATTTGGTATTCTAAAGGTTTTCTTGCATGTACACCATCAGTTCAAAAGGGAAATTTCTACATTTCGTTTGTTTCGTCGCAAAACTTAAGCAACTCTTTGGGAACTTTCATGGCAGAAAATTCAAAACATTTAAGCAACTTTGAGGGCCGGGACCAAAAACAGATTGCCAATTGAAAAAAGGTGATAACTGAACTAGACAGGATACTAACAAAAACCAGAAGATTAATAAGCAAAACTTTTCGACCCTGCTAATACATTGTAACGACCTACAAGAACCTAACAGCGGTTAACACGGAAACGAGGGCGAAATTGAAAAGCTTAAAATACAAAACAGTTGTGAGAGAGCGCTTTGTGTCGAAGTGACAAATTCATTCAAAACCCATACAATTAGGACGCATTGGTGTAAGGAGACGAAAACTATATAAAGAAGATGATAATTCTTGAGGATAGTAGAAGCGGAAGAATAGCATAGATCCAGCTTATCAGCCAAAATACTGGAGGTGGATTACAGCAGAGTGGAGTTCTTCGCATATTGTAAGTTTTTAAGTATTTACTTTATGAAAATACCATAGTGAATGAATTAGAATACGAGTGTCTAATATCCTTAGTTTATAACATTAGCATAGATGATTCAAAATAAAGATGTAGTTTATCTTTAATTGAGTTTACTTTATGTAATAGAATCATTATGTCAGTGTTTACGTAGTGCGAGGAGAAATTCAAACGAATATAAAATGGGGATAAAGTTACACAAAATCATATGTGCCCATTTATTTCTAGATTCATGTTTCGCTATTTTCTAACTGTCACTCGAAACGACATCTCAAATACAAAGAGCAGTGCACATTTGTAAGAACCAGTAGAATAGTTTGGGGCTGGCTGTTAGGATAGGTATATTCCTCAATTTTCATTTTGAAATATTCTTACATACTTCATTCTCATAGGCGTTAGAGGTACGAGTCCGTATATTTTGAAAGTTTCTTTGAAAATGATTCACATTCGGGCAAAATTATGCCCGCAGTCGGGCAAAAACCTTAGTAAACAAAGGGTTTGTGTCGGGTAGCACCTCCAAATTTTTCGTTATGTTCATTGATGCAAATTTTGACTCCTTCCACCGGTCTGACTTAACAGTTTGTCGTCACTCTGCTTTTTGTGATTATTTCTCAGTCTTGTCATAACTTCTTAGAGCAACCATATTGAGCTCAAAATGGTCACCTACAGTTTGTTTTGTGTACTGTCAATCTGTTTGTTTTGTAATTATTTTCCAGTCTTATGGTTGTTTCTTAAGAATCTTGTATTGAGCTAAAAATTATCAGCCTCGATTTGTTCATAGCTTTTTGGCACATGTCCCTATAAAATTGTTCTTGTAAAAAGGAGAGTGTATTCCCTGGAAGCCACGTGCTTTCGATTTCGAATAAATATTTTGTTCTAAAGAACGAATGAGCATGTTTCCTATCTTAATGTTAATGTGTTTCCGTCGATGTGTTAATGTTAATGTGTTTCCAACGAGGGTCGTGAATGGGTAAATTGGGAACAGAAATTTGCCTCTTTATTGACTGTCAAAATGGGATTAGACTTCTTCAGAATGGGATCTGGGAATGTAAAAGTGAATTAAGATTGGGATTATTAAACACGTCAATATTGGGAATTTCTCTATTTTCTTCATTGTGATTGGAATTTTTTTATCATTTTAGTGCTGGGAATGGGATGAGTACCTTATTCCCTCACTTCAGGGCCCTCTCAAAGGAGGTTTTGTCCAGGAGTCTCGCTTAAAATTGCTAATATAGATTAATATTCCGCTAACAGATTTAGAGCTAATGATGAACGAGCAATTCTTATGCAGTTTACTGGCTCTTTGTATATGGTTTACACTATTTTTTATGTGAACACCGAGGCTCGATTTTCAATCGAAACAATAGAGAAACCAAAAGCCTTTTGTCAAGAATAATAGAAAATAACAAAATCTGAGGCTAGACCAAAATTGTCTGATTCTGATAAAAAAGAGTGTAGAACTTAATAACATACATCTTAGTCCATTTTGAAGAGGATAAACCAAGAAACACAAGAAAAATAAACTCAGAAGGGAAAAACAAAACAACCAAATTTTCAACTAAAGGAACTCCATAGAAATAAAGCATAAGGTTCTTATCAACTTAATTACCTGGTGCACCAAACGAATTAATGCTCAGTTATATGGGTGTCTTGACATCTTAAAAAGACCTTTTCAACAGTTGGAGCAAACCAAAACACAACTCCAACCAAACACACGAGTTTGTATTTCACAGTACTTATTGACCTCTCAACAGCTTTATTTCTGGCCGACAGGTCTTAGATCGTCACCCTGGGGAATCTTTACTGTGGATGGATACCATTCAGTACTGTAGAGGATTTTCAGTACTGTGCAGAACGTTTAGTACTGTAGATGAAGTATAGTACAGTGGGGGGGGGGATACCATTCAGTACCATGGAGGGATGCCATTCAGTATTGGAGAGGATTTTTAGTACTGTGCAGAACGTTTAATAATTACTGTGGATGATGTTAGTACTGTGGAGGGATACCATTCGGTACCATGGAGTGATATCAGTATTGTAGAGGATTTTTAGTACTGTGCAGAACGTTTGGTAGCTACTGTGGATGATGTTAGTACTTTGGAGGGATACCATTCAGTACTGTAGAGGATTTTTAGTACTGTGCAGAACGTTTAGTACTGTAGATGAAGTTTAGTACAGTGAGGGGATACCATTCGATACCATGGAGGGATGCCATTCAATATTGTAGAGGATTTTCAATACTGTGCAGGACGTTTAGTAGCTACTGTGGATGATGTTAGTACTGTGGAGGGATACCATTCGGTACGGTACCTAATTTCTAAGAAAATCATAACACAAAAACGTTAGTAACACATGAGCAAATGGTCCCAGCCCTCAAAGTGGCTTAAAAGTTGCTGAGCCCTGGAATTGCTTATTTTCTAGGTCATTCAAGGCGTGGTTGCTTATAAACGAGTTGCTTATTTGAAAAAGTTTCTCAATTGCTTTGTTGCTTAATTTATTTCATCGAGCCCTGGAGTTGCTTTGTTGCTTAATTCATTTCATCGAGCCCTGGAGTTGCTTTGAGTTTTAGTCATTCCAGCAATAGTTGCTTAATTGCTTTGTTGCTTAATTTATTTCATCGAGCCCTGGAGTTGCTTTGTTGCTTAATTTATTTCATCGAGCCCTGGAGTTGCTTTGTTGCTTAATTTATTTCATCGAGCCCTGGAGTTGCTTTGAGTTTTAGTCATTCCAGCAATAGTTGCTTAATTGCTTTGTTGCTTAATTTATTTCATCGAGCCCTGGAGTTGCTTTGTTGCTTAATTTATTTCATCGAGCCCTGGAGTTGCTTTGTTGCTTAATTCATTTCATCGAGCCCTGGAGTTGCTTTGAGTTTTAGTCATTCCAGCAATAGTTGCTTAATTGCTTTGTTGCTTAATTTATTTCATCGAGCCCTGGAGTTGCTTTGTTGCTTAATTCATTTCATCGAGCCCTGGAGTTGCTTTGAGTTTTAGTCATTCCAGCAATAGTTGCTTAATTGCTTTGTTGCTTAATTTATTTCATCGAGCCCTGGAGTTGCTTTGTTGCTTAATTCATTTCATCGAGCCCTGGAGTTGCTTATTGTTTTGGTCATTCCAGCAATAGTTGCCTATTTACGAGTTGCTCATTGAAAAAGGTTTAAGATCATTTTCCACAAATCTGTTTACTATCAAAATGTAAAATTTAGTGACAGTTGACTGCTGTTTGTTTTCGAAACCATTCAGAAATATTCTAAGCAACGGATGGATGATAATATCTAAGAACATTGGAATCCTATCTAAAAGAATATTAGAGAAAACCGAATTTGTTTGTTATGAATCTAATACTTGAAAGGATAGCTTTTAAAAGACCTTCCCGCAAAAAACTTTGACACTTAAAAATGTGGTAGACGAAACCAAGGTAGAATCTGATCTCTATTGTATCAAACTATCCCCCCACAGTACTGAACGTCCTCAAAAGTACTGAATATTCTTCAAAGTATTGATAGTATCCTATCCCTTTACTGTTCTGAATGGTATCCCTCAACGATACTGAACATCCTTCACCTTACTGAACATCCTCCAGAGTACTTACTGAACATCCTTCACCGTACTGAACATCCTCTATAGTACGTGCATAACATCCTCCACAGTACTGAACATTCCCTATAGTACGTACCGAACATCCTTCACAGTACTGAACATCCTCTTTAGTACGTACTTAACATCCTACACAGTACTGAACATTCCCTGTAGTACGTACCGAACATCCTTCACAGTACTGAACATCCTCTATAGTACGTACTGAACATTTTCGACACTACTGAGCATCCTCTATAGTACGTACTGAACATCCTTCACAGTACTGAACATCCCCTATAGTACGTACTGAACATCCTTCACAGTACTGAACATCCCCTATAGTACGTACTAAACATCCTTCACAGTGCTGAACATCCTCTATAGTACTTACTGAACATCCTTCACAGTACTGAACATCCCCTATAGTACGTACTAAACATCCTTCACAGTGCTGAACATCCTCTATAGTACGTACTAAACATCCTTCACAGTACTGAAATCCTCTATAGTACGTACTGAACATCCTCCACAGTGCTGAACATCCTCTATAGTATGTACTGAACATTCTCGACAGTACTGAACATCCTCTATAGTACGTAGTGAACATTCTCCACAGTACTGAACATCCTCTTTAGTACGTAGTGAACATTCTCCACAGTACTGGACATTCCCTATAGTACGTACTGAACATCCTTCACAGTACTGAACATCCTTTAAAGTAAGCACTGAACATCCTCTAGAGTACAAGACGGACGTTCCCAGGGTGACGTTACATTTTGCGCACTATTTTTCCAAGTATGATAGAATTCAAGACCCTTACTTTTTGCTCAGTAAACATGATTTGCAAATAAATTCATTGTGAGTTCAACTGTTTGAAAATGAATCATGTATCGGTCATAATTTTTTCGTAAAATTAATTCTTTCTAATTGATTTCTAGAAACTTTGAGGCATCAAAGATGAAGAATACCTTAAACGAAAGAGAAGAAGTTCTCTTAGCAGTAACAATCGTGTTTGGAGCCCTGTTCCTGGCCACGGTTCTAACACTGATCATCGCAAGATATTACAAGACTTTACGATCAAAATGGCTGTCCTGCACAGCGCGGCGTTCTTCAACAGAAGATGATTTGTTCGCAGCTATTGATACTAAAAGATTGTCACTGGATAGCAAAGTACCATTTATGTTATCCTCCCGGGATGAGCCACAATTTACGATACCCGGTACGATATTTACCGAGATGATACAGCCGGAAAGTCATGCGGAATGCAATGATAAGTGCACGGAGTCGGCAAGTCCAGCTAAAGAATTCGTCATGAAACGGAATCTAACGCGGCTGGCATACGCAACAGTGGACAAGTCCGGTCGGGACGATGTTAAAGAGCACCAGATAATAGCCTCGCATTACTTACCGACCAATCCTTTGATGAAACGAAGACCGTGTATTTACAATTCCGAGCCTTCAATACTAGAAGCTGACTATGAAGGAACCGAAGATAAGAGTCCGTCTTCTAATGGGTCACCGGGTGCATTAAGACGGTTTTTATCGGTTGACTCGCCGGACAACCCGTTTACAAAAAGGATGAGAATAAAAAGTTGTTCGTCACCTACTTCTTCCGGAACCGAAGATGATATTCCGAACTGTGTCCACCACAAACAAACTTGGCTCCACAAATTGCAGCCGGAACTCTACGATAAAAGAAGAAAGAAATCAGAAGGTGCCGGAACATTTGGTAAAATCCGGATAAACTTTCAATATTTAGATCAGGAAAAAAGTAAGCTAGAACTTTCCTTGGTTAAACTGGACTTTCTCAAAATACCACCGGAAAAACTAGCTAATATATTTGTAGGGATCATGATGCTTCCGGACCGAGAAACTATGTACCAGTCTAAATGTCACCGGGCTGTGGAGAGTGCGGATTTCGACGAGGCTTTTGTATTCAAGAAGACGCAGGCGTCTGGATCATTCCAAGCAAAGACAGTCCGGTTTATAGTGTATCTGAGAAACGATGATTCTAAAAATGAAGTGTATGGAGAGAGTACTATCCAGCTGGCTGGAAGGGAAATCTTCAGTAAAGTGCGGACCAATGCAACTCTGAATATCAATCCACCTACGCATCAGGTATGTACCAACCCTTGGAATCTCTTGCGTAGTATTGTTAAGGGTGTACAGCACTGCTGAGAATGTTCAGTACTGTGGGGGGATACAATCAGTACTGTTGGGATATCATTAGTACTCTGGAGGATACAAGCACTATGGATATTATCTCCGCATACTTGTGGTTTCCCTCCATAGTACTGAATATTCTCCCCAGTACTGATGGCATTCTCCACAGTACTAAGAGTACCCCCCTTAGCACTGAATATCCTCTATGATGGTATCCCTCCACATTAGCTACTGAGTGTATCCTTCCACAGTTCTGATGTTATATCTAGACAGTACTGACGAACCTCCAAATTATTGTAAAGATGTGGCAATATCTACAATCATCAAATCACTAAAACCTTCAGAATATTCATAACCATATCTTTTTCCTTTTCTAGACTGAAATTGGCGATGTACTGATTGAAGTGGTGTATACAGAAAAGGAAAACCTCGTCATTTTAGTCAAAACCATGAAGCTCTCACCCACAGCGTACGTCGATAATTTCTCAGGTAAGTTAGCAGTTATTGAGTCTTTTTTATAAATGATAGGTAACAGTGAACATGACAAGGCTTTGATATTTGCATTGGCAATCATTCGGCAAAGATCTGTCTCCAATCATTGGGAATTAAAAATATAGGTTTTCCGAAATAAAGGATGCAATAGATATGCGAAGGCTTATCAGGAATAAAAGAGACAAACATATTATATTTCAATATCTTTGAAGCTAAATTTCGAACATTTTTGGTGCTCAAATCACTATGAAGTGTCTCAATCTCTGGAAATTGCAACTTTTAACGTCATTCAACATGACTTCTTGGATCGAATATGACATTTGATTGATACGTGGAGTTGAAAGAAATAGATTGAATAAATTTCAAAGAGTTATTTCCGTTCTTTTCTTCACAAACCACTTAAAATTCATCTAAAATCATCTGGTGTTCGTTTGTCCAATAATGATTTTCTTAATAAAGGATTTTATATAGCTCCCCTCGTGAATGTTATGTTACATACGGTACCATTGACTACAATTAGTCAGCAATAAATGAACAAATTTCAATAGATGGTCTCGTTCTTTACAATAACTCATAACATATTCTCTTTCCTTGTCACTTGAAATTAATCCAAAATCATCTGATGTTCAGCAAATATTTCCTTGATACAGAATTTTATAGCCCCTCAGAGGTTATCAATTTTTTGTTACACACCGTACAATTAACTTCAATTATTCAGCAATGAATGAATAATCTCAATAGATGGTCTCCTTCCTTACAATAACTTTTAACATATCCTTTAAATTTTCAGGCCTACAAATAAAATGCTACTTGAAGAACAAGGGAAGAAGACTGAAACCGAATACAAAAGCAGTGGTGCCAATCCCAACCAAAAAAGAAAATTACATCTCAGTCAACATTGAACTACAACAACAAATCGCAGAATCTTCCTTCGACAGACACTCACTACACGTCGTCGTCTCAGGAAAACACAGGATCATGGGTAAAAAAATCCAAATTGGAAAAGTGGTTCTTGGTTATGGAGCAACGAACTTTGCTGGGAATCTTAACTGGAGAAATGTGTTGACACTGAAAGGACAACCCTTAAACTTATGGCATGTTGTTAATGCAAGTTAGACGATGAGATTCGTGAGATGAAAGAGGGAGTAGAGCCCCTGTTTACCATTCTGAATAGGTTTGAAACGTAGGAAAAGTACGTTTAACAGCAAGAAATCGTTCAGATGCACCAAAATAACCCATCCTAGTTTTGTAGAGTCATCGGAAGGGTTGGGGTTAGGGTAGCGGGGTAGGTTTGGGGTAACAGATAGAATCAGAGATAATGTAGGAGGGGTTTTGATGTAATTGAATTCACTTTCAGAAAGAGGCTTCGAGAGGGTTCTTTTGATGCATCCTAAAAATTTACAATCTTCAAACCTTTGGCATGTTTACTTGAAGTTATCTTTTTTTGTATCAGCGATGCCATTATTTCACACATAAAGTTCTCTGTAATTTTACTTCAGTTCAGATTTTGGATTCATTTTCTTGTTCGTTAATGTTATGAAGAGAAAAAACAAGTCAGCCCGTAATGATTTGTCTTTTTTACCCCATTTCTAACATAAATAACATTTTAGCTATACCTAACATACGTCTGTGCAGTACTATGGAGGGTGTTCAGTACTGTAGAAGATGTTTGGTGCTTTTTGAGGCTATCATCAGTTCTTTAGAGGGATAGCATCAGTATTGTGGAAGAATACCTCTAGTACTGTGGAGGTAATACCCCAAATGCTTGGGCTTCGCCTACACAGTGCTAATAAACTCCACAGTTTTGAGGGTATACTTAACAGTTCTTATGGTATACCTCTACAGAACTGAAAACATCCCCACAGTAATAAATATCCTTCACAGTACTGAATGGTATCCCTCCAAAGTACTTAATATCCTTCACAGTGTAAATACATTTGGTCTTATCAAGGCTGTTTCTGACACAATATTCGACATGAAAGTGACCACTTATCATGACAAGCCTTTGATATTTAGTTGGCAACGTACGAACCAGGCTCAAAGAACATAAGGCAAATGTGACCCATGGCCGATATGACAAAAGCGATCTTGCCCATCATTGTTGGACGGAAAATCACCAGATGGATCGGGATAATATCTCAGTGATTGATGAAGATAAGAACTGGAAAAACAGACTAGTGAAAGAGAGCATCCATTCAGTTCTATCGAACCCCTTGTATCAATCAGACATCATACAAAATCCCAGAAATCTGGTTAAACAATATCAAGAGCACTGAACGAAACTTTGGCGCCACTAATGATAGAAAGTAAGCGCCAATATCTCGGAAACCTCCTCTAAGGTTCGCACAGTGTTCACACCTCTCGATCCGACCTTTGCATAAATAGGGAAGAAACCACGTTTCTCATTGCCCGATGATGGGAGACAGATCTCTCCCGAAACGTTGCTCTACTAAATATCAAAGGCTTGTATCCTTCACAGTGCTGAATGGTATCCCTCAAAAGAACTGAACACTCTCCACAGTACTGTTGGTATTCCCCCACAGCCTTGGACAAATATGACAATGTTATGATCATGGGCGATATCAACATTGACACTCATGATATTCACCATCCCGGATATACTAAGTTAATTTCCTTCTGTGATGTTTTTGGACTGTCCAATTTAGTAAAGGATAAGACGTGTTTCACAAAAAATCATAGTTCGTCAATTGACGTCATTCTCACGAATAAACCCAGATGTTTTCAAAATACCACCGTTTTTGAAACTGGTCTAAGCGATTTTCATGGTCTTGTCCTAACTTTAATGAGAACACACATTCCCCGTCTCAAACCTAAAGTTACTAGATATCGTAGCTATAAGAAATTTGACCCTGAAAAATTTCAGCAAGATGTAAAGAATATTAATTTTAAAGCTGATTTAAATGATGCGGATCTGTCTTATAGGAATCTTTCATCTGCTTTCCGGAAACTTGTAGATAAACATGCTCCTTTAAAAACTAAAGTCCAGAGGGGAAATACAGCCCCTTTTATGAATCAGCAATTACAAAAGGCAATTTATACCAGATCAAGGCTCAAAAAAAGACTAAATAAAAACCCTACTGCAGAAAATAGAACTAATTTCAAAAAGCAACGAAATAAATGTGTCTCCATAAGAAAGAAGGCTATGAAAAACCACTTTAAAGAAGCAACTAAAAATGGTACTATGTCTAATAAAGAATTTTGGGATCTTGTTAAACCCTTTCTCTCAAATAAAGGGGGACTTACGAATAGCGATATTTCTCTTGTAAAAAATGATACCGTTATAACTGATGACCAGGTATTGACGGAGATTTTCAACGATCACTATGTAAATATAGTAGAGAAATCCAGCGGTAAGAAGCCTGTTAGCCTTGCTAAAGATACTGGAATTTCCGATGATTGCCAAATTGTTCGCTTGATTCTTGACAAGTATAAAAACCACCCTAGTGTCCTAGCTATTATTCAAAACCCAGAGCAAGTTTTGAGCACCTTCACATTTCATGAGATAGACAATCAAGAAGTTGCGAAACTATTAAAATCCTTGGATGGCAGGAAATCCACCGGCGAAGATCAAATACCCCCGAAGCTTGTATCTCTAGCTGCAGATGAGCTTACAAGCGCTTTAACCACTGCAATAAACTGCAGTATTCGCAATTCCCGTTTTCCAAATGATGCAAAAAAAGCGGCAGTCTGCCCATTAGATAAGGGGGAGCCAAATCGCACAGAAGAAAGGAACTTCCGCCCAGTTAGTGTTCTCAATACCTTTTCAAAGATATACGAGAAAGTCTTAAAACAGCAACTGATTCAACATTTAGATAACACGCTGTCTGTCTTCATTGCGGCCTATAGACAAGCATATGGAACCCAACACGTCTTGATACGTCTGATCGAAGATTGGAGGTCTAATCTCGATAATGACTATCTAGTAGGTACGATTCTAATGGATCTTTCGAAAGCCTTCGACTGTATCCCACATGACCTGCTCATTGCCAAATTACATGCATATGGATTTGATGAAGATGCACTAGTCCTTATTTATTCTTATCTCAAAAGACGAAAACAATGCGTTCGGATAAATAACACATATAGTTCTTTTCAAGAGGTTATATCTGGCGTACCCCAGGGCTCTGTTCTAGGACCTATCCTGTTCAATTTTTACATAAATGATTTATTTCTTTTCATAAAACAGGCAACGCTTTATAATTACGCCGATGACAACACACTTGTCTATTTTTCTAAAAGCTTGCCCGATCTTGTGAATATTTTGGAAAAAGAAACCGGAGCTGCCTTATCATGGTTAGAAAACAATGAAATGATTGCAAACCCTGAAAAATTCCATGCATTATTGCTCAGAAAAAACCAGACAAACACTAGTGGAGAACAGATTAACATTAATGGCAAAATAATCAAATCCGAGGAGACTGTAAAACTTTTAGGAGTGACATTGGACTATAAACTTGATTTCGACCCACATATTTCGAACCTTTGCAAAAAGGCTGCAACACAATTAAATGTTCTTAAAAGATTGAAGACGTTTATTGGTTTTAATGAGAAAAAGATTCTTGTTCAGAGCTTTGTATATTCAAATTTTAATTACTGTCCCTTGGTCTGGTATTTCTCATCTTCCAAATCTTTACAGAAAATTGAACAGTTACAAGAACGTGCTCTAAGATTTTTGTATAATGATCATACAAGTTCGTATAACAATTTGCTCTTGAAGTCAGATAAATGCACAATGCTTATTGCTCGCCAAAGAATACTTTGCATTGAAATATTCAAAACAGTGAAACAGTTAAACCCGCCTTTTATGCAAAACATATTTAAATTACGGTCTTCAAATTATTCATTGAGAAATCCAAACAACTTAGCCCACGTTAGGCCCAATCAAACAACATTTGGGTCCAACAGTCTGATGTCTATTGGGCCACAAATTTGGAATGGCCTTCCAAACGAGCTGAAATCAGCAGAAAATTTGAAAAGTTTTAAAAATCTAATAAAGAAATGGGACGGGCCAGCTTGCAAATGTAGTGCCTGTAAGTGTAGTTTAATATCTTGATTTAGTTTCTATCAGTATGATTAGGTATTTGTCATAATTTATTTAATTTGTTTTTATAGGTATATTCGATTTTGATTAGTTAACTTTGTGTATGTATGTATATATGTATATATTGTTAGCTACGCTGTTAAATCGAATCAAAATAAATTGACAACAACAACAACAACAACAACACAGCACTTAATACCCTGTCATCAAGCATCTTCAATACGCTGCTACCGATACCCTTGGATGCGAAAACATATGCACTACGCCATTCAAAATTTACAAAGTTTACTTCTTGTTAGTTAAATCGAGAGATGCTAAATTAGCGATGCATTTGCGATAGCCATGCACATTCATGAAACATCAATTGAGTTACAGAGATGGTGTGTATGAATCCTATTTGTCATATCAAGCTTTTCTATTCCGGTTTTTACGCTAAACATAACACAACAACTAAAGGCAATGGTAGTGATTTTTGAAGGAACTTGTCATGATATGGAAATGCGTTATTGGGCGTTTTTTCGTTTCTTGTTCCTATCTATAGCAGTTTGTTGATAAAGATTTGTATCGAGATAATTTGTGTGAATGTAAAATAACCGGGAAGGATTCGAGCTTGCAACCTTCAGAATTTCTGTCATTACAACATTCACACAATTTAACTCGATTGAATTTCTAAATCCCGCTTCTTCCCAAATACAGTTATGTCTATTCCCTTCAAAAATGCTTGATCATTTGCTCGTTCTTAAATGGCTTCAATCACAAGAGTTGCTGAATTTTAGGCGTAAAAACCGGGACAGTAGATTTTGACAGAAATAATAGGCTTTTGTTAACGCCAATAAATATATGTTTAACAATATTTCTCGTTTCTTCAATCTTTAGTCACTTCCATCATAAGAGCTTCTGAATATCAGGCGTAAAAACTGGAACAGTAGATATCTATGGAGAAAATAGGCTTTTTTAAACACAAATAAATGTATAACTATGCTTCTTCGTTCTTATATCACAAGGGGATCCTAAACATAAGGCGTAAAAACCGGAACAGCAGATTTCGATCGCAAAAGCAGGATTTCGTAAACACGGATGATACACAATTAACACGCGCCTGAGATGTTTGCGAAACATTTCATAATCGGCAGGTAACGAGAGATGCCAGTGAACCGATATAACTATAATGTTATTCTCCAACTGACCCAAACAACATGATCTAAAGACCTGAAAACCGCATACGAATGACCTAATACCTGCCTGACCACTGGTTCTCAATCGGTTACCCGTTTTAACCGAGCGGGCTCCATGACCAAATCGCTAATTGTTGACCGGTTACGCAGCAGACCAAAGTTGATCGCTCGAGAGCTGGTTGGCGGTTACAGAATTCGTATCGCAGAGATTCACGTGTAAGGGAAACAGGGAAAGGACCGCAGACAGCGGGGAGAAATCAAGATGAGGATTTTACTTTACTTATTGGTTGCCTTACTTATTGTAGGCCTTATCGACGGTGAGTTGGAAAATATCTAATCATAGCTTAGAAAAAACTTGATGGTGAAGCCCTCTCTGAAGACTCGATAGGCTTTCTCGTTCTAGGCCTTAACAAGGATCAAAATACCTTTGACTATCTTATAGGGAATATTTATTTGCAGCCTTACTTATTGTAGGCCTTATCGACGGTGAGTTGGAAAATATCTAATCTTAGCTTAGAAAAACTTGGAAAAGTTGGCGGTGTAGCCCTCTCTAAAGACTCGATAGGCTTTCTCGTTGTAGTCCTTATTCACAAGGATCATAATATTTTTGACTCTCTTATAGGGAATATTTATTTGCAGCCTTACTTATTGTAGGCCTTATCGACGGTGAGTTGGAATCAGTAACTTTTTGCTTATAAAAGTTCGAGCAATGGTGGAAAGTGAAGAAATCTCTCTCAAAAGATTCAAAAGTCTATCTTGTTCTAGGCCCTTTTCCACAAATTGTTAGAAATACCTCTGATTCTCATTGAGAATATTTATTTGTAGCCTTACTTATTTTAGGCCTTATCAACGGTGGGCTGGAATCAGTAACTGTTGACTTAAAAACTTTCAATCAATAGCAGACGGCGTAGACATCTTTCTCTAAAGATTTTATAGCCTACTTCATCCAAGGCCTTATTAAACAGTTGTCTAAAATACCTTCAAATCTCATATAGACCATATTAATCTCGGAATCGGATGCAAAAGCTATTCTGCAAAGAGGAATTCTAAACAGCGTTAATGTAAACCCAGAAGATCTCTAATTTTTTCCAGTCCATCATGGTTCTGCGTATTTGCATTTTTTCAGAATTAGGTAGGATTTCGAACCGTTTCCAAATGCATTGGTAGCCTTACATTTTGTACATCTCACCGACGGTGAGTTAGAAAGATATTTACTCCTAGCTCAACAAGTTTACAGAATAGTCGAAGGGTGTAGCTCTCTCTAAAGAATCAATGATCTTTCTAGTTCAAAGTCTTATCAACAAATTGATCAAAATTAAATCGATTCTCTTATAGATCAGAGAAAGGTGATTGGTAGACCTTGTAGCTCTCTTTAAAGACTCAATAGTTGTTCTAAAAACAATTTTTCTCTCAGAGCATGAAAAAGCTCGATTGATGGTAGACAGTGTAGCTCTCTCTTGAGACTTCATATTCTTTCTCGTTCTAGGCTTTTTCAACAAGTTGTTTAAGATTAAATCGATTCTCTTATAAATCATAGAAAGGTCATAGACAGTGTAGATCTCTCTAAAGACTCAATAGTCTATCTCGTTGTAAGGCCTCGTCCACAGTTTGTTCAAAATATCTTTGATTCCCTTACAGAGCATAAAAAAGCTCAATGGATGGTAGATAATGTAGCTTTCCCTTAAGACTTCGTAGTCTTTCTCGTTCTAGGCTTTATCAACAAGTTGTTCAAAATTAAATAGATTCTCTTAAAGATCATAGAAAGGTCATAGACAGTGTAGATCTATTCAAAGACTCAATAGTCTATCTCATCTAGACCTTATCTACGAGTTTTTCCAAAAACAATTATTCTCACATAGAGCATTAAAAATGCTCGATCGATGGTAGACAGTGTATCCCTCTCTAAAGATTCTTCAGTTTTTCTCGTCATTGGCTTTATAAAGGAGTAGTTTTATACCTTTGATTCCTTTATGGGGCTTAAAAAAGTCAATTTGACGGTAGAGAGTGTAGCCCTCAGTAAAGATTCTCTAGTCTGCCTCATTCTATGTCTTACCCATATGCTAGTCTATATTCTATAATAGATAACAAAAAGCTTAAGAAATAGTTATAAATTGCATAATAAAGAAATTGTTATTTGTTACAGCACGAAAACACAAAAAGTCGCACAAGAAATCGAAACAACACAAAATACAAAAGGAACAAGAAGTACAGGTAGGCCTAGTTGGTATATCTCTACATGAAATGAAACTAAATGTTGATTAAATCATATTGTACATTAGAAAAAGAAGAAGGACAGTTCAGTGCAAATTTTGAAGGATGATATTACATCTAAAATGAAGTGAGAATCAGGATTTTCGAGATTCCAATTTTTATCAAAGCACTTCATTAGTCTATCATTACATCAAGACTAGTTTCCACCAACTAATTCCCACTAAAACAAAAAATCAATCGAAATGATTTGTGATCAATGAAGCTGATTAAATGAAAATGAACCGAGCAGGACTCGAACCAAAGACTTCAAGATGTGTACTGTAGCGCAATATCGCTGAGCTGAGGGCCAACACACAAATCATCAAAAGTATTTAATCAGTAAAGAACATGAGGATGGCGAAGAAAATCGGAAACTTATTGAAACATAATAACTACAGAAGCTTTGCCTCTAGCACTCATCAGAGTAGTACGGCAGAAAGTTCTGAACCGCTCGAAGATGGTTCAACTCTGTACTCCCTATTGAAAATTAGAGAACACTAAGAACGTTCTTAACACGCAGGACTAACAAGTCACGCTTTACGAGACATTGGAGAATGATTTGAATCATTCCATTTTACTTGTAGCCTCAACAAGACGACAAGGAAGAACAGGAAGACCAAGATGGAGAGGACCAAGCCCCAGATCAAGCTGCCCCTCCCCCAGATGCAGCAGCCCCACCCGCAGAAGCCGCCCCCGCCCCCGCTCCCGCAGAGCCTGCACCACCACCACCACCTGCCCCTGCCCCAGAGCAGCCACCCCCACCTCCCCCAGGACCACCAGGACCTGCTCCACCCGGTCCAGTACCCCCACCACCAGCTCCTCTCCCACCACAATACCCCCCACCCCCAGCAGTCCCTCCACCAGCACTACCTGTCGATGGTAAGATGGATGATGGAAAGATGGACGGCTCAGGCTCAGGACTTCCTCGTAAGTAGTCAATATATTTTCAGTGGCGGATCCAGACGGTTGCAAAAGTTGCAGCTGCACCAGTCGGATTTCTATAAACGCTTTTTTTTATAAAGAACCTTTTATAAGGAACCGATATGTCGAAGGTCGAAAAACTTAAGTTATTACTACTAAAGTTCAAATCAATAAGGAACTTTATAATTTTGCATATACTCATTTGATGTAGTTTTGCAACTTCTCTAATGACTATGTGACTAACTTTTACATTTTATAGGCCTAGCTTAAGTTTGTTTGTGTTATAACATGTTTCATGTTTCCTTATCACGAGTTTATTACAAAATTTTGAATTCTAATGCTTTTCTTGTGTCGACACTTATTCCTATCTACTAGGTAAACACTTAAAATTAAGGAACTACTAAAGAACTTTTAGAACAGGCCCTGAGCTAGGTTCTTTATAAAAAAAGCGTGTAAAAACTAGAAAGCTTGATCTGCTCCTTGTTTTCGAATATGTAGCTATGCAATATGATATTATATTTAATTATTGGCTATCACAATACATACTTTCAAATTTTCAGCAGATTTATTTTTCCTCTTTAAAGCGATCTTTGACACGAAACTTTCATAGGATATTTACATGTTTCAAGTCCCTAAAGGATATTTAGGAGAGAAACAGGAAAGGAGACTGGCTCTCTGTTACTTAAAGTTACATGCCCACGCAATCATCAGACAGACAACTATCTATTTATAGGATATTTATATGCTTCAAGTCCCTAAAGGCAAAAATAGCAAAAATACGTAAACATTAAAAACATGCACCTGTATGAATTTTAATACTACTCATGAAGCTTTTTCATTCACATATTAGGGCCTACTGGCTAAATCCCCCAATTAATAGTGTACATACATAGGTTTAACTAAGTGCTAGTCAGTAATGTTTCGTATATTCTACAATATTTGAAATAATCATAATAAATTAACATTGAATAACTAATTCATCACCTATCCACACAGCTTACATGCCTAATCCTCCAACTGTTTCATATTTTATCATATTTGAAATAATTATCATAAATCAACATCAGTTTGCTAATTTTCATTTCTCCACACAGCTTATATGCCTTATCGTCCAGCTGTTGCATATTTTATCATATTTGAAATAATTATCATAAATCAACATCAGTTTGCTAATTTTCATTTCTCCACACAGCTTATATGCCTTATCCTCCTGCTGTTGCATATTTTATAATATTTGAAATAATTATCATAAATTAACATCAATTTCCTAATTTTTCATTCTCCACACAGCTTATATGCCTTATCCTCCAGCTGTTGCATATTTTATAATATTTGAAATAATGATCATAAATTAACATCAATTTGCTAATTTTCATTTCTCCACACAGCTTATATGCCTTATCCTCCAGCTGTTGCATATTTTATAATATTTGAAATAACGATCATAAATTAACATCAATTTGCTAATTTTTCATTTCTCCACACAGCTTATATGCCTTATCCTCCAGCTGTTGCATATTTTATAATATTTGAAATAATGATCATAAATTAACATCAATTTGCTAATTTTCATTTCTCCACACAGCTTATATGCCTTATCCTCCAGCTGTTGCATATTTTATAATATTTGAAATAATTATCATAAATTAACATCAATTTGCTAATTTTCATTTCTCCACACAGCTTATATGCCTTATCCTCCAGCTGTTGCATATTTTATAATATTTGAAATAATTATCATAAATTAACATCAATTCGCTAATTTGTCATTTCTCCACACAGCTTATATGCCTTATCCTCCTGCTGTTGTCCCAGCGGTTGTACCAGCACGTAAGCTAACGATTTAACCATCTTTTTAATTCTAATAATAAATCAATAATTGCTTTATAATACATTAATTCTTATTTGCTAACACTTTGCGTAACTCTAGAGAACGTCTGTGCAGTACTATGGAGGCTGTTTAGTACTGTGGAGGATGTTCAGTAATGCGGGGGATATCATCAGTACTATGGGTGATACCATTAGTACATTAGAGGGTGCTCAGCACTGTGGGGATATTCAATATTGTGGAAGAATACTAACAGTACATAACGTTGCCCAACTAAATATCAAAGGCTTGTCATGATAAGTCGTAACTATCATGTCAAACACTAAAACCAAATGTATTTAGATGGCTGTATTGAAATATCAAAGGCTTCTCATGATAAGTGGTGATTATCATTTCCAATATTGTGTCAGAAACATCCTTGATAAAACCAAGTTTCTTTACGTTGCCCTACAGAATGTCAAAAGCTTCTTATGATAAATGGTGACCATCATGTCGAATATTGTATCAGAAACAACCTTAATAAGATCAAATGTATTTACGTATAGCCAGAAAAATCGGAAACATAATGAAACGAACACATTGATTACTTAAGTTTTTCGTCTGATACTCAACAGAGTAATACATCAGAAAGAGAACGAAACAGAAAGATAACTGATTTATATACCCAGATGTTTATCAACCCTATTTCGATCCACATCTGGGTATATAAATCAATTAGTTTTCTGTTTCGTTCTCTTTCTGACGTATTACTCTGTTGAGTGTCAGACGAATAGCTTAAGTAATCCATGTGTTCGTTTCGCTATGTTCCCGATTTTTCTGGCTATACTGAAGCTCTGTACCATCTAAAGACTATTCTAAATGTATTTACGATATAACAAAATTAACTTATATTATAGCCATTTTTTAGGAAAATGAAATCTAATGTTTATTTTCTCATTAAAAGAATACCCACCACCACCACCACCCGCTGGACTTCCTCCTCCACCACCAGCCGCTGGAATGCCACCACCACCACCACCCCCTGGAATGCCACCACCACCTCCTGGAGAACCACAACCAGCAGCACCTGCCCCCGCACCAGAAGCAGGCAGCGGAGCACCAGCTCCTGATGCCGGTAGCGGAGCACCAGCCCCACAGCCTGACGCAGGAGCACCAGCCCCAGCACCACAGGGTGAAGAGGATGAAGAAGATGATCAAGATAACGAGGCTGAACAACAACAGCAACAACAAGCTGAACAGCCTGACCAACAACAGCCACAAGAGCAAGAGGAACAACAACCACAACAACAGAAAGAGAAGGAACAAAAATACAGTGAGGTACGTTCGGACATATCAAAAGGGCCCCTTATTTTGATTCATATCTACATTTTGCAGTTTGCAAGAAATTCGTTGATTATCTTTTCACCAAGATTGATCACCCTGGGATACATCTGTGCATTGCTGTTGAAGATATTCAGTACTGTGGAGGATATCATCAGTACTGTTACTGTGGAGGATATCATCACTACTGTGGGGAAGGGGCTACTATCAGTGCATTGGATGATGTTTAGTACAGTGGGGAAATATCATCAGTACTGTGGAGGAAGTTCAGTACTATGGAGGCAATACTCCTAGTATTCGAGATTACCTTTTCAGTACATCCTCCACAGTATTAACGGTATCCACTCACAATACTGAACGTTCTCCGCAGTTTTAGTGGAACCCCGCACAGTACTGAACATCCTCCCCAGAAATATTGGTTTCCCCAAAGTAAGGACCATCCTCCACAGTAGTGCATAGACATTGCATAGAGTGCTCATGCATCTTTCTTCACCCAAAGTCAACCCCTAAATATCATAATTGAGACCACTAGTCGAGTATTGATATAGTTCACTTTTTCAATGCTTAACAGTTTACTGGGTCATAAGACTATTCTGCAAAAGATCTCATTTTAGGGATATGCCCCTTCGGCTTTCGAACAAGTTTTTTGCAGCCTTAAAACTTTGGCATTTCTCTAGCAGTGTATTTTCAATTTCAAATCTTTATTGAGACAAATCTTACCTCCTTCTTCTAAAAGATTCAGCCCGGGTATAAATTCCACGAGAAGGTCAGACATGCATCTTTTGTTACCTTGAAAATAGATAGAAGTCTAAGACACAAGCATTTGGTAACAAAACCTTTTAAACAAGGTGATGAAGGGCTATGTTGGGAGCTGGGATTTGCCTTTTAACTGGGAAAATGGGATTGGACTTCTTAGGACTGGGATTTTGAGAATGGCAAAGTAACTAAGGATAAGGATTGTCAAACACGTCAATATTGGATCATTGGGATTGGGATTTTTGATTATTTCAGTGCTTGGAATGTGGATCAATACCACACCTTTAGGACCCTATTTTAACGCACTAGCTGTAAAATCAAGATAATAACGCTAACGATTGATGCCCCTACTGTGGATATGCATAGAGCTGGATGTACCTAAGCACTACTGGGCAATGCCTTGTGGAAGCATTTCTGAATCATGGTAGCCCGTTTCAAGAATTTACTAAGTGAAGATTATAACAATTACAATGTTTACTTTTGAGAATCTGCTAAGTGAAGATTATAACGCTTACAATGTTTACTTTTGAGAATCTGCTAAGTGAAGATAATAACGCTTACAACGTTTACTTTTGAGAATCTGCTAAGTGAAGATTATAACGCTTACAACGTTTACTTTTGAGAATCTGCTAAGTGAAGATTATAACGCTTACAACATTTACTTTTGAGAATCTACTAAGTGAAGAAAATAAAGCTTACAACGTTTAATTTTGAGAATCTACTAAGTGAAGATAATAACGCTTATAAATGTTTACTTTTGAGAATCTGCTAAGTGAAGATAATAACGCTTATAAACGTTTACTTTTGAGAACTGCTAAGTGAAGATAATAACGCTTACAACGTTTACTTTCGAGAACTGCCAAGTGAAGATAATAACGCTTCTAAACGTTTACTTCTGAGAATCTGCTAAGTGAAGACAATAACGCTTACAACGTTTACTAAAAATAACGCTTACAACGTTTACTTCTGAGAATCTGCTAAGTGAAGATAATAACGCTTCTAAATGTTTACTTCTGAGAATCTGCTAAGTGAAGGCAATAACGCTTACAACGTTTACTGAAAATAACGCTTACAACGTTTACTAAAAATAACGCTTACAACGTTTACTTCTGAGAATCTACTAAGTGAAGATAATAACACTAACCATGTTTAATATCGAATAGGAAGAAGAACAGAGAGAGGTAGATGAAGCCCGTTACGATGGAGATGATGACGAGGAAGACGAGAGAGCTGTCAAAGTACAAGCAAAGAAGGAGAAGAAACACAAGAAATCGAAGAAGGCCAGCAAGAAGTCGAAGAAGTCTGCAGGTAAAAGAGTTTAGAAACTTTGATTTGGACTTTGGTGAAGACTTAGATAGTCACTGAATAGGTCTAGACATCTCTGGTTTCAGATTTGCTTTCCTGCTAGTTACATCAGTAGGCAATGAAGAAGTTTCAATACCGTAAATGCAAAGAAGATCATTAAGTAACTTAAGTTAAAAACTAGCTAAAATCGAAGGAGGTTTCTTCTTCACACCGACATAAAATGGGGAAGTTTTGATATCGTTTATGCAAAGAAGATCATAAGAATACTTAGATTCAGAATTCACCAAAATCAAAGGAGGTATACATTTATTCTTCCCACCAACATGCAATGAAGAAGTTTTGATACCTTATGCAAAGAAGATCATAAGATAACTTGAGTTCAAAACTAGCTAAAATTGAAGGAGGTATACATGTATTCTTCCCACCAACATACAATGAGGAAGTTTTGATACCGTTAATACAAAGAAGATCACAACATAACTGGAAATAAAACAAACTAAAATCAAAGAAGTCATCTTCTTCATAAAATCAATTTCTTCACACCGACATATAATGGGGAATTTGAAGTATCATGTGCAACAATGGAAGTCCTAAGAAGAAATAGATCATCACTCCATTCACCTTCTCATAGACCTCCTCGGTTCCAAGACGTCTGAAGATTTAGATTCATTTATTTCGATTAAATACTTAGTAAATTTACGACATACAATGCCTTTGAAAAAAATTGCTCCCCATCTTCTTTTAAAACCATACCCCTTCCCTCGTTTCAAAGTTTATGCAAATGAAAGTTATTTCGCTCTGCTACCTTTCAAATAGAACCCAGAGAAACTTTCAAAACCCTCTTTTTACCAGACCCTCAAGCACACAGCCCAAATAACACTAACGCTTTCTCTAACCATGCCAGTTATTATGATAAATCATCTAATTGTATCAGAACTAATCATATATTACATATAATTCAACATTTTCTAGTTGTATGATTAAAGATATTCACCAAAGCTTGGATTATTGATTAACTTTATATAATACGAATAATGATATAGTAATAATAAAGTAATATTGATAGTATGATATAAGAGTAACATCGATACAATATGTAATTGTATGAGTAACATTAATATATTATATCAATTTATCGGTAATAATAACATATTGTACGAGTATGAGTAATATATTCTTTTATGAGTACAAATAATTAATTCTCT
This sequence comes from Pelagia noctiluca, assembly GCA_963924455.1. Lineage (NCBI taxonomy): Eukaryota > Metazoa > Cnidaria > Scyphozoa > Semaeostomeae > Pelagiidae > Pelagia > Pelagia noctiluca. The sequence goes on along the minus strand of OZ004329.1, from coordinate 12,861,967 downwards.
AATTATAAAGTAACATCATAATAATATCTAACTTGATGAGAGTAATACTAATCATTGATTATAATTTATAATGATAATTCTTATTTCAATTTATAACAAGAGTAGTAATAATAATATAAATCTAATCGCAACTCGAGTCTGATAAGTGTCTCATTTTTCTAATCCTAGGTCAAACCCGCGGGACAGTGGTAAGCCACTCAACCAACAGAATCTCCCAGTCCCCTAACGCCCCCCACCTACAGCATGCTTTGTCTCACACCTCTTCTCACTCTCATATAAAATCAGGAAAGAGACGCAGACGCAGCCTCGCTAAGATCATCATGGCCGAGGAGGAGACCAACCAGCCTGAGGCAGAGGAGCAGCAAGATGCTGACGCACGCAGCAAGGTAAAAGCAGCAAAGAAGGACGAGAAGGAAGATGAAGATGAAGAAGAAGAAAGTGGTGACGATAAGGATGATGATGAGGATGATGATGATGAGAAGGTCAAGATTATTCAAGTACCCGTCCCAGCCGGTGTCCCACCACCACCTCCAGTATACCCACCTCCACCAGCACCTGAATACCCTCCACCACCACCACCTCCTCCACCACCACCACCACCACCACCAATGGACCCTCCTCCACCACCACCACCTCCACCACCACCACCACCTCCACCACCTCCACCACCACCACCACCACCACCAGCAAAGAAGAAGGCAAAGAAAGCCGGAAAGAAAGCGAAATTCGTGAAGAAAGCTAACAAGGGTTCAAAGCATCATCGTCACGGAAAGAAAGCAAGGAACTAAGTCATGAACTGAATGATACCATGACAACCATAAAAGCTATATTAAGCCTTCCATCTGCCTGATTTTCACAAATGAATTGATTTGATGAGACAAAACATGCTTGGATGGTATTTACTAAAACCACTCACAACTGCTGGAAACCAATTCAAACCACTTTACTTGTTTTGCTTGGTTTCAGGTGGTTTTAAGTTTGTTGGTCATATCTTAGTAAATACGATCCTTAGGCTTGAATCTTATAAGGATGATCAAACAAGAAAATCAGAAGCCAATGGAAACTTAATAAAGCTTTTATTGTACAATAGAATGCATTCCTACAATTGCAAGTCGAATAAAACTTTAGAGATCTAAAGACACTTATTAAATATAAATAAATGTACATCATTTTTCATTTCAATCATAAACTCATTTTTGCAAGATTTTTGGTGTGGCAGCTTTTTCAAAGCTAATTTACTAGTAATTCATGAATAAACGTCTGTCATTCTAGGTAATATAATTCATGCATAATCTATGCATTGACAAAATGTTAAGAATGCATAATTTATGTGGGAAGGAAATGAAAGAAATGTCTGACCAAGCAATGATACCATGCTTCACAAGCAGTATGGTTTGGCTTTCTTGGGATATTTTGACATTCATTTTATCAATATCTTCAAAGTAATTGTCTGAAATGGTTCGAAAAAACTTTAGAGGCAATAACTTTGCAATAAGAAGCAAAATCTTTGTCAAAAGGTTTTTTAATAATATCTTTGTATGAGTAGATCAAAACATTCTGCTTGAAAAGCAAAATTTCAAATGCTTTTAAGCATAGCGTGGTAGTCTGGCATACATTTTCATGACGTCATCAAATATTAGAGGATGAATATTGAGATAAATCAGTTGTTTGGAAAATCCTGCTCTCTAGTAATTAGCTGCAGTATATACCTTTTGTAAGATCATCGTAACTAGTAGACTGAATAAAACACGGTTATCAATTTTGTACAGTGACTGAATTGTTACAGTCCTAGAATTAGGCCTTATACATGATAGTAACAAGCAATTATTATATCTGAAATAAAAATACTATGTTTTATTGAGTGGTTCTATCCGAGTTGTTTCAAAATCTGGGAGGCAAAACATTTTTGAACTGGTATTCTTTAAAGTATGGAAGCAAGTAAAAAGAAACAGATAGCCTTAATATGGAGGAAGATTCCGATAATGGTAGCCCAGTCTGGCAGTACATATCCGCAACCTAAAATATTGAAACCGCCGAGGTCTGACACCCTTTTAGAACAGCCAACAATACTGTTAAAACAGCAGTTACAGAAACTCATTACTAAAACTGGAATACTCTTATCTTATCTACTATATTATTGACTTGTTGACTAGGTCCTGGTACCAAACATGGAGTCTCCCACTGAAAAGAGGGGAGAAGAGAAAACCTGTACACTAGAAAACAGAATGCTGGTATTAGACATAGCCAGTCTGCAGAGTATTTCCTTTCCAACAAGATCTTGAGTGCGCATGATGGCCAAAATTTCGTGGGTAATGGTGTCGCTGAAATTTTGTTTGCACTTCAAGTGAGCACCGAAATTCTCACTTTAGGTTTTTCAGTCTAACATATGATGAAAGTTTGAGTGAAAGGCAAAACCAGAATGAAATAAACATCCATATTGAAGAAAGGATAAGAGAAGATAAGAGAGAGCTTTTCAAAGGTTTAAGACAATCAAAGATGTTGAGGCTAGATTCTAGAATGCCCCACCAAACACCACAGTATTGTTCTCACACCTTAACAACCTATTGTTTTCACATTGGTTACTATTGTTTTGAGTTCATAAAATGATGTTTGGTGGGGTATTCCAGAATTGCTCCGATGTGGGCAGAATGAGCTCAGAAGCAACAACATGCCCTCATATTATTACTAATGACTTTATTTCTGAACATCTTTGAGACATTTTTCTGATCTGTATGTTCTTCTGTGAAGTTATTAGGCTTCAATTTCAATTCTATCAAATAATTAGGAAAAATAAATTATGGTGCCATGCCCTTCAAAATATCAAATTCAAAATATGGGTGACCTCACGGAAATATTTTTGGCGATTACACGAAAATGTTTTTGGTAGCCGACTCTATTTAAGTGTGTGCGCGCCATGGCGGAGTTCTGATGATAATCATCTCGGATGTACACTACCCTAACTCTGCAGACTGCTGGGATAAGACACAGATTGTTGCCAATTCGACCCATTTCTAACTGTTACCAATTCGTCTCTTGTTTTAGTAGAAACTGATTCGCAATCTACGGGTGTCTGCTCGCTGCTCTATATTATGCTGATAGCAGGTATAATCAAGTGATGGCAGGTATAATCTTGTAAAAAATTTAAAGCTTTATCATTTCGGTACTAAACTTTTTAATTTTGTCGCTTTGTTGTACATCTACAAAGTACCACAGGCAGTCAACTCTTTTTATTGATGATAGGCCCTATCTAGGCCTACTGACCCCAGATCAGCCAGTCTGCAAAGTATATTTTTTGCAAAACTTGATTAGATGAAGTGCCATAATCTACAGTAGACTATTTCTATAACTCAAATACACAATGAATCTGATTTACCTCCAATAAAGAGAAAGTTTCATTGGAATGATCTTCAGCACAGCTTCGCCATTTTGATTCCACATTTTCGCGCCATTCAGGGTTGCCAGAGAGACCTATGTGGAGGCCAGTTTCGTATCTGAATCGTATCATATTCGTATCTCATTCGTATCCATGGAGCCTAATTTGGTCCTTGTGGCTGGGTCATGGCCACTTTACATTGCAAAAGTGCCACTTTACTGAACATTCTGGGATACTCTGTGCCCTGTACCTTTTTTGGGGGCTTTTCTAACAGGAAGAAAGGCAAGACAAGAAGAAGGGGAAGTTATTTCCAGCTTGGAGACCTAAAAAATACAATCTACCACTGGCCGGGTCTCGATAGCCTTACTGCCTCACTAATCAAAGCAATTTTTTTTAAGTTCGATATGGCTCAATGCAAAGAAGAATTATGTGGTGAGAAAAGAAATGAGAAAGAAATCAAGCAACACTTCCCCCTGAAAGAAAATAACAGAATTACATAGAAGAAAAAAGCATGCACAATTAACATATATCTTTCTTTTAAAACAATTTATATACAGATTATGTATCATCAAAGTGTATCGAAAAAGATGGTGTGGAAACCTATTGTTGTACGTCTTTGTTTCACAGTTGATGTTTAGCAGTACTTTACCGTGCACAACGTACTGTATGTCTTATTCTCTCTCTTTACTATTTAGATTTTACATGTAAATATTGCCTACATAAATATGATGCTGAATATTGTAAAATCTTTTCTAAATAACAATCATTTCTGGCTGGAGAACCAAAAGAAGTGTTTTGGTCTATACGCTCAACAATGACCTTGTTGGCTAAACAATAGCGAAACAAAAGACTGTTCACTCTCAATTTTGAAAAAGTTGCACAAAAAGATACAACAATAGGTTTCCACACCATCTTTTTCGTTACACTTTGGTATCATCAAAAATCTATTCTTGATCCAAGATGATAAGAAATTACATTATGCATTAGGGTCAAGCAGGAGAATCGCTTGACATTGACATCAGCAGAATCATTTTTTTCCACTTTAGTCAAGCTATATTGTTCAAGCTTCCCAATCTTCAAGTTTGCCCCCTTCAGATGTCACATTGGCAAAAAGCTGCAAATCGTTCTTGCAGGGTTAGCCAATTTTCCTGGGCTTCGGGATGTAGCTATATCAAAACCAACGACGATTTTCAGCTCAATGCTCTTCTCAGGCCTTCATATATAATAATAGCCATTCTCTCATACCCACGTGGTTTCAAATGCAAGCCACCTTCGAAAAACTGTCCAATCATATCCTTGCCAACGTTAGATCGCTGCAGCATATCAGCCAAGTCTACGAGCACGATTCGATCTCGATGTTCGAGTGCGTACGTTCGTAAATCGTAATTCACTTTTTCTCGTAACTGTTTCGCGTCTTGGCAAGTATCTTGGGTTTCGCAATAAACTTCTGGTATTGTAACTGCGACAGTCTTGCATTCGTGTGCCCATGCAATTTCATGCATCGATATGATGTTCTGTGTTATTTCGCTGGCTGATTTACGCTGCATGCGTTTTTTGTTGTAAATGTCGTTTGTGCCTCCAAGAATCACTGCCCAGTTATATTTCTCTTTGCCTGAAAACAATGAAAATATCTATATTTGTACAAAATCTGTATAATTTATGTCTCAACATAATCATTTCAGAGACATGGTCAAGAATCTAAAGCAATGTATATCTATTTCATATGCTGCCAGAAAAGAACTGTCAGAAAACTTGAAAAGCAGAACGAAAGTTCATTAATTAGGTATAATGACTGTGCCTGTATAATGACTTTTTAAAACACTTGTGCACTGATTTTAGATGACAACTCCTTCTTCAAAAGCTCCTTGCTTAATGACTCAAATCCTTAGTCATAAATAGTTTGTTCCTCGATTTATAAATGCTAATTGTTATGAAATGTGGTGTCAGCAAAATTTCCTAAATTTCCACACCAAAATCCTGTTTTTGTGAGCTGTCTGACACAAGTTATGGTATTTTAGTTTAGGCATAGCTCTCACAGCTTTGTAATTTTGCTGCCATTTTGAATCGATTTGTGCAATATTTTCAAAAGGCTAGTGTACTTAAAAAGTAATACATTGGAAAATCGTATCAATTGATGTAACTGATTTGGTAGTAGAGCAGAATAAGAGTGCACACTAACAAATAAAGACAATGGAAATTGGAACAATTTTCAGCACAACCTCTAGAGTACTGATGGTATCCCCTCATAGTGCTGAAATTCCTCCACAGTATTGAACATCGTTCACAACACTGCAAATCCTCCACAGAACTGATGGTATCCCTCCAAAGTACTGATGGTATACCTCCACAATACCGTAGATACCCCATAGTAATGAACATCCTCTACAATACTGCATAGAAGTTCCCTAAGGTGTGTCTGTTAACAACGGAAAGAGGTAAATATTCTAACCTAGGGTTCTATCGACATGTTCTTAACTTAAATGATACAACGCGGGGTATAAACATATACTCCCACGCCATGCATGTACGTAATTACCATTTTAGGTTTTTATGCAATAATAATATAGATAGAGAGATAGGTCGAAACTCAGGAACGACAACTCACTCGGTAAGATGTAACGCAGATATAGTTATTAATCATTTATTTACAACGCGACTATTTTCGTCCGTCACGCAGAATCTTAAGGCTTCAATGTTACGGTAACTAGATTATTTCGTGTTACGCGATAGGTATATAAATAAACACTCAACTCAACTTACCATCACGAAACAGTGTGTCCAATCTCTTTGGCATTTCTTCAAAAGCTAGTTCTCCATCTTTCCCTTCATTTTCAACAATGTAACACTTCTTAGTGTCGAGTCTATTAAGTAGGTATTGCAGTTTGTTCGTGTACGGGTGATGACTCTTTCCCTTGTTGTAATAACCACGAGTTAGACTGTCACCAAAACACATAATGTGGATTACTTCGTTCGTTCCTTCAAATAGAAAATCATTCAAGTTATTGGTTGTACAGTTTTTAATTCAAAGCTTGAATAAATTGATTTTTTGCGTGTTTCTTTTAGTGATTTATTATCTAAGAAAATTCTTTGATAAGTAGGTATAAAACGTGTACTTTGGGTGACAGACCTACGGGAGATTTTGGTACCCAGTAGGGTACAACAGTACTGGATCATGGCGAGGAAAATTGGAAACATATCGAAACATAATGTCCCTTCAAATAGAAAATAATTTCAGTTATTGGTTGTACAATTTTCGATTGAAAGCTTAAAGGCATATTTATTTTCCGTTGTCATTTTATTGATTATTATGTAGTAACAAGATGACTTTGATAGAAACACAGCTTGCACCCTGGTTAACAGAACTTTGAGACGGTTTAGCGCTTAGGGTACCGAAATTGAGAGAAAATAGGCAACATGCCGAAACAAAATAACTACTGAAGCTTTGCGTCTAACACTCATCAGAGTGGTATTTAAGAAAGAAAACGAAATCGAAACCGACGAAGATCTTACGAATTTCGTTAGGTTTATTCTTCGTTCTCTTTTTGACGTACTACACTTACGTATTAAAAGAATTCGAACGACGACGAGAAAATGGCGGTTTTTTGTCTCCCCCCTCCCTTAGGCCCAAAAGTTTGTTGAAAGTTTTTATCCCTCCCCCAGTCTCCTTATTCAAAATTTTCGCGCCAAACTAAAAACAATTGCTCGCGTCATCCAAAGTGGTCGAGTTTAGTTTGCTGTGAGAGTTTTGAAAAGTTTTACAGGTTTAGAGAGATGATTAGGCCGGTAAACAAAATTTCAAATAAAAAATCAATGTGCACTGAAATATCAGTCATAAACTGGGGATTTTTCTGAAGAAATCTCAACAAATAATGGCTTAGACGAATTCTGGTGAGTTTGCAATTCAGAATTTTAATTCAAAGTTCGGGAATCCTTCGTTAAGTCGAGGGATGAAAGAAATAAACTCGGGGCCGTTGAGGATGAATGCAAAATTTAAAACTTTGATTTCTGATCCAAGAAAGCAAATTGTATTTATTTGGTTAATGTCTGAATGAATGCGGTCCAAAATGTAATGATTAAGGGTCCGTTTCCTATGCTTCAAATTTCAATTAAAGTTTCCAGAAATTCTGTTGCAAAACAAATTTATTTTAACTGTTTTGTATTTTAATTCAAGATCTAAATTAATTTTGTAAAGCCTCTCGTCCGTTTCACAGATTTGCTCAGGTTTTTGCTCGGCATCTTAATGCTCAAATTATTATGAAATAACATCATTTTGAACCTTATTTCTTATTGCATATGATCAATTGCAAATAAAAACAAAAATGCCCGAGATTCCCTTCAAATTTTAAACTTTTTATTCATTTAACCCCTTCCCTATTCGAGTCTTTCAATTTATCAATGGTCGCTGAAAATGTAGGCCTGAAATGAATTAAAGACTTGATAATCTCATTATAATTGTTGTTTAAAGAAAGCTAAGGCCCCTTGCTTTCATTTTATCCAAAAAATATCACTCCTGTATCAAGTAAAGAAGTCATAAATTGCTTCTTAAATCTGGGCCTAATTTGAGTTCAGGACGTTTCGGTTGTAATTTTAACCTCCTCGTTCGAATTCTTTTAATACTGGAGTGTACTCTGATGATTGTCAGTCGTATAGCTTTAGTAGTTATCATATGTTTCGTTATGTTTCCGATTTTCCTTGCTTCCCTCAAATCAATTTTCTAGCTACCATCAAATCAATTTTCTTGCTACCATCAAAACTTTTACCTTTTTCTTGTCTGCATATTTCTTCTTTTTCTTCAGATGAATCTAAGAGAAAGAGAGCAAATAAAATATAAAGCTCCACTAAAGAGATACTACCACACAAAGAAGAACCTTCATTTTTGTCCGATTATGTTGTTGAAACACTAAAAACATTTTCATAAACATTTGCTTTTGTGTGTTCACATGTAAGAGAATGAGAATGAAACCTAAAGAGTTGTTATAACCAGATGCCAATAAAAACCATGACCAAAAACCAAGATTGAGTAGTTATTGTTTTTACATGCGTCTTTATCTATACCCATTCTATGTATTCTTTTCTATTCTGTTTTCATTCTGTATTCATTCTGTAAACATTCTGTAACCATTCTGTCATATTCGTAACCATTCTGCACCCATTGGTACTCATAAAAACAGCTGACTCTTAGAAAAACGATAACTTCAACCTCCTCACTCTGATCTGAACGACAATCATTGACAGAATGCTCCTGAAATATTTGTGAAAAGCTAAAAGAATAGCACCAGATAAGAAACACGTGATTGAAAATTCATTACCTGTCCAATACAAATCGTCCATATTCAAACGGTCTCCATATTGCGTCAGATATGAATCCGAGATCGGTTCTTCTTTTTTGAACGAGGCTGAGGGAGTCTGGAGACCCTGACTGGCTTGCCAATTATAAATGGGAGCTGCAGGAAGTGAATAATTATATTGAGGTGGACTGTTTATGAATGGCCTAGCATTCTGAGTTGCAGTTGGGAAAAAGTTCTGTGTATTTTGCATAGCTGAGGGACCCTGAATTACTGGGTTTACTGGCGTTTGTGGTTGTTGCTGCTGCTGTGGTTGTTGCTGTTGTGAGATGGTTGGTGCATTCACAATACTAGTGCTTTGAGTAGTGGCAGTTGTACTTGAGATATTCGCAACAGCATTAGTTGGCACTTTTGTAGTTGTCTCCATTTCATTTGTTGGTTTGGGCCAGTTTGTAGCAAAAGCTCCGCCATTTTGATTATTCGCCCTATTTTCGCCAGCGTTTTCACCAGCAGGAGGTGGTGAGGTATAATTCTGCGTGCTTGTTTGAAATCCTGCAGCTCCAGAATATGCCTTATTCGTTTGCTCATCTTCTTTCGGAGTGTATGAAGGCGAGGGTTTAGTTTGGTAGCTGTAGTTAACTAAATAAGCTGTTTGATTTTTAGTTTCACTTGTCGCGATATAAGCTGCTTGACCAACTGACTGAGCATTGTTGACAAGAGCTGCAATAGTGGGACTTATCGCCTTTGTCGTTGGCTTCATCGTCGGAGCCGGCTTCACTTGGGCGTTGAATAAAGGTTTTGGCGTCGGGAAGTGGTCTGACGTCACTTTAAGGGTTTTCGGTGTTGTCATCGGATGGAATGTTGTTGTTGTTTTAGTAGGTGGCCACATAGCTTTCCTTGATGTTGGTAGGGATGATAATGTGGTTGTAGTTGTTTCTTGGTTGCCAGATATTTTTGGTTCGTTGTTTGTTCCAGTTGTAGAGGTGTTATTGACACTAGATGGTTGATAGGAAGGTGCCTGGCTCGGCTCTTCGCTTGCTTTCAACTTTTGTGCTAAATCTGCAAACAAAATATCGGTTTTAATAGTTTCTATCAAGTAACGGTTAGTAAAGGATCAGGTTTTTGGCTAGAGCCTCCATTGAATGAAAGCAAGGCAACTGGTATGGGTACTCAGTTTTTATTTCTTTCCGACAAAATTTCTTTGCGATTCATTTCATCATTATTCTTACACTTAAAGTTTAAGTGACTTAAACCATTTCAGTCTTCCATTTCAGTCTTCCATTCCAGTTTAAGTGTCTTAAATCATGCTAGTCAGCTAGTAAATAAAATGACTATTATTACAGAAGAAACGTTATCAAAAAGTTATCAAAAAATGCAGTTATCAACAAGACATGTGTGCCATGAATCAAGTTGTTTGACTAGTTAATTCATTAAATGGAAGCAAGGCAACTAGTTTAGCTGCTCATTTTCATTTCTTGCATCTAATAGTAATCAAAAGACTGGAGACAATTGGTTTAGCTGCTAATTTTATTTGGTCCAGAAACAATGCCGAAAGAAAAAGAAGTTATCAAAAAACAAACTTATAAACAAAACATATTTATCATATATCAAATGTTTTGGCTAATTCCTTCATTGAACGAAAGCAAGGCAAGTATTACAGGTGCTCAGTTTTATTTCTTTCAGACAAAATTTCCTTCTATATTTTTTATCCTATCATTGTATACCTATAAACCTTTTAACCTGGTACATAAAGTAAAGAATCATAAAAGAAAATAAGTTATTAAAAACCGTAAATATAGATAAACATATTTACCATAAATCCTGGCAACATTATCATCACCGGTGAAATTACTTGTAACAACTTCCTGCCGCTGTGCCGCATACTGATTTTTATTGGCAATACGTCGTATTTGGTTCACTGATTCCGCTTGCTGGCTTAGCGGTGAGTCAGTGACTTTTGCGCGCTGGTCTGCATTCGCATCTTCGGGATCCAAGGGACGCTGCGATTCAACCGCAGCAGTTTCTGCAGGTCCAGTCTCACTTTGCTGCGTAACCACAATCGAGTCGTCGGACTTTACAGCTTCAGGTTGCGAAGCAGCAGTTTTAGATTCTGGTAAGCCGGTTTGGGATTCAGTTTGCTGCTTATTATTATCAGCATTGTTATTAGCGTACCAATCAAAATCTTGTTTCGCAGCCAGATCCTGGAGCACGTTCCCAGCTCCGGGCTGCTTCTGCTCGCCACCTTTTGAATCCGGATGGTTCACACTGGAAACGGTTGCATCACTTCTCTGTGCGTTGTTGTTATCTGGACTAGTGAATTTCTCAGTAAACGGTGTTTGTTGTACGTCCGAAGGCGGTTTTATTGCCGGTAAGAAATTCTCAACACTTTTTGTCGTTGGTTCACCCAATATTGGTACATTTGAAGGAGCTTTCGTCCAAGTCTGGGAGTTCTTATCTGGTACCTTCGATGATTCTGCTTTTTGTGAGTTTTCTTTAAGTTCACCTTTATTCGCATCACTATTTGAAGATTCTTTACTCGTAGTTTCATTTATTGCTTTCAATGATTGTGCAAGAACGTTATCATTTTCGATATTATTGTCCATCTTTCCATCGTATCTAGGATTTTCATCACCTTTACGGTTATCGTCATTTTTATAATTTCCATCATTTTTACTATTTTCATCGTTCTTACGGTTTTCATCATTTTTACGTTCTTCATCATTTTTCCTCTCCTCTTTTCCCTCTTCCTTCTCTTGCTTTCCATTCCTTTCATCTTTTGAGCCTTCTGGTTTACCTTCTTTATGCTCATTACTAGAACTTTCACCAGACTTTGCACCATCCTGTTTTTGCCCTTCATCTCCATTCCCTTGGACCCCATTCGAATTCTCTACTGCTTTTACGTAATCAGGGTTGCTTTCAAGCTTGGTTGGCGAGTATGAATTAGGATTTGCTGTACTGACAACTTGAGGCTTCGTTGTGACCATTGTGACGACCAAAGGCTTTTGCGTTGTTACCTGTTGAGTCCTGACAAGTGGCTTAGTTGTTGGCCTCGTATTTGGCCTACTCATTGCCGAAAGTGGCGTAGTCTTCCCGTAAAAATGAAGCACGGCACCAGGATTCTTGTTTCCCATTGGTTTACGATTATGCCATTGCCATGGATACTTCAACCCATAAGGCACTTGGTCTTGTTGAGTATTGGCTGTTGGTCTCGCCCTAGGCTCCTCGTCATCGTCAAGTTCCGGTGGTGGAAATCCATGGATCGGTATATCAGTTGGTGCAGCCATAGTCGGCAGTGTTGGCATAGTAACGCCGTTCAGGAAGTGAATTTGAGGCTGGGTCTCATTCTTGGGGTCGTAATTTGGGTTAAAGCCGATTCTGTTGTTGAAGACGAACTCACTTCCATTTTTGTTGGTCCAGGCCGAACGAATTTGCTCCCAATTCGAGCTGTTTTTGTCATCTAAATAATAGTCTTTGATACGCCAGCCTGGTGGTTTTATGCCCTGCTGTGGTGGGGTGGAGGAGGATATTTCTGGTGGTTCTTTGGGGGGCTGTTTATTTCCAAACCAGTCGAGTGTCTCAACTTCAGCCGGCTGTTTAGGTGGGGGAGGGGCAGTGGGAGCTGGTGCTGAAAATGGAAAATGGATAAAATAAATCTGATTAATGGATAAGTAAGGTTGATACAATCAGTTTACAGGCTGGAGGGGTGTAAGTCACCAGAGTGGAGAAAATTTATGAGACAAACGCTTTCCAGTGTAGTTTTTGGCGTAGATAACGAATTTGTTTGTTGATAAAGCTTTCTATATCTCCCTAATAATGCACTTTGGTGACTTTAAATGTGTTTGGCAATAATAATTTATAAATTTTAACTATTCTCAACTCAAAATTCGAAAACAGATTATCATTGTGCGTTTTGAAAGCTGAAGAGTGTGATTATCTTCTATGTTTTAATTCTAGGTTCAGAATTGTCTTTACTTTAGTTTGCTCATATGTTTATCAAGAATTTTCAGCATGATTGAAGAAGAAAAGAGAACTTCTTGAGCACTCTTTGTGTATTTTGAGCCATTTTCTGACATATTACTTTTCACTCGTTGTTGTTGCAATTTTAGCACTCTTTAGTTCTTATCTATAATACGATTTTGTGTCTAAGTCTAGAAGTTGTTACAAAGCCAGTAAACTGGGAGTATGAAGTGGGTTGCTGTCGCTGTGTCATATACTAACGTACAATATTCTGTGATACGAGAAATACAAGAAATTAGAGCCATTATATGCATTAATCTAGATACGCGTTTTTTTTACTTTAATATTGAGTGACGATTCCCGAAGCAATTCAGGGAATATGAAATATGTGTTGATTTTCTTACACTTTCTGTCGAACTGGTAAACAACTCAAAACGCACTCCTTGATGCCGAGTGAAATATGATAATATCATTAAAAATCGATAAAAAATTTAACTTACTCGTAGCTGATACGTTTTGTGCAGAACTTTCAGTCTTTTGGTCCACTTTAGTCTCCTTTTCAGAACTCACAGTCTCCTTTTCAGAATTCATGGTCTCCTTTTCAGAATTCGCAGAATCTTTTTCAGAACTTGCAGACTCCTTTTCAGAACTTGTAGACTCCTTTTCAACACTTGCAGCCTCTTTTGCAGCCTCGGTTGCTTTTTTATCATCTTTTGCTCCTGCCTCCTCTGCTGGAGTTCCTTCATCCTTTTTATCACCAGCAAAGCTTTTCGCTCCACTTTGCTTTGATGACGTATCCCTAGTCCTGTGGTCATAAAACCAATTCAGCTCATCGGTACTGGACGGTGTGCTGTCTGCGTCAACCTCTCTTTCACTTGATAGTCTCGGTTCGATAGCTGCAGCATTTGAGTTGGGATGATCAGAAAATTGATTCTTCCTGACACCAACTTTATCAGGGTGGTTCTTTTCTCGTATAACTGGGAATGGATCAGATTTTCTAGCTGCATTTTGTGTTTGAGTTCCTCTATTTTTGAGTTTCGCTGATTTCAGAGACTCTAATAAAACATCATCTTCCCCAGGATTTTTATCCGAGTTTTCAACTATGATTCGCTGACCAGATGGGCCTATTTCAAATCTAGCTACAGCAGGGGAAGTTTTAGGAGGAGCAACCTTTCTATTGATTTCTTTTGTTTTCTGTGCCTTTGAACTTGCATGTTTTAGATCTATCTGTTTTATATCCTCGTCTGAGGCTTCTAGTTCATCATTTACAGTTTCCATCGATTTCATTTTATCCTTCAGCTCGTCTATATTTTTGTTTTTACCTTGAACTTCAGAGCTGACGTCATTTTCGCCAAAAACCTGATTTGCATCACCGATTGTTATATTGCTTAATGCTTGATGCTGATTGGTGGACGATTTAGAGGCTTGCCTCGTTTTGTTTTTCTGCTTTGCAATAACCTCCTCGACCAATGACAACAATCTTTCTTCATTGTCTACAATTTCAGATGGATCAACTTGCGACTCTGTAGGCTTACTCGTCGTTTTCTGCTCGTTATAAAAATTCCGTGTAAAATCCCGAAAACTTTCGGTATTCGGGTTCTCAAAGTACACCTCGTTAGGCCTAATCGTCGGGCTGTACGTTTCGAGATTGTTCGATGGCTCAACGTAACTCGAAAGCTCATTGGTCAAATCTTGTGTGACGTCAGCAGTACTATGGTGATTAGCCAACAGGGTATCAAACAATGCATTCTCATTCTTATCCATGTTTTGAACAGCAGCTACAATTGGAGCGTATAGGCTACGTTTTTCACTGTGTGCCAATCTCGTGTCTTTGTGTGCCCAAGGTTTTCTCCACGGTACTGGAATGACGCTTTTTCTCTCGTGGTGGCGATAATCGTCATAATCATCATCATAGAGTGTCTGCCTGATAACATTATAACGTGCTGTTGGATAGCGCAATGTTGGATAGTATGCTGCAGGATAATTAGATATTCTGTAGTCATAGGGATACGAGGGGGCTAGCCTTCGCCTGTTTCTGTAATAACCTTCGTCCCTTGATATCTCGTCTTCAAAAGGAGGTTGCTCGTCACGAGTATATTCATTTCTTCTCTGTAGAAGTTCTGTAGGCCTAACAACTGCAAACGTCATTGGATGACGTAGATGGTGGAATGGTTTTAATCTAAGTCTTCGTTTATGAGTGAGAAAATGCCTGGCATTGAATTCGTGTTTCTTTTTCTTTCTTCTTTTCCTGTGGTAACTTCCAGCGTTGTCAAATGCATTAAGTTTTCTTCCATCCTGTTCTAAACTTAGAGTTTCATCAGAGATTTTTGCAGCTTTGTTTTTATGCTTAATTAGCGTAGTTTTGTGTTTAGATAAAAGGTTTTTGTTTGCAATTTTGCGATGTTTTTTCTTGATTCTATTGCTATTTGGCAACTTTTGACCCTCCGCAATATTCACCTCCTTTGGTAATTCCTGATTTTTAAATTGCTTTTTAGCCAGTTTTCTCTCCAGCAAATTTGGTTTTGAAATTGAATCATTCGAGATCTTATTTGACGCATGCGTATTATCTGGATGTGGTATTTTGAGGTAGTTGAGAAGCTTCGGCATCGATACGGTCGCGTTTGCTTCAAAGTTCACCACTTGCTTGTTTGAAGAACCTGGAAAGAGGGCAAAGTGTAAACAGGAAGCTTGGGCAGCTAGATATCTATCAGGTGCAGTGTAAACTTCACTTCAAAATTGAGAAAAAGATTGGAAACATAGCAAAACATAATAACTTCTGAAGCTTTTCGCCGGCACTCATCAGAGCAGTACCACTACTGCTCTGAAGCATTAGAAGACATTACTATAGTCATATTTCTTTGTGCTTCTTTCTCAAGATCTTCAAGTTCTGTACGAATCAGAGTCTGTTAAACTATGCATTGTGTAACGTAATGATAACAGAGTGTAGATACTAAATAGTAATAGAGAATATGAATAGAGATAAGCGAGCAGAATCATGATCGAAAACTGTTTTGACATACTATTCTGATGACTGTTAGATGCAAAGCTGCAGTAGTTATTATGTTTTGTTTAGTTATCATGTTTCTGATTTTCCTCGCCATCTTGAAGGTCAGTGCTAATCAAAGACTGCACAACGAATAGGATAAACAGTACAGAACAATCTGAAAACGAAGGAAAGTAAGCAAGGAAAGATCAAGATATAAGACAGTTCTAAGACAATACTCTGATGAGTGGTAAACGGATATCTTTAGTGCTTATTATGTTTCACTAGGTTATTGATTTTTCTCACTATCCCCAAGCTCTGTAGCGATCAAACACTTTTCAGCTACGAATAGGTAAACAATACAGACAGAAAAATCTAAAGACGAAGGAAAGGAAACAAGCAAAGATCATGATCGAATACTACTTATATGCACTACTCTGTTGAATGACAGTCAAAAAGCTCTAGCGGTTATCATATCTTGATATATTTCCTATTTTGCTAGCCATCTTAAAGGTCAGTGCCAATTAAAGACTATCCAGCTTTGATCAGGTAAACAATACAGAAAAATCTAAACACGAAGGAAAGTAAACAAGCGAAGGTCATGATATAAGACTGCTCTATTGGTCTAACGTACTACTCTGATGAGTGTCAGGTGTAAAGCTTTAATTTTTTCTCTATCTCTCTATCATTTCTCACTATTCCTAAGCTCTGTATCGTCAAAGACAGTTTAGCTTTGAATAGGTAAACAATACAGAACAATATGAAAACGAGGGAAAGTAAACAAGCGAAGATCATGATATAAGACTGTTCTAACGTACTACTCTGATAAGTGTTAGTTGCAAAGCTTTAGTAGATATCATGTTTTGGTATATTTCTGATTTATCTTACTATCTCTAAGCTATGTACCGATGAAACGCTTTTCAGCTACGAATAGGTAAAGAATACGGAAAAATCTGAAAATGAAGGAAAGTAAACAAGTAAAGTTTATGATATAAGACTGCTCTAGTGGTCTAACGTACTACTCTGATGAGTGTCAGGCGTAAAGCTTTAAATGTTTATCTATCTCTCTAATTTTTCTTACTACCCCAAGCTCAGTACCGATCAAAGCCTGTTCAGCTACGAATAGGTAAACTATACAGAAAAATATAAACACGAAGGAAAGTAAACAAGCAAAGATCACGACCGAAGCTGTCAAAGAAGACCGGGACTCCTATACTTCAACAGGTGCTCTATATAAACTGAAACATCAAAAGAAGAAAAGTTTACAAAGTTTATTGACCTCTTTGCAGAGAGATGAGGTGCCTAGATCTATGGAGAACAACATATCTTAGTTATATTTGGAATAGTGAGAAAAATAAGAAACATAGCGATACATAAATGATAACTACTGAAGCTTTACGTCTGAAACTCATAATAGTAGTTCGTCAGAAAGAGAAAGATAATGAAATCTAACGAATTATGAATCCCATTTTTAGCCTAGAGGTAGCACAGATATAGAGATAGATAGAAATCGGCTACCTATATATCATAGCTAATATTGAAGCCCATAGTCTGACACTAATGAAAAGCAACTGTATTTTTTTTATCTTAGCATAATGTTTGATTATGTTTCTTTATGTTTCCGATTTCATGCGCTAACTGAAGTTCTGTTTCAAGCAAAGATATTTAAAGGCTATTAAAATGTTTGTTTACCTTGTTTCGATTTAGCCTCAGCAGACTCTAACCAAATTTCAGTTACGATAACAACAACACAGATGGCAAAAATCGCATCGCACTTGAATTTCCGTTTGTTCATGATGAGTTAGGCTCTTCCATAGACTCTTCCATATATCTTTAACTCTTCCATATGGTTTCAAACCTTCAATGAAATTCTTGAAAACATGCTTGATGTTAAAAGTGCTTGCTATATTAAAGCCAAATTTTACATATTTCTAGGAATATCATTGCAGCAACAAAACCATCTTCTAGCCGTGATTCCTGATGAAATTTCCCGAAGCAGCGTCTTCAAGAATATTCACGCCTTCCTGAACGTGCCTAGGCCAGCCAGTGATTTCATATGTGCCACCGGCTGATGTTAAAAACCGGCTGATTCTGCATGGGTTGCTTACCTAACCAAAAACACATCAATATTGTGACAATTAGCAAGAACTGAAACAAACTCGAGTGGATTAAGATCTAGTTAAGACATGAAGTAACGAATTAATCAAAAACTAGCTATTTTCAGGGAGGATAGTCTAAGCTTATTGGCACGCATTTACATTATAGGGGTAGTGGTAGTGGTTATTATATGGTCTACTGCGTGAGGGAGCCCACCAGACAAATAAATGAATTGAAATAAACTCAGTGCATTGAGATCTCGTTAAAACATTAAGTAACGAATCAATAGAAAAGCGAGCCATTTTAGAATTTTCACGGAGGATACTACCAGCCTATGGCCAGGTATTCACATTGTAAAAGAAATTAGCCTTAATGATTGTTACATGTTCTACTGCGTCAGAAAATTTTGAGAAGCATTAAAACAGGCATCGGATTCATTTTCACCAGACAAATGCACGAACTGAAACAGAACCTGAGTACATTCAGATCGAGTTAAGGCATTAAATGATAGATTAATCAAAATAGCAATGCACAAGGGTCAGGAAAACATTACAGTTAAAATCGTCATTGAACTGAGTAAGGTCAAGAAAAAACTGAGAAATTAAGGAAGGATTTCAACTTATTGCAAATAAATGGCATGAAAGTACCGTTTAAGACAATAGACCTCTTTGACAATGACGAAGAATGTGTTTGAAAGTGAGGCAAGTGATGTGACTCCCTGTTGACCAAGAATTCTTCATCATATCGTTATGCTAAAAGTACGTTTATAAAACAACTCTATGCGTTTCTAGGATTAATGCACGCCTTTGAGATTACGATCGACATGATATGGAGGATAGAGATGTTCCTAGCAGTATTTCAAAAGAATTGACGTCACTGTGAAAGTGATGTAATGTTAAGTAATCAATTCAAAAAGGACATGCGAGGCATTCCTTTGTACAAAAGACCCTCAGACAATCTTAAACTTTTGTTTCGTTAAGGCCTAATTTATTTAGCACAAGGAAGGATTCAAAATAGCAGAAATCAAGACGAGTAAAAGCTTTGGTTTCATTTTCATATGATGAAAATAAACGATGATAATTATTCCAGTGTCTAAGACACCGAATTTCATGTTAAATACAATGTATGAATAATGCGTTAATATTTGCGTTGTATAATTAAAACTATAAATTTAGGGCTTTGAACTATGTTCAAGAACAATTTTTTTGCTTCAGTAAGAATGCAGCTTTGGGGGGCCTCTGGTGCAGCAATGGCGTTTTTGTCACGTTGCATCAATAAACAACACCAAAATCTAGGACCCACTAGACTGCAGTTAAGCCCCAGTCTCTAGGCTGCAATCGTGACCGAGGCGAGGCCAATCCTTGGAAAAGAGGCTGCTGTAAAATGCAGACAGCTCACTGATCTTAAAATTAAGACTGGATCAAGTAATCTTCTGTCTCTGAATAAAATGTTTGAAGTAAATTAATTCGGCTTAGAATTGATCCTACCAATATGGCTGCCAATGTGTTTAATTGACCTCATTATTTTTGAACAGGATCTACGATATTTTCAGCTTACTTAGTGTTTCCAATATTACGAAAATTATTGATGCAAAGAACATATTGATTGCACCAAATTGATTCTTCCAATATGGCTGCTATCAGCTTCAGATTTAGAACAATAGATACTCGATCCAGCCTTCTCAAGATCAGTTTGTCATCTCCTAACAATTATCACCACATACAAAGTCAGTGAAAGTCTTGGTAATAACATCGACTCCTTCTTTCTGCATCTCTTTCGGCGTCTTCGATTTCTTGTCACTTCCTTCTTCAACAAAACTCTTCGCAACACCTTTCAAGTTTTCATTCAAGGTGACACCGGTTTTGTCCGTATAGGAAACCAATGCAGAATCAACCTTGGAAACCAGATTCTGAAACTCTTTCAAACTTGCCTTCGTATCTTGGTTATCATTCCCAGCAGCGTTGTTTGGGTAGGCTGGGTAATTTTGAAGAGTTCTTGTGTAAATGTCATTCTGGTAGTATTGTTGCTGGGGGAAGTATTGGGGGTAGTATTTGGGGTAATAGGGGGTGGGGATGACTGAGCGAGGAACTGGTCTCCAGAAGTTAAAGGCAGGGTTTTGCCAATAAGCATACTGCCAGTTGTTATAATACGATGGCACAGCATATTGTCCGTAGTTGTATGGTAATTGACCGAACGCTGGGATTGCTTCAGGCATGACAGAGCGTTTGACGCTTCTCTTTAGAAATGGTTTGACGACAGCCATTCCGGATTTCATGCTTGATGGTACGAAATATTTCAGTGCTTCCTTTCCAATTATTTCGGCGCTTTTGGCTGTTTTTTGCAAGACATCACGAATGTTTCTTCTCTGACGGCCTAAAAGAGGAAACATATATAGATTAGGCCATATCTAACTCGAGTAGAGAGTGCCTATTCAAATCTCCACGAAATTATCACTCCTTGAAATCTCGTACCCTTTTCCTTGACATTCTACCAATCTAATGAAAATCCCTTGAAATCCTTTTGGGAGGGAGATGTCCCTCGGGCTAACCTAGCTATAGTGCTATATACACACTAGGCATAGAGTGATTGCATAGTAGAAGTAACACATAAAAAACAGAAAAGTTTTTTGTGACTCCCAGTCTCATGCTTGTGCCCTTGTCAAACAGACTTAACCCTTCTTAATAACTTAGCCTACATTTAGCTCCAATTGAGGTTGCCTATTCCTACGATAGTAAAAAAACATTATATAAGTTTGTAATATAGTTTCACCAATGATAGTTTCATCATGTTAATATCATATCATATTAGAATTTACACTAAATAAGAAGACAACTGCTTTACATATAAGAGATAAACTATGCTTTGAAATAGAAGCAAAAGTAAAGTAAACGTAAAATCCACACCTAAAAGTAAATGTAGCTACGACCTTTTGAATAACTGTACTATCTTCTATAAATTTTTGCTACAAACTGAATCAAAAATTATGGGAAGGTAGAAAATCTATTGCACTAATTTCAAGAAAGATATCACCTAAAGGTAATCATATCTGCAAATCGACAAAGTTAGTAAGTAAGTAAAAACATTGAACGCAAAGCAAAAATTAATGATATCGAAAGACCTCAGGAACAAGCAAAAGCACTTTGAATGTAATATATAATTCTTTTTTCCAACATTGCAAATTCAAAGAATTTTTCTAAAGTACATTTCATCCTGAAAATCAGTTGAAGTTTACTGCTGTAATCTCCTGCGACTTTTCATCCACTAATTAAACTATATTTTCCAACAATCCACTAATGAAACAAACTCAAAAATGAAAAAACTAAAATACACACCATCATTATACGGAAACCCAAGTATACCTCCAAATGCCAAACACGCAATCATCAGATGCAAATACCGTTCCATTTTTGCATTAAAACAGCAAAAACAGCAAAAAAATTAGGAAATCCAGATGAGCTCTGCAGAGATTTCAAATTTACCTCGATAATCTAATTTCTAGGTACAAAGTTAAAGCATGGGTCAGTGGTTCCGGTTGTATAGCAGCAGGTACTTGTATTGCAGTTCTTTGTGTTTTGGCCTCACGTACCACAAGGATCATTCATTACCACACTCTTCTTTATGCATTGTAATTTCTTTGATTGAATTGGAAAAATTACTACAAATCGCATCGCATCATGAAATCAATTATTGCTCGTCATGGTATATCTCTTCAATAGGGAGATATTAGAGCGCTTCGGATAGACAGCGAGTATGAGTCTGAGACCCCGTTTACACTAGCATGGATCCAAATGAATTAGTACCCAAACTAGCACAGATAGGCCTCCCGTTTACACTAGACCTGTGGATCCGTACCCACTTGGGTCTGCTATCTGGAACTGCTATTCGGATCAAAGTGCTGAAAACGGGAATGGACCTGGCTGTGGATCCGTTCCAGTGTAAACGTGATCTAAAATGGATCCGTTCCAGTGCTGATGCTAGCAAATATGGGCACGGTTCCAAATTGGATCCGTACCCATTTGGATCCTTTCTAGTACAAACGGGCTCTCAGAACGCATTTATCTATTGTAGGTCCTTCTATGCACTTGTAGATAAAAATCTATTTTGAAGCTCGTACTCAAAGGCCTTGTTTCAAAGTTTCATAAAGAAAGTAATCCCTCATTTTCCAAAATAATCATACCTAATTTTAGTTTGCAGTGATAACTAATTGGTGCAGTGACAAAATGGTTTTATACCGTGATAGCTACTTGTAATAACGCGCTGTAGCTAATAATATCATTCAATGACAGAGAATAATTTCTCCACCACTATACTCTAGTATTTTTCAGACCTGCTTGTCCAAACGTGCCTTTTTAAGAGAAATTAGAGCGCTTCAGATAGACATCGAGCTCGATACCAAGAACGAGTTCATCCATCTATGCACTCCTAGAGGGAAGCTCCTTCGAAACGCTTACTCGAAGGCCTTGTTCAGGAGTATAAGGGGATAATCCCTCATTTTCTAAATAAAGGCTTTGCAAAGGCTCGGCAAGGATCCAGGAAGCGGTTAACAGAGTCAAGCAGGGAGTAATGTAGCCTGCGTTAAGACACTGACACTTTCAAAGGTGCATATACTTTTGGAAGCGATTTGTTTTGCACGCGGTATAGAAAGGTTTAGTTTTATTCCCTTCAATTGCATGGTGGTAACAAAAGCAATCTTTAAGCTTGGAAATAAACGGTAACGAAGGAGGATATGTGTGGATGGGCAATTCAATTAGCTAAAGTAGTTTATAGTAGATAAAATGAAGGTATCCAGTGCTGCCTGTACAGGTAAATTTAGAGTACTGCACAGTATGAATTTCAGGCATCAAGTACTCACCAAACCATTTACTACCTTTCTTCAAAAGTGGACTTCATAAACACTGTGAGTAGTAAATCGACAAGTCTTAATTTAAAACAAATCATATCAGACGAAATCATAGTAAAAGTGCTTTAGTTAATATATAAAAGCAGTTAATAAACAAATCATACCTTTGTTCTTTCTCATCCAGATAAAACTCCCCTCTCACATGAATCGTTTTGTATTGAAACCCAGAATAACAGACTAAGAACTTATTTTTCAGTTGCTGTATTATCTGTCCCGGCATGTACAAATCCCCCTTATAAGGGCATGGGCGTGGTAGTTTCACGTCACACTTGGTTTGTCTCTCGTCAATATCAAAGAAACGTTGTTGTCCTGTGATGCAGATTGCGAGGGAGCAGTGGCCATGGAGGAGCACGAGCCCATCGTTATTTTCTGTGCATTCGTCGAGTTGTAGTCGCTGCCAGACTGTTATAACTGCGAATAATGACGTCACTCCGAATAACAGGACGATGTGTTTCCAATAGCCTACGAAGAGCTGCGATGAAAATGAAAAATAATGATATTCTGTCAATGTGCTCAATGCCACAGTGAGCATTTTTTATGCACCACTGGCAGAGCAAGGTTGATTTGGTCTTTTCCTCTTTCTAGCTGCATTTCTCCCATGAGTTTTAAATTAAGGTCTTGATCGTTGAATATGTTTGGCTATGTTATTGATTTATCTCTCCATTTTGTGTAACAAGGCAGATAATTAAATTATAAGCTAAACCTTCTCATGATGTACTCAACATTCTGCTCTCCAAAAATGTTCTACAAACAGTATATGGAGAAAATATACGGAGCTTTTCAAATTCTTAAAGAAATACATATATTCTAATATGGTATGGCAATGGGAAACCTCTTTTGAATGTGTACCAAAAATCGTAGACATACGGCAATTGAGGCCTATTTTTGAAAAGAGGCTTTAGAGCATTTTTCATGGATAACTTTAAGATTATCGGGACTAACAACGTTCAAGATAGGGCAATGTATCTGCAACAGTTTGCTTAGTTAATGCACGTTTATAGTATTCAAGCTAAAATGTTGATCGTTTCACCTATTCTTTAGTTTAATCATTGTCATTAGAAGGAAATGATCTGGAAGACATTTGTTTCGTTTCGTGTACCAGGTGAGGGGAGATAAATGAAGTATAAAAACAGTTATTTTTATAAGTTATTTGGTGAGACACATAACATTTCATTGCGAAAGAGCATTTTAACATCCTTATAATAACCGAATACTCCAGGAAAAGTTTCATAAAAGTTCTTTTGATATCCACTTAAAATCTCCTACCCAAGTTTTTTAGGCCTCCGGTCTCTTACGAACGGTTTGTTATAATAAAAAATGAGAATAACAAGACGTGTTGGTTTTGATTAACTTTTCAAATAGTAAAAAGGTTTCTAAAACTCACTAGACCATGAAATGAAAACAAACCACATGCGGATGAAAAATAATGCAAAAAATGATAATATGAATCAAATAAGTATCTTACATCTCTTTCGTGAACCATCTTTCTTCTTCTAGTTGGTTGATCTTAGAATTATTCATGAAGTAGAGTTTGAAGACATGCAAAGAAAATAGAAAGGGAAGCAGAGATCTGTCACAGGTGGCAAATAGTTCTAACTAAGAACCTGTCGATCTTTCTATCATTTGTATCCAAATTCTCAAATGTATTCATGGAACAATGCAAAGAGATAAAAGTGCGTGATTGCGAATTCGATAAGCTCGGGGAAATCCAAAAATCGTATTAGCATTTCACAACGGGTACGTACAGCAGGAGTGAGATTTTGGTCAGAGAGTTTTCAGATAATGTTACGATTAAACCAAAATCAAATGAAAATTGTAGCAAATTAAGACATTAGATGATCTTCATTCTGGCGTATCATTTTGATCAAGTGCCAAAAGGTTGATAATAAAGGTCGAAAACGCCTCAATACCCTCATATTGTCCGAGAGAGTTTTCTCTTGTTGTTATGACTTCAAGAACTTCTTCTGAAATCGTTCATTACCAATCCCCCCTTCAATTGCAGTAAGGGATATACAAGAACTTTCCATACCATGGGAAACCTCCGAAATTCCAAGAGAAGATGCAATAGCACAGGCAATGGCTACACGCATTTTTTCTTATAAGGAACTTAGAACTAGAATTTCTTGTGAAATACAATTGATCCTTTTGTTCTATTGTTTCCACTAACAATGGAGATCAATAAAAAATTTAAGGAACTTTTAGTACTAGGCCATGAGGTATGTCCCTTATAAAGTAACAAGCGTGTATTGCTCAGTTTCCAAACCATCCCTCTTTAGACATCTTAATCAAATATTTGAACATTGGATTCTATACAATTGATTGGAACTGTGAAATACCAGCCTATCTGTAGGATCCTGTCTTACATCAGTCAGTTGAGCCTGAGGGCCTAGAAGGGTACAGCCTAATTAAAGAAGCGGATCTCATTCAATTAGCAGCTCTACTTCCATAAGCTGGAGAAATGCTAAAAATTTTCTGGCATAGATCAAGACTAAACAATGGGTTTCAGAAGAAATCCAATCAAGTTTGTCTTTTGTTTTTCCATGGCACTGGACCATGAGCAGTCAGGACACAGACAAAATAATTCTATTCAAGTTAAACAATTTTCATCAAGAAAGAAAAATAAGCTAGAAATATACACAATCAGTTTACCCAAGAGTAAAAACAACATAGAAATAAGCTCAGATACCCATCAAAATAAAATCGCTATACTATCAAAATAACTTGGGTGCATATTATGGGCTTGAAAAGGAATGGAGATTTCAGTAGGGGTAATAAAATAAGCCCTTTCAAGCAAGGAGCAATGAGTAGACCAACACACTTATTATTGTAAAATTATGTTCTTTTAGTCACATAAAGCTTTGACAAAAAACAAAATGATGGCTAAAATATTTAAGAACAAAACAAAACTCAGCAAAAGTTGAGTTTTCAATTGATTGTTAGATTATTTACGGTCTGACTTGTTTCTAGGTTTCTGGCAGTTGGTTCAGGTGTGTATGTTCTTTGTATGTATGTATGTATGATCATGTGTGATAAAGGAGACTTGCAATATTTACAGGTAAAGGGTTCATCTTGAAACAAGTTCGATAACTTGGCAGTTAACTTAAGAATTTTTGCTGCTTTCTAACATTGATATGTACAAAAGTTTGTAATTCTCTGCTTCACTCAATGCTTGTTCAAGTTTTTCACATTTTGCTTTCAAGCTGTCAACTTCATCGTAAAGTTCTTCATTTTCTTTGAGAGTTTCTTCTAATGCAAGTCTTCTCTCCTCTGCGATTTCTTTGAAATAATCTTCCTTAGAAGAAGATTCAGAACGTAGCAGCTGAACTGCTTCTTCAGCAAGGCTGTCTTTCTCTGGAACATCTGCAAGATTCAGCCATTCATCAAAGTCAGTTTGAGTCGAAATGCTTTCTGTCTTTTTCAAAACTGGTGTCGACTCTTTCTTGGGTGGTGTGTCTTGCTTCACAGTCCACGAAAAAACATTTCGTGACTTCTTCTTCTTCTGAAGATCGGTGAATATATTATCCTCACGTTGTCCTCCAACGACAGAGCCTTTGCCAGACGTGGAAGGCTGCAAGGTTGCAAGCCCTCGCCTCTTCGCAGTTCGGATGGGGGATCTTGTTGACATGTTAGGCCCTTTTTCTCCCGAGCTGCTGTTCCTATCTTTATGTGAAGCACTAAAGGAAGAGTGGATGTTTTGAATAGAATTTGGTATAGTCTTCATATTTGGCGGCGTTTTAATAAAATCAGGACTTACGTTTTCGTCGTTCTCAGGCAAATCGCTCGTTGAAAGAGATTTCCTATCGATCTGCGTCGCCATTTTATTTCTTTCTACGCGTTTGAATTCTCACGTGCAGATCGCGCCAAATTTCCTTATTTGGATCACGCACTCGATCCAGACCTCCATCTTATTGTTCTCTTCAAATAAGAATACGGGGGTTGTACAATGATCTCTAAAAAGGTTACTTTTAGAGAATCAGAGGCAGAGGGGCTGGAATGGACGATAATGTACAGGCATTTTTTCAGGCACGGGGTGTTTGACTTACCCTTCAAGTGCGAGAACCAACTTGGTGGAGGATAATTGTTCTAAACAATAGCCTGAGGTCGATTTTTCTAAAACATGGTTGTCCTCAGTGATGTTTCCTTTAAATAATCACAAGAATAGACCCCCTGTAATTGTCATCGTGCTGTAAGCGAGGTTATCTGGAGCCTTGTTGTTGATAGGGGTAGTAGGGACTCCCAAACATAAGCTGCATGTTTGTGAATTTCTTTGGCAAAGTGAAAAATATGAGTTCTTGGGCATGGGACAGAGAGGAATAGTTGCAATCGCGTGTAGAAAAGGCTATGAAGCATATCCAAATGCCAAACGGTGATAGCTGTATAGTTGAATAGATAACCCATCCTTTCCCATCCAAAGCCAG
Organism: Pelagia noctiluca; assembly: GCA_963924455.1. Lineage (NCBI taxonomy): Eukaryota > Metazoa > Cnidaria > Scyphozoa > Semaeostomeae > Pelagiidae > Pelagia > Pelagia noctiluca. The sequence continues at coordinate 12,834,954 of OZ004329.1, read as the reverse complement.
ATGGAGGATATTCATAAATTCCAGCATTATTTTTGGTACTGATTTGCTGTTGCATCAAGCTACTGGTAATTCGTGATATGCATCTATACAACCACCTTGTTAAACTGACCAGTACATGACCAAACATGTTTGTCTTTCTCTTTGTTGATATTTCAAAGAATATAGTTAAAACGTTAAGGGGAAATAGATATAGTTATTTTTGTTTCAATGCAATGAATTAGAAAATAACGAGTTTTGATTACTATTCTGAGGTTTTGGACCAATGAAACAACAATGAAATCAAACTTCATATATTTCATACAAAAATACAGAAGAAATATAATCCAAATATGAATCAATTATATATTAAGATCTATTCTAGGTGTCAAATTGATGTATTGTGTACATATTTGTCTAATGATTTATATCAAAATATTTTGTGATGGCCCCAAGGAGTTATAGAATCAGCGATATAAAATTCAAAGCTTTCTAATCGACATGTATTTTTCAAAGGTCACAGGTCACATTTCACAGGTCAGAGGCCAAAAAAAAAAGGCTCAAGGGTTTAAAAAGTAAAGCAAAATGAATTGATAATGTGTTTTATGACAATACGAGCTTAAGTGATCATTAGAATATTGATATGTTCCTGATAACTACGTTCCTAATTCCTAAAATACTCAAGCCAGGTAATGATTCGACCTAAGACCTGTAAAATGACCTCTAAACTCTGAAAGGTGACTTTTGACCTGAGAAAATACCTGTTGATTTCTATTTTGCATTACGAAAATATAAAACTACCATTCCTATTTGGAAAATCATAAGAATTGAACAAAATTAAGGACCAAGGAACGAGGGAAATGTAGAAGTCTAAGAAATAGGTAAACAATTTTCAGATTGACTATTATTTTAAATATTCGTAAGGAAACAGAAGAGGTACTTTATCCGGGGCAACCTGTAGAATCTGCAAAATCTGCGAAATCAATGCCCTTAAAATGTTGAGGAAATCAGGCACCAATATAAGGAATATTCATCAAATATGCAAGTGACAAAATTAGTAGCTGCCCTGGTAAAGTATTTTATGCAGTGGGGGGAGTTTAGACAACACGTTTCAAAATAATATTCATAGTGATACCTATACTTAAGACATACAATCCCCGCCAAAAGTAGTTGGAACACCTTTGATTTCTTTACCAAATAACTACATATTTAGCTTTCCTACCCTCTTATTTCCAATCCAACCCTCTGTCTCCCCTCAAAACAATGTTATTTACAAAAGGATCTTTATGAGACTACACCAAAAACTAGCTGAATGTTTTTGGGCTGATTTTTGTTATCAGAAACAACATTGTAATGGGGGAGGGAGGCAAAATGTAGGAAACTGTAAAAATCATGCAGGTGTTGCAAGACTTTTGGCGAGGATTATAGGTAGACAGAAGAAGCTAATGAGGTATTAATGCTTAGAATCTTGAATCATTCAGTGCCATATCTAGTTTTTCCCTTGATGGGACATTCATATCTGCACAGCTTCTAATTCATCATTTCATATTCTCGAACCATTATTGTACAATATGATTATCACAGCACCTTAGCTTGCCTGGACAAAATCACATGTTGTATACATTTTGAGACAGCAGATTCTTTCAAGCAAAATCGAACATTTTCCAAACTAGCCTGTATCAAATTATTTGACTTCTCCAAAGTAAAACCATTGTAAATTTTCAACTAAATTTCTACCACAACACCAATCTCCCACACATGATTTGAAATTCACAATCAACAGGTTGTTTGATCATAATTCGAAGTTGTCAATATCGTAATAGCAAACCAGGCAAGCCTCTTCTGGAATACACTGCTTGTGAAATGTGTGGCCTGCAAATTGAGAATAGGGAGTATAATAATGGCCCGTCCATATCGATCGCTAAACAATTAGGTGATTGGGTCTTTATTTGCTAAAACAATTGCTAGGAGCAGTAGAAGCATTGCTTGTTTCATTTACAAAAGAAAAGCAATCCCTTATCTAAGTTCTTTCATTGCTTATTTTGATAAGAACTTTCTAAGAAGAAGTAATTGTATCGATCAAAACAAGGCCATCGAGAGCCTCTAATCATCATAGCCAAACTTTTTTTTGAGAAACTTTGTTAGCTAATCAAGACGAAATCGTATCACATTCACACTGATATGGTTAGCCCAGCTTTATTTACTCTTGGTCTCTTTACAGCCAATGTTAGTTTAGTAGACTCTTTTATAACCCTTTCCTAACGGATAATGAATTCATACCGAATCATACGAAATTCACACTAACAATGTTAGTCCAGTATCATTTACTCAAGGTTTCTTTACAGCCAAAGAGAGTTAAGTGACCCTTTTCTAACGAATTATGAGTAAGAATAAATAACGATTGCGTACCGCATTCGAAGACAATTAAACCAGCACTCGAAGATGCACCATGAATGCACAATGGTAACGTGCAGCAAGGACAGCAAGAACTGAAAGAAATAAAATCACAATAGAAAAATGAATCGAATTAATTTTTTAGAATGGAGAATGAGTAGGATTGGAGCCCAAGGCCACTGCAGAGGCATTCTGTTTCTTTCATGGTAATGGAGGAGGTTCCATAGGGTGATATTTAGTCTGATTAAACAAAGCAGCTAGTATAATTGTAATTTCGATTTGAGGTAAAAGACTCATATATTGCTGCCAATTGATATCAATGAGTAATTATGAGGCTAAGTAGCTTGAAGATGACTTCTTACAGTGATTTGGGGCTTGGAAAGACAAACTTAGCTACAAGTACCTCTGCTAAGTAGCCTCTAAGTAGGTACCAAGTAGCCCCTAAAACAGCAATATATATTCGAGGGAGAATATTCAAATACTCTACAGCATACTTGTCAAGACAGCAAAATAAACCACAAGAAGCAATTCAATTGCAAAGGGCGATTCAATACATTCCAAATCTAAAATGATACCTTGATAAATTGAGACTAACTCCCCAGTGGTTTGAAGTTGGGGATTCCCATGATTTGCTGTTTCCACTAATATCATCATGTGACTCATCAATGACGTCAGAGCTTCCACTAAGCTCTTTATTTTTCATCAACTCAATCTGGAAATTTCAAAATAAAGCTTGATAAATTCTAAAAAAATAATCATTTAGAGAGAGGGTGCAATAAAGCATTATAACCCGAAAATATTTGGAGGGTCCCCTAAAGGAGGAAATTATTTGATACAAGTAATACTGATGATGATAGGTGGGTATCTGAACAGTAGACTGAAGTCTTATTCACATTGTTAATAGCCTAGGCAGGCAAGCACGCAAGCAGGCAGTAAAACGTTCTCTTTATCGTCCTTGCTATGTCGTCAAATTAATAAAAGAGAGGTGTAATTTGTGGATCATCTCATCTATAACAGGAGGGCATGGGGTTGATGCAAGGCAGGGTAGTTTAAAAACGTTAGGATTGAGAGGCATATCACTTCTAATTGCAAAAAAGGCGCCCATGACCACCCACTTTTGGTTTATGCGTATTCTACTGAGGACAAAGATAATCGAAGTCAATGAAATTTATAAAATGCTACTTACGTGCTTATCCATGACCGTTTTTGTTTCGTTACACATCTCATTATTGAGTTTTTCCATTATCTTCATCGTGATTACCCTATAATAGTAAAACGCTTTTTTGTAATTCAACATAATATAACATACCCCCCTTAACATCAGGTATATTTCCTGATGAGTGAGCAATAACAAAACAGGTTTGTCGAGACCCTGTGTTTGACTCTTCATTCAAAAAGATGTATTTTGCTCTACATTAGCTACATTTGTCGAGAACTCTTTAGAGTAAACTGAACCAAAGACTTTGTACATACATACATAGATACAAAGTCTGTGTATCAGTTTCCTGTTGAAATGCTCAATACATAGAATAGGGCTATAAATACTCGAAAGATAAAACTGTTCATCTCAACAAGCCTGTTTCGTGGTTACCCACTCATCAGGAGATGTAGTGTACATACATACATTAGTAAAAAGTAGATTTGGCGCCAATGTTTAGGCCGGGGTTTAGTAAACACAAGAAGAAAGCCACAGATTCAGATGCAGCGAATAAATAAGTAGAATAGTTCAACACAACTACATGAAACTGTTTCAGTCCGGAAAGTAAACGTTCGATAGAAAAATACACACACGAGTTCACACTCAGTTCACAGTTCTTGAGTTCAGCAGACAACGGCAATCGACAGGAGACTGGGACCGAGTCCATAATGGCAGAACTGTCTTGCAACCATAATGGCATGGGTTACAGAATTCATATGAAAAATGAAGAAATAAAGTTTGAATTTAAATGAGAAAAATGATGTTAACAGCCTACCTTTGCTCGACCTCCCTCTCTGAAATTCCCATGCAATCAAAATAGAATTTACGAGACAGCCTAAGCTGCCCACTTTTGAGATTTTCCAGCATTTCAAGTCCAGCTTTTATGCCGATTTCCCGAACAATAATCCTTGCTATACATTCATTGGTGATAGTCGAGGTGAAGTCTGGAATGGCTGGTCCACAATTTACAGGGTCACCGCATTGAGGTTCATGGCATCTAAGTTCCAGTAGAAATTTTAAGTCATCTGCAGTGATGCTGAGAGAGTCTGAAAAAAATATTTAACTTTAAGGGGATTTCTAATCAAGCAAATCTATCATAGCTTCTTTAAATCAAGCCAGTTGGGGATGTCATCAGTACATTGGAGGGTGTTCAGTACTGTGGGGGAATATCATCAGTATTGTGAAGGGATATTATCAGTACATTAGAGGGTGTATAGTTCTGTGGAAGGATACAATCAGTTCATGGGAGGATGTTCAGTACTGTGGAGGGATACCATACGTACTGTGGAGGATATTCAGTACTGTGAAGGGAAACGAGAAGTACTTTGGGTATCATCTTCACAATACTTGCAGTTTCCCTTCACAGCATCAAATATCCTTCAAAGTACTGATTATATCCCTTACAGTACCATCTTCCACAGTACTGGATAGACGTTCCTAGGTGAGCATATAGTATGGTGGGTACGTAACAGCACTAAACACTTCTAGCTGGACTCTTTTACAAACACAAACCTTGCAAGATAATCTATCTCATGGTCCCCATTAAATCGCTCTCGATGAAAGGAAGATAAAAAGAATAACAAAGATATGAATTTACCTTTTTTGACGTATTGATCCAGAGCTTCAAAGTCTCCCAATTGACAAAGAAGTTCAAATGCTGATCTGTGGTCTTTCTTGCTTCTGAAGATTTCAAGACAACCAACCCAATATCTAGAAAAAAATTAATTCATGATATTATAGGATATAGGATCCTTAAAACCAATATCAGGATTATATAAAACTTTTTGACATAACTTATTTTTCATTCTACCATAGGGCTACCATTATTTCTACCATAAGGCAACAATTTGCATCAGCCAGGTCTCGAGCCAAGATCCTCCCAAACCATAACACCAGCGTGCTCACAACTGTTTGATTGTCAGTCTTGATTATATCATAGTATAAACCGTAACCCTAACTATGACTCTAACTCTAAACCGAACCCTAGTATATACTCTGGACCTCAATTCATAACCCAAATGTTATATTTTCCCTACCCCTAGTATATACCATAAACCTAGCTACAACAATCCTAATTCAAACCCTAGCCCTAATTTACACCCTAACCATTATATATACCCTAACCCTATAACACACCCTAACCCTAGTATATACCCCAACTTTAGAACGTACCCCAATCCTAGAATGATCCCTAGCCCTAATATATATACCCTGCCCGTAATATATACCCTAGCCCTAGTATAAATCCTTGAATTTAGATATTGGAGTCCTTACCCGTATTTTCTACACAACGTCAGCGTTCTGTGTATAACCCCAGATCTTGAATCTTCAATTTTCAAAACCCAACTAATGACATCATTAATATGCGTTTTCCATCGCCATGACAGTAAATGTGCCCCCTTCCTCGCCCCCTTGCAGTCACAGTAAGTCATACTGTTACCAACATCAGATTGTCTCAGACCGCAGTATAACGTCGTCATTGCAACTGAGATATCCTCCAGTAGATCCAAAGATGGCCTTATTCTCTGCATTGCAGAAAAGTAATCCAGAAAGTCGTCTAATACGTCACACTCGCTTGAGTTACTCATGTAGATGAAGCAGACCTCCCAGGGGTTGATGTCTTTCTCGGTGCAGATGTCCAAGACGAGTTGAGGGGAGAATGACAACAGTCTACGAAGGAAACAAGTCATCTATTACAATAAAAACCTGCACATGAGAACCAGCCTCTTCCAAGAACCTGGGGTCTTATTACTCAACACCGTTACATAGGAACCTAAACTGCCTGAAATAACAAGGAGGTCCTTATCAGAAAAGATCTACTTGTTTTTATAGGTGTTTGATAACAAAATAGTGATTATCTGGGTATAAATTTCAATCCAAGGTCAAGCTGAACTTTCGTTTTGTAAGAGTTTTTCAAAACTTCTTGGCCGTTCTAAGGTCATGTGATGGTGACCTCAAAAGTAAAATAAGTTAAGTAAACAAATCTTACTTTCGAAGACACGAGAAGAACGATTCGGTGTTTGGTGCGTCACGAAGGCTTCTTGCGACCTTTCCATAATCGTTATTTTGAATGGCTGCCCTCAGCTCCTTGCTTGAACGAATATCTGAATAAAAAAATAGTATAATGTTAACTGTCTTTGATGGGTACAATAATTTAGAATAGCTGGAAAATCTAAAAGATATAGGAAAACATAACATACTACTGAAGCTTTCAGTCTAACATTCATCATAGTACTATGTAAGAGCAACAATGAAAATTGTAAACATGTTGTGCTACTAATGGTAGGAAAAGAACTTAACACCCCTTGATTAGAAACCAAGTGCTTTAGCAATTGTGCTATACAGCAAAAAAAGCTAGGGTTGGGAAGGAGCCGATTTTACCTAGTTGGTGGGATAATTACTTTATCATTAATTTCTCAAGTGTGAGTTTTGACTTATACAAATTATATTGAGAAATGAAAAAATCAAATAATTTTATGCTACTATAAAAGCTTTTCGTCTGATATTTTAGGTTAGTGTGATTAGGCAAAAACTATACCATCCTATGCATTGAATTAATTTTTATGCAAATTCGCAATGGATTGATGATATCACTTAGTAAGCCATTTCGTATACTTGCAAGAACAATAAAAGCTAGAAGAAACTAACTCTAGTTATTGATGAATAGAAAACTGGAGAAAATAAGCCTTGTCAGAGTTAGTAGGATGATTGGTTTTTCAGCAAAGATGAAATATTTCGTCAAGGGAAATTAGAAAGGACCCTATTTCTACTGAATTAAAGAACTGGGGCAAAAATTGTATTTTCTTCTTTACTGCTGAGGTAAGGCAAGGGGCCTACTGATCCAATTGGCCCACCAGTCAATACCTTAAAACATCTCCTAGAGTAAATTGTGAAGGCAGTATTTGATCCGTACAAAACTTGTGAATAGTTCTGAGAATTGCAAACATGTATTGTTGCTATAAATGCTTTTCGTCTTACACTTAAAAAGTGTTAGTAGACGGACAGATTTTACTACGCTACGTTAAATATTAGCTATGACACAAAAATTACTCGAAAATCAGATTCTATGATAAATTCCGAACAAAATAATTTTAAATAGACTTACTTTTGGAAAGATCAATTTTTTTGCAAATCTGCAACATAGTTATGGATACCCCACCTTAAATTAGGTATATTTGGTTAGGGCTTAAGACAAATTACATAAGATTGTTTCTAAATTGACAAATGATAAACCCACAAATACCTTCTAAATGAACAAGATAAGCAAGCCATGTCCTCCATCGACAGCCTCGCTTCCAGCTGAGAACAGTCCGAATCTTGTGCACATCCAAGAGAGGGAAGTACTTCAGAACGAAGCACGCACGGCAGATATCCTCCGCACAACTCTGACACGTGATCGGCTCATCCGTGGTGCATAAAATCAACTCTATTTCTGGGGGGAGAAATGCTTTTCTTTTCTCAATAACAAGTTGGCTGGATTCTGGAATATCATAGTGTTCCCTCAAAGGCGAGTTGGCTAGATCTGCGTGACGTGATTGTCCGAGTGTTGGTACGTGCGAATCTGATTTCGAACGGGAAGATGAGGGGATTTTCTTTCCAATTGTCTGCGTATTTGAATCTGATTTTGAACATGCAGCTGTAGGAGACCCGTTGGTGGTATTGACGTCACTATTCTTTAACAATGTCGAAAGTTTGGAATTCGATTCTGAATTTATAGCTGAAATACACGTTTCTGCATCTTTACTAGTACTATTAGATGTCTCTGAAGTTGACTTTGATTTCATTAGGACAATATGATTATTTTCATTATCATCTTGTTTCACTGAATCTAATTCCGAATCAACAATCTGAGTTACTGAATCTGAAGATCTATCTGGTTTATCTGAAACTGTACTCAAATCGTTTGTATTGTTTAATTGAGCTTTACTGTCAGTTTTGGGCATCTTATCATCAACTACTTCATTTGCTTCTGACGAAAAGTCTGTCGTAGATTTGTCATGAATATTAGTTTCTAAACTTGCTTCACATAAATCCTTTTTGCTATCATCCTCCTCACAATTGGAGTGTTCTGAAGGTTTAGCATTATTTGTATCTTGGGTTATATCTTTTCCGATATTGTCTTTTGCAATATTGTTATCAAACGAGCTATCATTCTCGTTTGCATCCCCCTCATAATTATTCGCTAAAAACAATAATGTACTTGGCGTTGATTCTTGTGTTACATCACTTTCTTTCGGCACCTTTACTTGCTCCTCCTTATTAAGTATTCCATTAACCTTTCTTCGAATATCGACTAAGGAGACATCTCTATCGATCATAGAAAAATCTAGTGAGGTCAGCTTAGAACAGGATATTGGAAATATTCCGGTTTCGAAGCACAGCGATGCCAGATTCGATACCTCACTGAAAGCAGCTCCCAAGTTAGAGAAAAACTCTTCTCTCGTTCGTACCATAAGAAGCTCAGTTTCTGCAGGTGAAAGTTGGTGTTTGTCATTCTTGCGCTTGATTTCTTCGGTTAATGATTTTGAGAATTCTTCAATCGTTTCATTCAGTTTCTCTGCCCAATCTTGAAGTATCTTTCGAACTGTTTTTGAGTTGAACAAAACTCTTGAGTCTCGAATCTTGTTTCTGCAAAAAAATAACAATCTATATATCTCTATAGCATTGCGTTGTCTAGAAAAGTATCATAGTGCTTGAATAACGAAGGTACCAAGCGATATGGATGAGAAACAAGAAAGAAGACTGGCTCACTGTAACTCAAAGTTTCATGTTCTTGCAAAGAATTTATTTAAAGTCTGCCTTACCCCATGAGAAGAAGAAGAAGAAGCAAACAAATGTCAAATGACGGTTTAAAAGCCTCTCCAGTTGTTTCGAAGGGCCTAGAAGATTTTCATAACTTTGTTTCTATTCTTTGTAGCACTGACGTTTTACAATTGATTTATCGTAAAAATTGATGAAAATGACTTGAACCTACGAATTCTAGATTAGTACTCTAGTGTGCTAAAAGGGGAAGAAGTACATAAATGATGAATAGCGGTTTAAAAGTCTCTCCAGTTGTTTGGATGGGCTCTATACGATTTTCATTACTTTGTTTCTATTTTTCAGCACTGACTTTTTACAATTGCTTTATCGACAAAAATCTGTGTGAATGACAATGATCCGGTATAACAACTCGAACCGACGACTTCTTGTAGATTAGTACTCTACCTACTCTACAGTACTAACCCGCCACTGAGAAACTGACTAACAAGAAACTTCAGCCTCCTAGATAGTAGAAACTTCAGCCTCCTTCAGCCACCCTATATTTTCAGCTTTGAGAATTCATATTGTTTCAAAAATTATTTTGCTTGCAAAGGTTCAGCATGTAACGACTCCACAGTCATAATTCAATGGTTTCAAGACAACTTCATGAAATTGAATACAGAAAAATGTCACTTCATGGTATTAGGTAAAAGCGCTGATCAAACAATTACAGTTAGTATAGGTAACAGTACGATCGAAAATTCACGTGAGGAGAAATTGCTTGGGGTTATAATTGATCGTAAACTAACTTTTGAAGCGCATATAAATAAGCTATGCAAGAAGGCTGGAAACAAGCTATTCGCGCTCTCCCGTCTCTCTCCATATATAGAATCTAGCAAACTGCGAATTTTGATGAGAGCCTTTGTAATGAGCCAGTTTCAAAACTGCCCATTGGCTTGGATGTTCCATAGCAAGCATTTAAATGCCAAAATTGATAAAATACAAGAAAGGGCCTTAAGAATTGCCTATAAGGATTTCGATTCTAGCTTTGAATATTTATTAGAAAGAGATAATTCTGTAACTATCCATGCTAAGAATTTACAAACTCTATTGACTGAAGTGTTTAAGACGCACAAAAATTTAAGCCCAAATTTCATGAAAGAAATCTCCACTGAGCGAGAAAATATGTACAGCCTTAGAAATAACAATGAATTTGAAATACCTAGAATAAGAACTGTAATTTTTGGATCTGAGACTATTCGATACAGAGGACCTCAACTCTGGCTTTCCCTACCTACAGAGACTAAAAAAGGCTCAATTCGGGAATTTAAATCGAGAATAAAATATTGGAACTGTGACGAATGCCTCTTCAAAATATGTAGGCCTTTTATCAAAAACCTTGGTTTCTTATAGAATTATAACCTTCCATGATTTTATTTAGGTAGTTTTTTTAGGACGCTCTTATCAAATTTTATCATATTTTAAGCTATGGAATTTTACACGTGTATAAAAGAGTTTTATCTGTAGTATTTTATAGTCAGTACTTTTTAGATAGTTGGCATTAATTAGCGTAAAATTTAGTTGCAGCTATGTAAAGCCAACTTTAAATAAATTTATTATTATTATTACTATGTAATGCAAATTCAGTGACTTTTCTGCTAAATACATCTTAAATCCCTCGCCTATTTTTCTTGTCAATCTATCAAATACTAGGCAGCCTGGTTTTGCAACATTCAGTCTCTTAGTGGCGGGGTTAGTTCTCTATCAAACAATCACTGCACAAACAGGGCCCTCGAGCAACCATTGCCATATCAATGGTGTCTATTCCTAGACTTACTCCACGAGTCCTTGTTTCCCTGCGTTCTCTGATACGCTGACGTCACTCTGGCATTTGTTGAATGGAGTGCACACAGGGAGACAAGGAGCAAGTCTAGTCTATTTCCCCTAAAGAGAATTTTCACATCATTCATTATGCTAAATGCACTGATTTCAAAAATGAAGAGTTTGAACAAAGAAACTCAACCCTGCACAAAATAATGATCAAAACAGTGTATGAAGTAAAATAATTACCGGCATACTGCAGTGACATCGACGAATTTCGGAATATGTTTAGTGGCTTCTTGAGAAACAAGAAAACAACTCAAAGAGTCGTCCCCCCGGCTTTCCCCTTCACCAGGCGTGGCACTATCACGTGATGGCAAGTCAAACGATGGAGGCGAGTCCTGATGAATGATATTCCGAACCAATTGTTTGGCTTGCTTGAAAATAGCCGGAATCATCGGGGCGTCCAGAGGTGGTTTTTTCGGTTGGTTGAGATTTTCAGGAAAGACGTTGAGATTGTCCAGAGGTTTTTGTAGTGATGACAGCCTCTTTAGCTAGAAAGAAAAACACGGTTCGTAGAGCTGTTGATGGAATGATACTTCATTAATTGTTAATGTGCTAGGTTTCCTCCCAAGACAAAGCTAGTACTTCTAATAGAGGGCTTCAAGAAGCCTGCATCAATGCCTGGCTTTAGAATGTCGGTAGCCCGCAAATACCAGAATAACCAAACCTGACTAAAAAAGAATTTAGGCCACCAGATTTACAGTTTTTCATATCAAAGCAAAAGTGCACATCCTATCAGAAAAATAAGAAGTACTCTCTCTTACAATATAAATATCCATCCATTCCCTTTATCAAACATCCTTTATCAAGGCGAAGAAAACAATATTAGATACCTCATAAATTGTCGAATAACGGCTATAAGGTCCCATTAATCTTGTAAATTAATCTTCTGAAGAGCAGCAATTCTTACAAGATTATTTTTTTTGTACTTCTCCACAAATCAATGAACGAAATTAAAACGATTCTTTCGCCATTATCAGGCAGAAATTGAATAAATCTAATCCTCACTGGTAAACGCTAAACTGGTATATCATGCTTTGATCTGCAGTAACGAGAATTCGTACATTTAATTCTTTGCTATTGTAATAAGATCTTTGGATTGGATTAAAAAAGGAAAGTGAGTCCCTGCTATGCAATACAATCAGTGTCTGACAACCTGTTACATATCCAGCAACTTCATCTTCTCAACAAACAAAACTGCATGTGCAGACTCGAGAGTGATGAGATAAACCAGCAGATGACTCGCTGAAATTCCGTCTTGAGCATTTTAAGCCTACTTTGCATGATACAAGTCTTGCAGGATACAAGGGATGCAAGATTAAAAGTCTTTTATGAACAACCCTAGTAGCATAATCGATGCGTAAGTGCATCTCTTCGCCATTGGCTGAGTACACTCATTTAAAGAACAATTTTATAAGAAAACGAGCCTCACATTTTTCGAAAAATTAAGAACAACCTATGTACAAGCTGAAGCTGGCCAATTTCAGATCAAGATATAATGATGATAAATAACCACGAAACTAAGAAATAAATACAAAACATGCGAGCTGGTGACACCATTGTATGTCAGACAGGACAAAAAATATTTGACAATTCAACATAAATGACAGCTAAACAGGCTTACAAAGCATTGTAAAAGTAAGAACAATATCATTTCAGCTCGAAAATGGAAGAGAATTTAAGAACAACCAGTTTCAAATGAAATTTACTGGTTCTTGTATAAAAAAGGGTGTAAGTTTATTGCTTGGCTATTGGCCTAGTAGCATAATGGAATGGACAAGTGTATGGCTATATAAAAGCTATCTCGACCTACATACCTTTGCTGCATTCAAAACTGTAGTTAAACTCTCTTTCCAATGCAATGTTCACACTTTAATTCAAGTCTTGCAAACCGAATAAACAGAATATTTCAATAATTCTCGTGCTATTATGATAACAAAAGCAAGACATTTCTGAAATTAGTGGTGATTAACTTACTTCAGGATGTGGCTTGTACGGCATTGTTGCACCCAAAGACAAGTTTCTTTTCATGCGCATTCTCTCGACGATATCTATACAAAATGTTTTTACAATTTAATGTAATGATTAGCGCTGCTACAGTGATTATATCACGGGGGTCGCGAATTATCTTCATATGTATTGCAGCGAAGGGTGATTTGATTAGTCTAATTCTGATTATATCAATGAAAAACCGTTTACCAAAATGAATATTTCTTGCTCATCAGAATGGTTATATGCCATTGTTATTCAACTACTAGGACAGGTTCGAAGCAGATAAGCCACTTTATACATACTTCTAACTATACTCAAACTTGGTTTACTACGAACGAGACTCGACTACGAAAACCTAAAACATGTGCTTGCCTTCAGAAGGAGGCTATAATTCATTAAATAAATTACGCAAACACATGATATAACACCATAATGGATATGGAATAAGCACAAACAATATATACAATAAAATGGGCAAAAGCTAGCTCTGAAGATGATGTTGTACCGAAAATCTTCTACTCATTTAATTGTATAAATTTTTTTTTTTCAAATCTTTTTTCTAGCGTGTCAATAACTTTTTCCAATAGGCAACTCGACTCTGGTGCTAGCCCTCAAACTCACTTGAATCATTTGGGTTTTAGGCCCTCAAAGTTGCTTAACAGGACGTTGCTTGAAGTCCGGAAAGCAAACAAAGCATTGATATAGGTGAATAATTATGTATCTTCTTTAATCTATGGTCCCAGTGAAAAAGAAATTAGGCAGCTTGTGTCTCTATTTCTTCATGTACTTTATACAAATAACCAAATGAGCGTCACACGACTTCAAACTTAAACAGGTTGAGTACAGTATGTCTCTTGTAACGATGAAATCTCGCATACTCATCAAGGTCTGGCAGTTTTAGCAGAGTTGCATAGCTACCTAAGTGCTTGATTTAAAGGATTAAGGAATCAAGACAGCAAGTTTTGTCCAGCATATAGATTTTAGTAAGAGAAATGAAAATAACTGACCGTATGCTGGCTGTGTTGGTTTTAGAATAGTTGCCTAACTACCTAAATGCATCATTTGGAGGGTCCAAATTCATGAATGCTTGATTTAGAGGGTTAAGGAATGTAGACAGCAAGTTTTGTCCAGCATATAGATTGTAGTAAGATAAATGAAAATAACTGACCGTATGCTGGCTGTGTAAAGGGATCATCCTTCTGAGGAGATGCAAAGTCTAATGAATAAAAACATTATTTAGTATACAGCAATGAAAAACCTTTTCATAAGCAGTTATGAAAGAAAGTATATTTGAATGTTTGCAAAACGGAAGTCAGGTCTGTTTTTATATCATTGGCATAGCAATGTCAACATTTCAATTAGGAATTCTGGAGACTGTCTAGTATATAATAATGATATCAACACTTCACTAAAGAATTTTGGAATCCGCCGACATCAACAACATCATGGATCCCATATTGTGTAGATAGAAAGAGTCCTCTTTCCCACTAAACTCTGATCATTGTCAGGTCAAATGCAGAGCTTTAATAGTTATCATGTATAATTTACGATCTGTTAGGTTTCATTTTTGTTCTCTTTCTGATGAGTGTCAGATGAAAAGCTGTAAAGGATATCTGTAACTATATTTTAATAATTTTGCAACCGATCCATCTGCAGTTTTGCACTAATTTTCTCTAGACTTTTGCACTCATCCTTTCTGCAGCTTTCTTCTTAAATAAATAATAATGTGACATCATCTTCTTCTTAAATAAATAATAATGTGACATCATCAATTTTTCAAAGCGTTAATCTGAATGAAATATTAGTGAACGATAGATGAATGAAACCTGCAATGACAAAGATTTTTTGGTAAAATATTTTGAAAAGCAAGTGACAACATGTAAACATACCCACGGTGACGACCTTTGCTTTCTTTCTACGTTTTCCAGAATGAATGCCGATTCTGAAAGGAAATTCAAAGTTTTCTGCAGATTTCGTTGATGAATGGGGGGTGATTTACCCGTAATAAGTATACTTCATCGAAACATGAGATCTGATATTCTTGGTAGGTGTAATTCTCGACGAGGCCCTATCAGACCCTCTTCATAATCATACTAATTTTTAGCTTATTATAAACGCATTTTTTTTATAAGCAATTTCAGCTTGAGCTCAGTACTGAAAATTGCTTAGCTAGAGGCAAATTTGAGTACTCCAAATTGCTTAGTAATTGCTTAGCTTTTTATACTTAAAGATTTGTTTCTTAGAATACTATCTCACAAGTTTTTGATCAAAAAATGTAAATGTTATCTTGCATACAAAAGTGTGCCAGGGTACTAATATCCAGTCTGTAACCTACCTCTCTATAGCTACTGCACGATTTTCATTAACAATTGGTTCAGAACTAAAATTTTCAAATTGCTTAGCAATCCTCAATCCAGTACTGGAATTGATTAAGTTTTTGTCTTGTCGACTACTGACTTGCTTATAAAGCAATTGCTTATAAAAAAAATGCGTGTATTTGGTTTGATCATGAATAGGGCCTAATAAAGCCAAATCTTGAAGATTGTGTGTTGACTATTTCATATGCGTAAAAGGAATAACGTGTGATATCTCTATAACTCGTGTCTTTAACTACGAAGGTCTGATATCAATAATCTATAATGTGGTCTTTAGTGGATATGGTTAATGTTTGCATTGATATGCTTGTTATCAAACCATAGATATATCAATGGAAAGGTCCTTATCTGAGACAATAGAAAGGATCTTTCCCACCCCTTTTCAGCATTTCCACTGCAAGTTAGATGAGGTTACTGGAGGGGGGGAGGGGCACTGATTCCAATTTCCAGTAATGAAATAATCAAAAATCCTGATCCCAACAAAAAAAAATAGAGAAATCCCAATATTGACGTTTTTAACATTCCCAATACCAATTTACTTTTTCATTCCAAAAGCTTAGTCCAAAGAAGACTACACGCTTTTTTTATAAAGAACCAGTTTAAAAGGAAACTAGAACTAGGATTTCTTGTGAAATACAATGGATTCTTTTGTTCTATTGTTTCGCGTAACAATTGAGAAAAATAGAAAACTTAAGGAACTTTTAGTACTAAGCCTTGAGGTAGGTTCCTTATAGAATAAAAAGCGTGTAATCCCATTTTCCCAATTAATTATTAAGGCGAGTCCCAATTCCTAATTTGATCTTAACCCTCTTCAATGATGTTGCATCCCCTGTACGCGTATATATCCCCTTATATTTCCCGTGTTAGGCCATGCCCTTCATGAAATAATGTGATTATAAACATGCCTCTAAAGAAGGATAAAATTGGAAGCACGAGCTAATGCCTCACTGTGGATAGGCCTGAAGGTGTATACATCTTAAGGCTAATGGGTTGTCCTGATTCAGGACAGTGGTTAGCGAGCACACCTTTGATAAGCAAGGTTTCAGAATTTTTTATAGTTGTTTTTGATTAGCTTATGACCATTTTTGTATTAACATTGAAAATATTGATTAAAAATAATCTGGAAATAATAGGAATAAAATGCAAAACCAAAACCACAAACTAAAGTAATAAAAAAAAAGAATATAGAAATAAGTCTGTTAGATTAATGTACATATTAAAATCGTCAATACTTAATCCCTATATATCCTTATATAGTAATAATAAAGAAAATAATAAAAGACTAACTATATTACAAACAATAGACTAACGTAACATTAATTACAAATAATTTCGAAATAATAGAAATGAAAATACAAAACCAAAACTAAAATAACAGAAAACTGGAATATAAAAACAAGATTGTAAGACTACGGTAGAAATCAAGATCATCAATTCTTGATAGCAATAAAGAAAATAAAATCACTAAACCATATTCAATATTTACAGATAAAAATTCATATAAACTGTTTGGAATACTTCCTTTGTCAGTGCTATATATGCAGTCTTATTTGTAAATGATAAAGAAAATGATAATAGACAGAAGTGCCACAGAGTTTAACCTATAGTCATGTATATACTATTTCGAAAAATAGATTTTTTGAATTTCGAAATAATAGAGATAAAAGTACAAAACCAAAACTAAAATAGCCGAAGACTATATCCAATAGCATATGAAAACAAGACTTTTAGAATGTTGCCGGATGTCAAAATCTTGAATCATTTATAATAAAGTAAAAATAATAGGTAAAAGTGCCATAGCATTTTTCATGTAACCGAACACTACTCATTTCAGTAGCTAACCTTTTAAGCTATTGATAATAAAGAAACTAATAATAGACAGAAGCACAGCATTTTGCATATAATCAAAGTAAACTTATTTCAGTAGCTAAATAAATTATTGATTCAGAAACCAACCTTTTCGATTGCACTTTTCCATCAGTTTCTCCATTTTCAAGCAACGAGTTATTCCTACTTTTGTTTTCAATGTTTCCCATCTCACTATCCAACGGCTTATCACCGTCCTCATCTGACTTCTTATCAGTATCACAGTTCACTTCACCGTTGTTCGCCGTGGAAACCGAGGCAGCCTCGGATTGACGTGTATCCGGGAACTTCCTTATCTCCAATGGCGACCTGGCAGGTGAATTGTCACTGCAATAATTTACGTCCGATTCCAAGACCTCTTGTAAGGCCTTCTTCATGAAGCCTAAACATCGGAGAAATAATTTCAATGAAATTTGAATCCCATTCGATATTAATATGAGATTCATAAAACTGATAGAGCTGAATGCAATTGTATTTTCACCAATATCTCAATCCTCGAGCAAAGAATTATTTCTGAAGACAATCTAAATGTAAACATCTTATTGAATTAGAACCTGCAAAATTTAAACCACAATTCACTCGTTTTTCTCAACAAACTGTTATGGTACTATAACTTCTAAGCTTACACCGAAAAAGGCACGAACAGTTTCATAGAAAGTTTCTTAACAAAAACCTATCACTGTTCACATGAAACAACTTGAAATCGCAAATCCTGCGAATCGAAAAAATTATCAGATCGGGTGACTTTATGTATCATGAAATAACATATATTTCAGTGTTAAAGGTCCAAGTACCCCATTCTAAAAATAGAAAGGAATTCGAGTTTCTAAATTCAGAATACTTTTCGGAATTCAGAGCTGCTAAAAACCTTAACTATCATTATCAAGAGTTCTCTCGATTAACCCCAGATTCTATCACTATCCTATCCTTAAGTGAAATGTTGACATTACTCTGCCTGTTTCATTTTTGTTTACTTTCTTTCAGTTTTACATTGTAAAGACCGAAAGACTTCTTTTTCCCACTTGGCTCTTTCAGCAACAAATGGTTGTTCGTCTTACATCGGATTCTCAGTGATGATGTCGTTTTTCACAATACCAATCAATTAACTCCTTTCTTATTGGCAAACTCTGATCCAAATCTTGGTATAACTATTCATTCGGTTTCGATGCATTCTCTTTCTGATGCAGCCCACCTCTATAATTGTGCCTTCTCTGATATAAACCTATAGACCTTCTTCAATAGACCCAAAATCCTGTCAGTACCCTCTTATACCCCATTTTTAATTGGTAATTTGACCCCAGGTCCTATCAATACCTCTCCTATACCCACTTTTAATTACACCCTCTCAGATCCATGCCTTTCTCAATCGACCCCTAATCCTATCGTATCCCTTCCTATAACCCCTTTTCAATCAGGAATTCGAGTTTCTCACCTGAAGACACGATTTTACTAACAACAGCACTAGTTGCCCTTCTCAACACACTGTCCATATCAATCTGAGGTAGCCTGGATAAGCTCAGCCTGCTACTGGTCTCACTCATAACCTCGCTTTGGTTCGACCGAACCTCGTCATTGTCTTCAACTCCCGAGTCACATGGAGTAGTTGATTCGTCGAGGTTGGCCACTTGATTCATGCGATCTTGCATTTCTGAGCGAATCAGATTGTGTTTTGCTTGCAATTCACTGATCAGTCTTTGCAAGGCATCTTGCAGAATCTGGTAGGAGAAGGAGAAATAGCTAATAAGTAGATAAGAAACCAGAAAGGAGACTGGCTCTCTGTTTCTCAAGTTTCATGACGTTAGTAGATTGAAGATGAAACTTCGAATAACGGAGAACCAGTCCCCATTCTTGTTCCTTATCTATCATCGCTCTCTACTTCAGTACTTCTAGCACTGGGATGTAGGTACAGATTACGGAAGGATATATAGATAGATTAACTCTCATAGTTAGAATCAAGAAAAGAGACTGGCTCTCTGTTACTGGTTGCAAGTTAGAAGTAACAAAGAGCCAGTCTCCTTTCTTGTTCCTTATCTATCATTGCTCTTTACATTAGTATATCAAGTACTTTGATGTAGGTACATACCACGAAATGCTATTGCCAATCAGAGTTGTCAAAAACACAAAAAGAATGCCTTTAGTATGATAGAAAAAATAGGCCAGGGAATAGAGAATATTAGACGTGAAACTTAATTGCAGTTATTTCATATGCAAGCAATCGTGTAGAAAAATCTCATGGGAGATGGAAATCATTTTTGAGAGGTGTCACGGAAAATTAGAAGCACAACAAAAAGTTGGCCAGGAAAAAGACTCGCAATAAAAATTTGCATTCAGTGGCATAGGTGAAGTGGCTCGAACCTTAAAACCAACTGCTTGGACTCCTGAAGACATTTAGTGTTAATAGTAATATTTATAATGATATTTGTTTATATTAATAAATAGCAGAATAATTAAAAAATGAAAATATATTACTGCAGTAGATTGGTCATCTGTTGATTTCAAACACCCCAAGATTCCATCAAAATCAATTGTTAGAAAACTTTCAACGTGATTCAGAATTTCCTCTCGAGCTTTAATCGCCACCTAAAAACATGAATATTACAAACTGACACATGTTTCACGTGCTAGCCTTTGAAAAGGCCACGAGAGGGCTAATTGTCAATAGGGGTACAGTAGCATGCCATTTCATCACTACATATAGTTTTATAAGTGGTCCTAGTATGTTTATAATGCTTCCATTTGTGAGTTTAGTGAGTTTATGTTTAACGTGCTAGCATATGAAAGACCACAAGAGGACTTATTTGGAAAAGAGGCACGGTCGCATGCAATTCTTCACTATGTAAAGTAGTAATTTTGATGAGGTCCTAGTACTTTTAATGCCTTCGTTTGTGAGGTAGTGAGTTTTTGTTGAACGTACTAAACTACGAAAGGCCAAAAGAGCCCATTTTCAAAAGTGACACATTAGCATGCATTTCATTACTACATAACAGCGTATTATAAGAGTTCGTAGTATGTTTAAATGCTTCCATTTGTGAGTTAGTGACTGAGTTGATATTTAACATGTTAGTCTACGGAAGACAACAAGATGCCTTATTTCCAGTCGGGGTATAATAGCATTCACTATACCAATATGTAGTGGTTAATAAATAAGGTCCTAGTCCTAGTGGGTTTATGAGTTGAATGAGTTTATGTTTAAAATGGTGCCCTTCAAAAAGACAACAAGAGGTCTTATTTCAAGTAGGGCTCCGGTAGCATGCATTTCGTCACTGCACAAAGTAGCATAAGAGTTCCTATATGTTTAATGCTTCCATTTTTTAGTTAGTGAGTTTATGTTGAACGTGTTAACCTGCCAAAGGAGGCCACAAGACGACATATTTCCATCAGGGGTACTGCAGTATGCTGATAGACAACTCATCCTCAAGTCTGATAAAAATATTTGGAATCCCTAGCTCCTCAAAACAATTAACGAAATTTCAAATAAATAAAAATGAAAAATCAGAAAATAACCTGAGCAGCTTGAATATGTTCATTCATCGATAACAATGTTTTCAAACAGTTCTTCACAGGCAGGAATTCCATTTCAAGCACGTGACCATCGTCGAAGAGAACGTACACGGATTCGTTATGACAGGAAACTTCTTTGATTCCTTGAAAAAACAAAATGGTGTGAAAAACTTAATAATCCTTTTCCAGCGTCTAAACTTCGAGCTATTTGAATAATACATCGAAGTAAGCTTGAGCTTGGTAGAACTTGGTTAAATTAGATCACCATGAAAAATCACAGAAGTCGGGTCTAAATTGTATATTTAAAAAAAACATAATTCAAGAATAAGTACAGCTAAGAGAGGGTGTTGTACAGAGGAGTAGGGAGTAAGAGGTATGTTGAGCCAGGACCGTAGGGACCTAGGATGCTTTCTACTCCTGATTTAAAAATTGTCAGCTAAGGGCAAACTTTTAATCAAGAAAATGACTTGATTTTCAAATAAAAACTACCAGCATATAGGGCTAATCACACTGAAAAGGGATACATAGATTTTCTATCAACAAACTAGAAAACAAGATAATTTGATTCAAATGACCTGAGAAAGTAATTAATGGACTGTTTCTCTCAGAACTTCTTAAATCAGACCAGTTATAACAAATTGCTTTTACATCCCATCTTAGAAGATACACTGCAGAGAGAGCATTGCTACTCAGATAGAGCCGCCAATGCAACCTTGAGCTTAAGAGTAAGGGTTGCAGAGCTTTAATCCAAGTTTTCTAAATGATAACTACCCAACGTAAGTTACCTTTGATTTCATCGTACCATCCAGACACTTTTCCGAGACTCGGATCCAAGATGTAAAGTCCATTTTGCGACCACGTAAGAAGATAACGATTACTGAAAATGAATTTCATCAAAACAATTAAGCTTTAAAGCACTAATTTTATTTCAAAAGCAATCCTTAAATTCTTAAAAACAAAGTACATACAGAACTTAATTAGTTTTTTGAATTCATAAGGCATGATCTAACACGGGGAAGCACATTCTACCAAAGTGGCCTAATCAAAAATTTTGATAATTAATAATCTCCAACAGGAACGCAGGACCTTGCCTCCAACGGCGAGTATTTTAACTACACTCTTTTTTTTATAAGAACAATTCTATAAGAATACGAGCATCAGATTTGGTCAAAACTTAAGAACCAGCTTAGAACAAACCGAGGCTGATCATTTTTGGCTCAATAAGAAAATTTCACAAAATAACCATAAGACTGAGACATTATTACAAAACAAGCTGATATACAGCACAAAGATTATATCAGAAAGTTAGGAGAGTCAAACTTTTAAACAATAAACACTAATAATAGCAAAAAAGGCTTCCCAACCATTGTAAAAGTAAGAACAATTTAAGAACATTTCAGGCTGAAAATAGAAGAATATTTAAGAACAGCCAGCTTCAAATCAATTTTACTGGTTCTTCTAAAAAGAAAAGAGTGTACTGTCCTAAGTCAGGAAAATAAGTAGTACAGTAGCCTTCAGGTGTAAACAGCACCAGGCTTATCCACTGTAGAGGCTTGAATACGTGTTGCATATTATATCTTTCTTCACATTTATGTAATCAAAATCATAAGGTATGATCTTGCTGGTCATAAGGCATAGCTACAGTATAAGGTATGCTCTTGTTCTTGATGCTGGTTGCATTGAATCAAAGTAAAGATATGACTGATGCAATACATACCATAATTGCTGCAGATGGGGGAATGCAACTGATTGTGGACTCTCCCAATTAGGGTCACTCTTCGATAGAAATTTAGGCCTAGAAAAATAACAAAAAGCTAAACTAAAATCCTTAAAGCAATTTGATCAGACTCTTTGCATAGCGAGTAGAATTTACTTTGATTGGCAGCTACAGAGGTTCAGATCGAGAGCCAGTCGAAAATTTTAAGAGTTGTTATGTCTTAATTATTTTCAATCTTTCTTGCCATCCTAAAGTAGCATTGTATTTGTATCTATTTTGTTGTTGCCTATTGTGTTATCTATTGTGTTGTCTATTGAATATATATTGTGCTATTTGACCTATGCAGCAGTAGAACACTTCAAACTTAAATTCATTCTAACTTATTAAACTAACTTAATTAAATCAACTTCTAACTATGCAGAAAGAAGAACATTTCATACTCACCGACATCCATAAATCGTATGAGGATGGACAGCAAGGAGGTATTTAAACTGATGTGTAGCCAGCACTTGGCCGTTGAAATCAACCTGAATGTAGTCATAATGATAATAATAATTGAATATATTCAAAGTGGGTAATCTACAATAATTAACGATGTGTTACTTAATTTTTCATAATAGGGCCCACTAAAAAGTAAAAATAGCTAAGAAAACCTATAAATATATTGCAATAAGAAATTGAAATAGAATAAGATGACAATGTGTATAGTTGTTAAAACGATAGAAGTAATAACGATAAATGTTGTTACAAACAACAGAGCCAGGCAATGAATTTGCGCCACGTTACCTCAGTTCGTAGGTTCATGACATGCCAAGAAAGTGGGTTGGAATTCGGCTTGGGTCATTTGTTTTTCATCCAAAAACTTTTTCTTTATAGAAATTTCTTCCCTTTAATTCTCCTTCATTTTATTCTTAACTTCCAATGGTGGACAATGATATGAAATAATAGAATAAGACCCTCCCTCCATCTTAGATATCTCATAAACATGGTAGGGATTTCCGAGTGGTTAGATCACTCGACCATTGCTTAGGGTTCCGGGTTCAAAACCACCTTCAGACCTGTCACAAAGTGTAAGGAGAGAATATGCCAACTCTCTGTGATTCCAGGGTTAAAGCTAAAAGGAATCACGGGGTGTGGTCACATCGAGAGGAAGGACCAGAGTCGCACTGTTTGATTAGTTTACCTATTCAGTGGGCTATTTGTGCCTTGCAGATTAATCAATACCTTACGAAAAGGGTAAGCGTATTTGCAGATCAACTATCAACTATCAGCCTATCATAACTAGACCTTATATCTCACCTCCCATAGTCTAGAGCCTGGTCGAGCTGAATAGATGACTGGGAATTCACCAGCCAGCATTAGTAAGAAACATGATCCAAATCTGCCATCTCTGAAAGATTCAATCAACAATTGAATAAAATCAAATGGTGCAAGCAATTTCCATCCATAAAATACAGTGGAATGCTGTTATTACGGGTATTTAAGGGCCAGAAAAGAGATCATGTAGTTATGTTTTGGATCAAGAAAAACTGGCTCTAAAAACAAGGTGGCCACACCGGTCAATTGAAATAAGCCAACCTGTTGTTTTCAAGGCTGGATTAAGGGGGGACGTACCCCTTCCTATTTTTGAAGATCCACAATCAATTAAGGTATATCATATGCTTTTTTTGCGAATTTCTTTGGATATACATATTAAACAGGCCTCTCTAAGGATACTGGATTCGGCCCTGATCTTAGCCAAATCAGGGTCAGTTGGCGTCACAGCTTGGATTCCACTTTGCAGAATAGAGTGATTGAAATTAAAAATTCTAATATTGACAAGTAACAAAAATGTACCTACCTTGGTTTCGAACCAACTTGCTGATATTTAGACCTGGGGATAAAAGAAAGGTTCAAGACCATTAGAAAGTAATTCGAACTGTTAAGTATATCAATTGGAAAGTAAATCTATGTGGCTGTTAAGGATATCTTCGACTTGATTTTATTTGAAATCTCTATTTTGTTTAGTATTTGAAACATAAAAAAATTCTATGAAGAATTTTACCAAAAATGTCCCTCCTGATGTTTCCAGGCAATGCAACATAGGTGATCAAACAATCCGAAATTTCACAAAAAATTTTGCCAAACATCTTAGAACCAACAATATTTGGTCCTGTTTATCGTTCCAACATTCAAATTCTCAAGAAACTGATCAAAAACAAGGGGGGATTTTCAATTTTTCGAGCTCAGTCTTAAGGTATTGCTGTTAAAAAACCAACTATCTTGGGTGCTTCAATTTATGCTGTTTGACAATGGATTAAATGGTTCGATAAAGATCTAAATTTCTAGGTGTTCATTAGAATTTTGTCCGGATTTGTGGGTTCTAGTAACCCCAAAGCTGTTGCTATGATAAATGGAAAGTCTTGAAATACTTACTTGTCAGTGAGGCATAACAATGTTCTAGTTGTGGTTGAAATCAACAACTTCAGTTTTGCATAGTCCTGGAAAAAAATCGAAATATTTCAACACAAGAAACATATCATAACATATTCTACTAAAATGGGCTACCCAAATTCTGAAGTGCTTCCACCAGGTCTCTAAACCCGTGAACTTACCCATCAAAGGCAAGCGTTTTTCAACATACAGCAACAACTTCTTAAAATCTGGTGAATAACCTCCAAATGGATCTACCAAACATTATTGCCAAACCACATAAGATAGAAAGGAAAGTGATGTATCCTTGTCAATGATATCCCAGTCAAAGGGGTATATCATTTCATTTTATTTTGATTCCTTTTATTTTTGTTATATCCAATAACCTTCAGCTTGTTGAAAATTGCATTAATTGGTAGATAGAGCGCACTAACCGCTGTGCTACATCAGGAGAAGCGAGCAGATATGAGTGTACCTTCAAAAATAAAACATACAACCGCATTGCCTGTTTTTAGGGTTTTCCATGGTAGAAATTTCATTAGTATCATTGCAAAAAAAAATATGATTATTGAAGGGAAGATTGACCCCAGCCAAGTGAAATTAAAAGAATATAAAAGTACAAACCAATTGTATGATTGGAGACTCTCCTTTGATAATGATTTCCACTGAACTCTTCGATAAGAATTTTCCTGGAGGCTAAAAGATACAATCATTTTATAATTCAGAGTAACATCCAAACAGTAAGTTTCAGAATAGCAAAAAAATTTAGAGATTACCACAACATGATAGCCTCCGAAACTTTGTGTCAGGCACTTCATCAGAGTAGTGCGTCATAGAAAAAACTAAAATAAAACCTAACAAATTTTCCCAATATGCAAGAACAACAAAGCACAATGAAAGTAAGAAGCATTCAAAGGTCTTACCAGTTTAAATGGGTTGACCATAACAGCAGTAACAACGCCCCTTTCATCACCAATAAATAATCTTGCGCTATCATCATCCCAGCATAAACATGTCAGCTTCACGCCTTTGTGGTCTTCTATTTCTTTGACAACCTGAAAGCAAAAAGATAACCTCAGAGTTGGGCTAGTACAATTCTAATATGCCTCCACTGGGTTTTGTACCCAATTGCTTTAAAGGACAAGTCCGGGGTTTATAAAATTAATGTCAAAAAGCAAGCTTACCAACTCCCGAAGAACAATTTTGACTTCTTTCCTTGTTTTGGTATCTGGAACTGCCGAATATCGACTGCGAAAAATTCACAACTTAGGCCAAAGTCGCCATTTTGCTTTTGGAAGAGAACATGATAAGGAGGCTACCCTTGTTGTTGTCGTAATGATCTTATCTGCATATTACGTCATGGCGCAGCGCTATGACGTCATTTTGCAGGTTTCGCAGATTGAAATACGCAATTTTGCAGAGAAAAGAGAGAAAAAGTTGGAAAAAAAATACTACACACCATTCACAACAGTATACTCTTTTATTTTATCAACAATCATACCAACCCCGGACTTGTCCTTTAAAGAAGTATCTCTGAGCAATATGAAACCATCTGATTTTCAATATATCTTTGACATTTATAGATTGAAGCAGTGGCAGTGACAAGGGAGGGAAGGGGAACTGGGGGGATTTGCCCCTCAGAGCTGGCGCAACCACTGGATTGAAGATAGTGCTCAAAGCATTTGCAGAGCGTTTATAGGTTGACTGAGGATTGTCTAGATAGACATAAAACTGCCAGTAGCAGAATAAAAGAGTTTTTTCGTAATTGTTTATCAAATATCATCTGCAGTGGCTGAAAGAAGTGGGAGGGAACTTGACGTAATTTTTCCGCCTAAGGTATGCTAGGCTAATTTCATGTCATTTTCTTTAAACATTTTGCCGACTTTTGGGAGATCAGGGACGAATCCCCAGAAGTCCCCCGTGTGGCACTGCCACTGATCTTCAGTGTTTGTAATATTTCATATCAAAGCTTCCCGTTGCTTTTTTTAGTCGGTTAAATCATCATTTATATGACTGCTAGAGAGTTATCAGAAAAAGTAAATACTTCAAACCTACCTTGATTGCATGTTTATCTTCATCAATTTCAATACAAGTGACTGTAACACCACTGCAAAAGAAATCAAAAACACAATTACTACAATATCAGCCAATAAAGGGACAATCCTCAACTGTTTAGAAGAAATTTTACTGAGAGTCTCAAATAACCTTTCAACTTTAGCTAGGTAAAGAACTCCCAAAAGGACAAGAGTATGTAATTGTTGAAGACAACCAACTAACCTGTCAGCAACAGCAAGGAGCTTCCCATCTTTAGAAAACTTCAAAAGATCAATACTTCCACCCTTTCAAAACAAAAGTGAGAAATTAACATCAACAGCAATAATTAAGCTGCAATTCATCCTCCTCAGACTAGCATGTTAAACAGAAACTTACTTAAACTTGCCATCAATGACATGGCAGCTATGTAAGTTCTAGTTTAAAGTACTTACCTGTAAATTTCCTCTCGATAAAAAAGCGGGAGTTCTTTGAAAATTGCCATCTTCTATTGTTTTTCATTTGTGGTCTTTCATCTTCAAAGGACAAACCAGGAATCTCCCGGTGAAAGTCCCGGTGATATCAGGAGGGTTTGCAGGTATTCACATAATAGCCTTCTAAAGGCCAAGGCCTTGTTTCCAATAGGGGCACTGGACCCTTAGTTTGATATTGCTTCCAAAGGACAGAATGTTAGGTAAAGCTTGGAGAATGTTTGGTAGATGCTTGGAGTGGATTAGGGTTAAAGTTAGCATCGGCCTAGAAAAACCATAACTTCTCGGGTGCTACCCGACAAAAGGCCTTTGTTTACTAACTGAGGGTTCTTTTGTCCAACTGAGGGCCACATTTTGCCTGAACAGAATTCATTTTAAAGAAAAAATTTCAAAATTTCAAAGCTGTCCACCATCTTCTAGATGCCTGTGAAAGCTAGCAGATGTAAGAGACGCTTACCTTGCTGGAAATGAACTTGATGAGTTTGAAGGTTTCTCTGTCAAATACATAGGTGCTTCCTGTGTTTGTTCCAAGACATATGAGCGAAGAAGAAACGGCCACACTGTTGTACTGTTATAAGAGGGATTAGGATACAAAAAATTAGAAACACAACAAGAGAAAAACCAAAGAGAATTATCATGATAACTACAAAAGCTACAGAAGTCCTTGCGGTGGTGATATAGGAGACCTTTGAGATTGGGAAGCTGGCCTTTGGGGCTCTGGGAGTGGACTTTTTGTGGTGCCACACTAATAAACTACATTGCGTGTAAATAAATAGGGTTTTCTCCCCTTATCAGCTTTAATACATTATTATCATTATCATTATATTATAATTGTCTGACACTTATTACAGTGCTGCCAGGGCAAAGCAAAATCTGGCAGAAATCTAGAGGACCATTAAGAAGGTAATAGCTAATGGCTATATAGCTAATTGCTAATGCTTTAAACTGTGACAAGTTAAAGTTGATGATCCCATTATATTAATTGAAAATACAGATGTGAAAGAGAAGGGGGATTTGGAAAACAAATCGAGATAATCTGCTTGAATGAGAAATGACCTGGTACTACACAGTTGGTAGAGCGTTTGACGCACAAAGTTATTAAGGGGCCTATTATAGGGGGTCTCGAAACCGCAAGGCCGTACAAAAATCTGACAAAAGCCGCCATCCGCCAGGAAATGAAACGCAAAGTCGCAGGTTGTGAAGACGAAACGGTAAATGCAAAGCCGCAGCCGCAAAAATCCATGGTAAAACCCGTAAGCCGCACGTAAAAATAGGGCTGAAGCCGCAAGCCGCAAAACCTATAATAGGCCCCCTTATTAGTAGAGCAGTGAGTCGAATCCTACTTGAGTCTCATTATACCTAACAAACACATTTATCCATCAAAATGGATCTTTTCAATTAGTATTCCTCCTCTTATGCTTGATCTAGTAACTTAATATACAGCTATATAATCACTCATGCTTTATCATCAAAATTCATTACGACACACATTTTTTATAAGAAAAAAAGCAAGCAATTGACCAAGGGTACTGCACTGGGAGTTTCTTAAATTTTGTTTCGTTTTACAAACTTGAAAAAATCCTCCAACCACCTTTTATTTCAAAAGATTACCAAGCAATGTTTGACAATGCATCCTGTATTTCTAAAACGAAGTCGTCTGTCCAAGGACCCAAATCAAAATAAACCAATCGAGGGCCTAAAATGGCTGGTCAGTAACTTGTTGATTTGGAAAAAGTTAGCCTAATATAATTTCTATGAAGTTGTGCTTAAGGAAAGTACCTTGAGTCTTTTCGAAGCTTTGATTGGAACACACAGGCATTCACCAAGTCTTGAAATTGTCAAAAATCTAGCTGTATCCATCGCCAAATCATGTTCCAACTTATTTACATTTAGTCCATCGTCCCACTGCAAGATGGTACATCCCACATCCGCCCCATGATCTCAGTCACAAATAACTAGTGCCAGACCTCTGATCCTAAATAGGAACACTTAAGAAATTTGAGGTAATATCTATTTACCTTGGAAATTCCAAACAAATTAATAACATAATTGGACTGAATCCGTTTATTATTGCGTTTATAGATTTATTTATTGGAAATTCAATTGTTGGAATTTCAAAAGAACATCGATGCAAATTAAAGAGACAAAGGAATCACGAGAATTTGCAGCTGCTGTCACATGACAATATAACGTGATTGCCTGGGTCATTAGAAAAAGTGGCATGTTCAAAAATATATTTTACGATGAGTTAAAATAAGGTAAGCATAATTATGATAAACTAAAATTGTTTTCTTTATTTCAAATCCATTTGAAGCTTAAAACCTATTGAAGCTCTAAATTGGCTATTCTAAAGTGAAAAGCTATTTTTCAGATTATGAATAAAAAATTAAAAGAAAACGAAACAAAGATAATGTCTTGACGCATATTAAATATGCTTAGCACCTTCAGATTCATGGAACGGCATTGTCATCTCTTATCTATTCGGCCAATCAGAATGCTTTCTGTTGTCAATCTAGCCAATCAGCGCTGCTTCTGACACTGACATTTTGTCAGCTGAGCTGTTGTCAGATAAATGCAGTGAGATCTCGTGAGGATTCCTTTGCACGTTGGAACTGAAAGCTGTCAAGATGAAGTCCGTTTTCGTCTGCGTCTTGGGACTTTTCGCAGTCTGCAATGCACTGATCAGGTATTTTACTTTTTGTGTTTGTATCCCAACTCGATCTGTAAAACACACAGGGCTTCCTTTTTGTTTAGCATTGAGTCCGGACGGTTTTAAGGCCTAAAAAGTGAGTGAGAGTGAGGTGGGGCCCAATAATCGGTCAGTGAGCAGATTGCTTTCGTTTTCTCCCTTACCTAACTAAAGTATAGCTTGTTGATGCAATCGGCATAATGGATTGTAACATCCAAGGGAATTCATGATAGCAATGGCACCCATCAGCTATAGTTTAGAGGTATTAGGGAGAAAACAAAAAAGCAAGCAATCTACTCATCGTTGTTGACCTATTATCCCCCCCTCCCACTGACCCATTATTCATACCCATCCCCACCCTTAGCAGTGAATTTGTAGAGTAAGTACTTAGTTGTTAGGTTTCATTTTCACTCTTTAATCTGACTTACTATGAAGTGATAAACTTTGAGTTTAGGGTAGGGAAAAAACTAATTTATCAATAAGGAAAAATTCAAGAAAAGAAGGGAGATTTTTTTAGCCCTGTTCCACCCACTCTTTTACTAAAACTAACTGTAAATTGATTTCACAAACGAAAGGAATTGAACAGAAATCAGGTTGAGCACATTAGGAAATCTACTTCTCAAATTTCTTGGATTAAATTTTTCATTTGATTTTAGACCCCAGATCTGTTCAATAATAATAACCCAGTAAGATGCTTAAAGTAGGAAGTTTAAAGTTCTGATTCTCAGATGACAGCAGTTCAAATTTGACACCATGCTGAATTTGAAATTTGAGGATGTTGGTCTTCATAAAATCATGTCAAAGACATGCATGCATGTGGGGAACATGTGATATGGTGTCGATTATCTTGATATCAAATTTATCAAAGGTCAAATATTGATTCAGATCACTGTCACCTTGTTGGGTAATCTCAAACAAAAACTCAAAGATCAAGTTTTCATGCTTTTTTATAAACCTAGGTTTAACCCCACACCCTCCATATCTCACAGTCCATTGTCACTTGTTATTGTCCTTAATCCCATGGTTTTATCAGTTTACATAGCAGAAAAAACCTGTTTACTACTGGAGTACATACACAGACTCTTAAAGAGGCCAGTGTTAGTGCCAGCAGGGGGGACAAGGAGGCTACAGCCCCCCATCAGAGGAGGCTAGCCACTCGTCAGAAGATAGTAATTCTGAATTCTTTTTGTCTCAAGCAAATCTTTGGTGTTTTCATGGGAAACAACCTGGAAATAACTCGGACAGAGCTTCTAGCCCCCCTAGGAAACCTTATAACAGTGTTGAAAGTGCCTGTTATTTAGAGCAGTGAAGAGCTTAAGAAATGCGTGCGACTCGAGTAGAGATAGGAACTGACTGATGATAAATAATCTAAACATGCAATACATACAAAGACGGAAGTTACGTTACGAATAATTATGATAATTATGACACGAATATGATAATGATTATATGGCGACAGTCCTGTTACAGTCCATCCCTTCCAGAAAGAAAAAGAAAGGAACTTTCTTTTTCAGGGAGAAAATGAATTAAAAATGAGAACGATTGTCCGTTAAGTATGGTCAAATAATGACAGCAATGTCACAGGATTTTTGAATCTTTCACACGGTAAAGCAAAGTTCAAGTCTGGTGTTCGGAAAATAATTCTTGATTCAGCATAGTTGAGAATGGCGTTTGTCTTTTCTATGTGGTTGCTTGCGAAAATGACGTCTTCTGAAAGACCATCAAGTACAATCATCTGGAATTGTAGCATTCTGTTGTTTTGGAATGTTATTGGAACAATAACTGTACCACACAGTGTCAGCGCTGAAGAATTTTCAGATGAAAAGCTGAATCTGGAGTGATCGACAGGAGTGATTGGTGTTTGGTGCATGGATTTCACGATTTCATTGGCGTGTTGCAGTGAAACAGCAGACAAAGGAAGGCTCGGCATGATCACCATCGATATTTGCTGTCCAGCTGAGGTGCAAGGGAGTGCCATTGTTGCATTTCCTGCCATGTAATGATAGAGGTTGACATTTAACCTTTCGTGATCGAGGGTCTCGGCTTTTCTTAAAAGTTGCGTTGTTTCTTTCTCGGTCTTGATAGTTTTGAACAACGAGTCTATAGAATCTTTCATTTTCTTTAGAATTATATCCATTTTCGTCAAGATTGCTGCATTTTGTCGTTGTAGATCTCGTGATTTTGTATCTTTGAAATTGACGTGGTAGTATGCTTTGCATCCACGTTGATTGCATATGGAGCATGTGTGTTGGCGATTATAGCAACATTCTCCATCGATATCGCAAGTTGAATGCGCAAAACGGTTGTAATCACGGCAGAGTTCAACGGGACAGTTCTTTGTTATTCTTTTCAAGCAACTGTGAATGAAATGGCCAGTGCCTTTGCAATACGTGCAGTCAAAAGATCTAGTTAACATCTTGAAGACGCGGGGCGATAGAATTTGAAACTTACAAGGTTGTACGGCGTAGAATATGGCGTAGTACGTTCACGATGGATACGATGCGCTGTGGCTGCGGAGAGATATCCAGAAATCTTTTTGAGGTCCTCCACCAACTATAACAGTGTTGAAAGTGCCTGTTATTTAGAGCAGTGAAGAGCTTAAGAAATGCGTGCGACTCGAGTAGAGATAGGAACTGACTGATGATAAATAATCTAAACATGCAATACATACAAAGACGGAAGTTACGTTACGAATAATTATGATAATTATGACACGAATATGATAATGATTATATGGCGACAGTCCTGTTACAACCTGGAGCCACCACTGAAAAAAGCTAGACATTTTTGTAGGTAAATTTTTAAGGCCATGTCCCTTAAAGCCCCTCAGGTAAACATTCCTATGGCAAATTCCCAAGGATCTTTGAACAGTTTGTTTTTGGCTGGTTTTTATCATTTCTGGTGGTTCTGCGTTTTGAATTTCTTATCAGATTCTGTGGATTTTTTCTCAACTTGAAGATTTGATTTTTCTTTTTAGAATTCCATTGCATCGAATGCCAACTGGAAGGCAAATTGTGAACAGTGTTGGTGGAGATGCGACTTTGTTTGCAGAGAAATATGGAGTCTCCATTCCAAAGGAAGCCCCAGAATACCTCCACAACTATCTTGATGTAAGTTCAAACTATGTTATCCAATTAAATGAATTGATCATTACGATATCATATTTTCATAATTGGATGATACAGAACTTCAGTATAGCCAGAAATATCGGAAAAATAATGAAACGTACACATAGATTGCTTAACTGATTTATATACCCAGATGTGGATCAAAATAGGCCAATCAGAAAAGAGGTGAATGATTGGTATAGTGTAGGAAAACCAATCAACACCCACGAAAAGGAACTCTTTCTGTCTACACAATAGGGGATCCCTGGTTTTTATGTAAAAAAGCTTAGTAATCTATGTGTTTGTTTCATTATGTTTCCGATATTTCTGGCTATATTTTCATAATTCCTTCATTTCTAAAAACATTCATGCATATGTTTCGCTTCGGCCTGCAACCAGTAGAATTAGACCTACAACCTGTGAAGATAAATACCTGTTGAACACTATTCTCCAAACGTTTTGCTGTATAAAAAAATGTAAGTCAGGCCCGGCGGAAGCTGTCCGTAGTTGGTCCAGTTCAAGCTAAGCTTGCAGGGCTTAGGGTTATACCTCCTGAAATTTTTGAAATTCAAGTTCTCAGACCGCAAATTGGTGCATGTCTAGAAAGTAATTTACATAGGAATTAACTGAGAGTTACCATTAAAATCTATGGTTTTAAAAAGCATTATTATATTTTTAAAAAAGGAGTATATTTACCCAAAAGTTTACTGGGCCTGTAAGTAGCATGCAAGTAGATTTCTTTGTTAAAAGAGTTTTGGAGTATGGTAGTGCGAAGCTGATGCAGACCTACAACTTGTGCCCTTAGAATTGATATTCTATCGAACAAGTATCCTGGGTACTCAATTACTGAATTTGAAGGATGAAAAGGTGATTTAGCTAACGGCTTGTTGTTCATGATTCTAAAGGTACGGTACAGAAGAATCATTTCTCCTTAGATTGTTGCAATAGAAGTTCTGAACTTCAGGGGTGATGTTGTCGAGAAGATAATCTACAAAAGGCTCAATGTGAATTTGAAACATTTCAATAATGCAATCTCGGATCAATAGGACCAAGATTTATTCTTTTGTATCTCATTGCAGGCCCAGTACTATGGAGACATGATGATTGGAACAAGTGGACAGCCTTTCAAAGTTATTTTCGACACTGGATCTTCAAATCTATGGGTGCCATCCAAAAAATGTCATGACATTGCTTGCTGTAAGTTAATAAATAGTTGATCATCTTTTTGGTTCAATTTACTCTGGCATGTTTGCAGGCCTTCCAGCCCTTAGCAAGGCAATACAATTGCTAACCAAGTCTACACTGTCATTCCAGGTCTGTTCTTACATTTAACTCAAGTAGAACGTGCCTTTCTTAGCTATAAATGCTAGGCATAGAGTAATTGTATTGAAGAAGTAACACTCGCAAAGTATAGTCTGTCTGATGTGTACACAAGTACAAAACTCTGAGCCACAGAAAAACATGTCTATTTTGTGTGTTACTTATAGGTCTGTTCTGGAATTTCTGGAATGGATCTTGAATACTGGATCAGGATATATATTTTGTGGGGCTTTTAAAAGAGAGAGGTATTTATTGATTCATACTTTAATTCTATTTTCTAGATCTTCATGATAGATACGACAGCACAAAGTCCTCAACTTACAAAGCAAATGGTACAAAATTCGCAATTAGATACGGCACTGGCAGTTGTGCCGGATTTCTAAGTCAAGACACCATTACAGTAAGTGCGGCATTGTAATTATAATCCAATTGAATCTCCATGTCCTTTATCTAAGATCATAAAGCTAATTTTTGAAGATATTTGATGGCAGTCAGTTAAAGGAAGAGTTAAGTGTATAATAAACCAACATCCAACTTACCAACTTCAATTTGCAAAAGCCTGGATCACATGTCTTTCATCATTTACGCAGCGATCAGGGAGGTTGGTGACTATCCTGCTTAATACATTTCTGCAATCTTGTGTCCAAACCAGTGGCGGCGCCAGGGGGGGAATGGGGGGGACTAGTCCCCCCCACTTTTTCAGAAAGATGGTATCTGAGATCCATGCAAATCCGATGAGAAAATGGGGGGAGGGTAGGCCTACCTCCTGTGAATTGTGTCGCAAGATTATTTCAATGTAATAGCTACCCAGTATTGTTTTGTATAAATTCTTATCAATTTCTATACATTCATGACTTCTGAGATTTGGACAGCCTCGTTCGATCGTTGGTTTTGACGGCCAATTGATCAAAGGAAATTTCCTAATGTAAATAGAGCTTTTTGTGAAAGGGCGTTTCCAGCATTTAAAAAGGCGTTCCCCAGCGTTGAAAAGGGCGTTTCCCTGGTTTCGAAAGGGCGTGGCCCTGAAAAATTTTCCCGCTCCCCCGTTCTTGACTTGTCCCCCCCACTTCTTGGCGGCTGGCGCCGCCACTGGTCCAAACTTGTTCTTTCTTGTCTTCAGGCAAATGGCCGAACTATCATGTCATTCTTTGTGTCAACGATCATCTAGAATTGGAGAAGTGCACCAATTTTAATAAAGCTAATGTTAGCAATAGTCTCAGCAATGAAAAGTGTTGGCGACTTCCTTGCAAAGTGCCATATTTTGTGGCAATTCTGGGAGTTGCAACCAATGTTCTCTATCTAATTTACCACTCTGATGAGATGGGAAGAAGTAGGATTTCAAAAATCAATCCAGCTAATTTGTGAGAATGAAAATAAATGAGTAATACTCAAATGCACAACTTCTATAACAGTTCTCTGAAGTGCGCTACACGCTGTGCCACCAGGCCTTCATCTCAATTTACTCTAATGAGTGTGAAATGCCTCTCATCGTTTATCAGATGTAACTTACAGTTTTTATTATATCGTATCTCAGGTCACTCGAAACAAAAAAACTATTTTTGTATTTTAGGTTGCAGGACTTGAAGTGAAAAATCAAGTATTTGGAGAAGCAACATCATTACCTGGAATGACCTTCCTTGCATCTAAATTCGACGGAATTCTAGGAATGGGTTATCAAGTCATTTCTGTTGCCAATGTTGTACCCCCATTTTATAACATGGTCTCCCAAGGAATTGTTAAAGACCCAGTTTTCTCTTTCTACCTTAACAGGTATGAAAATTCTATATTTACTTGTGTTTTCTAAATTTCACTTCATTGTTGATAGATGATAAGCAAATGTGTAAGGTGATGGTTGACAGGTGAAAACGCTAACTTACTGGTTTATGCGCAAAGCACAAAGGGCCCACTGGAGAAGTAGACTGATCAAAGCAATGCATTGATAGTTTATAGGCAAATATGCTTACTATCTTAATGTAAGGTATTGGTTTAGGTGTGAAGCACAAAGCGTCTACTGAATACTATTTGAAGCAGTGCATCGATACTTGATAGGCAAAGGGGCTTATTATCTTTGTAAGGTTTTGGTTTATGTGCAAAGCATGAAGGGCCCACTGAAAAGGTAGACTGATGAAGGCATTGCATTTATAGTTGATAAGCTAGCCAAGGTAGTTTTAAGATACTTGTTTCACAGAGCTGGAAAGCATGACAGAATCATATTAAATAATCATAATAAACCACCTTAAGCCATCTAAATCGTATGTTTCTTTCTAATCACCCAGAGATGCATCTGCTGAGAAGGGAGGTGAGATTATGTTTGGCGGAAGTGACCCAAATTATTACGTTGGAAACTTCTCCTATGTCCCAGTCAGTCAACCAGGATATTGGCAATTCAAAATGGACAGGTAATTTGACAAATTCATGCTCAGTGTTTGCTATATGTAGGGAAATCTATCAACCTTCAGTTATGTTTCATTTTAGGCCTATTTATCCGATGGTGTAGCCTGGTGGTTAAGACCCTGGATTTCTAATTGTTGAAGGGCAACCTTCTTGGATTCAAATCCTTTAATTGTCTGAATCATGAACTGCAAGCCGTCAGCTAACCCAGCTGTCCATTCTTCCGAGGTCGATTATTTTGTACCCAGGATATTTGTTCTAGATTATCAATTCTAGGGGCATAAGCTGCAGGTCCATATCAGCTATCTGTTGCTATAATCCGAACCTGCGTTAACAAACGATTCGGCTTGCTTGCTTGATTGCCACGCAGTGATATTTTAATCATCCATTGTGTTTCAGCGTCTTGCTGGCTGGAGAACCATCATTCTGCACCGAGGGATGTCAGGCAATTGCTGATACTGGCACGTCCCTTCTTGCTGGTCCATCTGCTGAAGTTAAAGCTCTGCAAGAAAAGATTGGAGCCAAGCCATTGGCACAAGGAGAGGTATCCAGGCTTTTTCATTCCCTTTCTATTCTGCTAAGAAGATGCTTGAAATTTGCAAATAAGAAAGGAAGTGAATTATTATTGGTATAGTTTACTTCCTTTTTGGCTTATTTCGATCCATTTCTTGGTAATGATTCGTTGGGTTTCATTTTGGTCCTCTTTTGGATGTACCACTCTGATGTATCAGACCGAAAGCTTAAGTAGTTATTATGTTACGCTATGTTTCCGATTTTCCTCACAATTCTCAAGTTCTGTACCAATCAAAGACTGTTCTGACGTACTACAAAGATTGGTATCAGACCTAAAGTTTTGGTAGCTAGCTATAATACTTCCGCTATGTTTCCAATTTTCCTTGCCATCCTCAAAATCTGTACAGATCCCAGAAATTTCTAATGTACTACTCTGATGATAGACAGATTCAAAGTTTAAGTAGTTGTTATTTTTCGTTATGATTAAGATTTTCTTCCCATCCTTAAGTTCTTTACATATCAAAGACTATTCTGACGTACTACTATGATGAGTGTCAGACACCAAGCCTTAGTGTATTAAGTTTCGCTATTTTCCAAATCTTCTTCGCCATCCCAATGTTCTGTACCAATCAAACACTATTTTTAGAAATGTTGCTTCTTTTATTTCACAGTACACCGTTGACTGCAGCAAAGTCGATTCACTGCCAGTAATCACTTTTGTGATTGGCGGCAATAAATTTCCATTGACAGGAAAGGATTACATCTTGAAAGTAAGTGAAACAATTGATTTATATCTTCGATAAGCAACAACTGTTTCTGTATGTAATAAGCGATCAATTTATTCATCAACCTGCTCTTACCGTCATTAGCAAATTGAAATGTGATTTTCTGTTGAACCTTGGTCAATTGACAGTGTTTTATAAGACATTCAACAGCATGTTGTTATAATGAAGGAACACAATGATCATCATCATTAGCTTCTTAGTCGAGGTGGGCATGGGTGCACCCATGAATAGACAGCCTGTCTCGATCCCTCCTGATCTTTACCCATTCGTGTAAAAGAGATTCGACTCTGTGAAAAAGAACCCTTTCACAATGACGTAGATTATGTTTGAAAGTTAGGCAAGTGATATGATTCCCTGCTGAGCAAGAATTCTTCATCATATCATTATGCTAAAAGTACAACAACAAAACAAATCTATGCGTTGCTAAGAGCAATGCACGCCTTTGGGAATTTACATGATATCGAGGATAGTGGTGTTCCTAGAAGAATTTCAAAATAATTGACGTCATCGTGAAAGTGGGCTATTGGCCATATGCCCACAATATCTGCGTTGAGAAATCGTCGGTCAGATATTGATAAATGCAGTAAACAGGAGCTTTGTGCTTATCAGATCACGACTTATTAATAATGTTTTTAATCACCCTGTCATATCAGTGTCTAATGCCTTTAAGGTAGGACATCCATCTCTGCTCCATTTTCAAGGTTTCTTATCCAAATCCCCTGTGGTCCTCTCCTTCCTCGTCTTCCTTTCATCCCGCCTTCCATTGCTGCTCTATCTGTCCCACTTCGTCGCAAAGATGACCAAAATACTTGAACTTTCAAACTTCATACATAGTTCTGGATATTCGAAATCCCAACTAAAATAGAGATAAGAAACAATAGGATTCCTGACCACTCCCCTATAATAACTATGCTCTGATATTTTTTACTTTCATCTAGATCTCACAAATGGGCCAAACAATCTGTCTCAGTGGATTCGTCGGCATTGATGTCCCACCACCACGTGGACCATTGTGGATTCTTGGTGATGTGTTCATTGGACCATATTACACGCTGTTCGATCTTGGCCAAAACAGAGTCGGATTCGCAAAGACCAAGTAGAGACCAGAACTTGTGACCAGAAATCTTTGTGACCGTAATTGATGGCAAGAAATGAAACATGGGACATTTTCAACACATTGTGTTGTTCTTGTCGTGAAAAAATCTGTGACGATGTGAAAAGATCAAGAAATTTTATTGTTGGAAACTTTTGCATGATTGATGTTAATTACTATTTTTATGATCTTGAACTTTTGTTTTAGAATCTTTATGTTTAAATTAATCTAATAGAAAAAGGATGTCAGACTTAAAAGTGTGAAGTTTAATATAATATAAATATAAAAAATATTGTTTATAAGCTTGTCTATCTTGGATACATCAGTGCTCTATTCCTTAGGCAGAGCGGAATACACAGAGGTAGACTTTTCGAAAGAACACATGTTTTTGTTGTAACTTTAATTTCCACATTCATGCAATCATCAGACAACTCTGAATAAGTAATGTAAACAGAGTTTTTTGATGATCGCATGAATGGGTGAAACTTAGAGTTACAACAAAGATATTTTTCCTCCCTGAAAGTCTTCCTCTGTGTAAACCATATCATAATAATGTTTGCTTTTCTTACTGTTATGTCTTTGGTTCCGATACAGTGAAACCTCCTAACTAAGAACCTAGAAATTAGGAACCTCTAAGCCTAAGATTTTATTATTTCTACCGTATTTTAAGGGCACAAATAACAAATTTTAGGTTAAAAGTTTACTGATTTTTACCAACAGTGATAATGGTATTAAAGAAGTGTCCAAAGACCCACAGACAACCATTAACCATTATTATTATTATTGCTGTTAACTTCAATTTATTTAAGAACCTGTTTAGGCTAACTCTTAAAAATGTAGGTTTCTAGTTGCGGGCTTTATACTATATCAAAGAGGTTATTAGGCAAATACACGTACTGCTTTTAAATCAAAGGTTCTAAAAAATCATTACAAATAGTTATATATTTGCTGGTAATAGTTCTAAATCACTTCGAAATCTCTTTAAATCTTCCAACCATTTCTCAAATTTTGTTCATACCGTTGCCAAATATCTATAAATCGCCCCAACGTGTAACAATAAATTGTGAGCACTTTCTTAAAGAGGTTTGCTTCATAAAGTTTGAGGCACAGATATATAACCAAAGCTTTTATTTGGATAACAGTTTGTGCAAGATTATGCAAGATTATACTAGTTTCTTCAAGATTATACAAGTTTATAACAAGACCAAGATTATACAATACTATGCTATACAAGATTGAGCATTTTTATACAAGATTGTGCAATATTATACCAGCAACAAGACTATACAACAGCTATATGATTGGATTAGACTATAAAGGATTGTGCTTTTTATATACAATATAATACATGGTTATGCAATGTCATATCAGTTACCAGACTGAATGATATTAGTCTATACAATATTAAGCTTTTTTATACAAGATTTGTGCGAGATTATACAAGTAACAAGACTATACAACAACTACTAGACTATATAGCATTGTGCTTTTATTTACAATATAATACATAGTTATGCAATATTATACCAGTTACCAGACTGAATAATACTAGGCTATACAATATTATGCTTTTATATACAAGATTATGGCAGTTAAAAGCAAACTCCAGAAAAGTCGTCTATCTCCCTCTGGGTATAATTTCTAGTATCCATGTTCTTCCTCACTTAGGTTTGGTTATATACTAGGAGGGCTAAGTTGTTATTTGCATGCAGAGATATGTAAACATTATTTTTACCAGATAATCCTAAAAGCACGAAAAGAACTTCAATGCAGCTAGAATTTGCTAGTTTACAATACTATTAAACGGCACTTAAATACAATTTTATATGTCGGAGTCCTTTCTCGATATTTTCTTAACCTTCTTCCGGTCAATGACCGTGTAACCGTAATGTTTCCTCTGGTTAAAAGACTATACAATACTAGGCTATAAAATATTACGCTTGTTTATACCAGTTCGATACGAATAACCTTGTGGATTTGCCCTTTCGAATCTGGAAATATCCTTGAAATATTTGAGACTTGACTCAAATTCTTTGTTTATGTTTCTTGGTAACTAATACGAGAGCGAATTTACCCAAGTTTGTGAATGATAAAAGATCAGACAAGAACATATCTTCTTCAGTAACATTTTCTTCAAACTATTTCAAAGAAGAAGTTACCGAAGAAGACATCATTACGAGACGTCTGAAAGCATGGTTTTTCTTGTCTGATCAATTTCGTGAAAAAATGATCAGACAAGAAAAAATGTCTAGCACTCTCCTAAGAATCAATTTCATACCTAAGTAAGCAGTTTTATGGGATTTCATTTTTATTCCGATTCTTTGGTACTTCTTCGGAAATTGGGACAAATCTTGTCGTATTACTTCTTAATAAAAGATAACAATGAGTCCAAGCAATAGTCGACTGTAAGGAAACTGCTTTCTTTTTACTACTTAATTAGTTCTAATTCGTACGTGCTTCGTACATATTTTGCTCATGGTATTTCATGGTTATTATCTGTCCATTCTGCCCATGGTCACTTCTGCAACAGTTTGGACTTGTCGTAGTATTTCCCAATGAAAGATAACAATCTGTCCAAGCAAGAAATGACTATACAGACTATATTTTCTTCTTACTTCTTAATATATTTCACTTTGTAAACTGCTTGTTCAAGAGATTTCATGGATATTATCCGTCTCTTCTTCCTCTTCGTCACTTCTGTAACAGTTTAGACAAATCTTGTCGTAACTTTTCACGATAACAGATGGCAATCAGTCTAAGCAAAGGTTGACTATACGGACTATATTCTCTTCTTACTACTTAATTCTTTCTACTTCGTACGTACTTCATATACACCTTGTTCATGGTATTTCTTGGTGATTATCTGTGTCTTCTGTCTCTTGTTGACTCCTGCAGCAATTGGGACAAATCTTGTCGTAGTATTTCACGATGAAAAACAGCAGCGAATCCAAGCAGGGATTCACAAGTAGGAAGATATGGGCTGCCACTTTCGGCTTGCTTTCCTTGTTATTCCGAATGGTGACAGCGGCGAACGGAAACGTGCAGAACAGAAATGAAATGGTAACGAACAGGGAGTGGAAGATGATTCTTCGGCTGGGCGATCGCGCGGTGCCCCGCTGTTGGCTAGGCCCAACGACATTCTGCTGCTTGTACATCTTAAAGCAGATGACAGAGTAGATTATGATGATTGCGCCTCCGCATATGAAGATGCTGAAGTTGAATATGATATTGAACCCCAGACTGAAGACATGCTGGTCTTCGAACACGGCTACAACTGCCGCCAAAAGCCAGATGATTATCAGGGTCCTCTTACAGCATTTGTTCGTGACAATTTGCTGGAACTTCAAAGGGACTGCCACGGCTAATAGCCTTTCGCTCGCTATTGACGTGATGTGGAAGAAAAATGACGTCAACGCCATGTGCACACCGAACAGGTAGATGATATCGACGGTTTTGTTGAGACTGGGATAAGTGAAAGAGCAGATTCCGTCTATGACGTTTAGCACGCAGAATAGAATGTCAGCCATGCTGAGGCTCATCATAGTGAGGTCGAACGGGTGGCGAGGTTTCTTGTATCTGAATATGAGAATGAATTGGAGGCTGCTAGCGAATAGTCCAATGCAACCGAGGATGATTTCCAGGAAGGACAAAGCGAGGTTGGCTCGATACATGATGACGTATAGATAGGAGATCAATTCAACTCAATCTTATTCACTTCAATGACAATGAAAGATGAGTTGATTGGGCCAATAACAAAGAGTTGAGTAATTAATGCGATTCCAGTACCAAGCCAATAACGAGTGGAATCGTCAATTCGTTTAGAAGTTGGTAGATTTCCAATCTAATTCAATTCAATATCGGCAGAATCAATTATCATTTGATTCTGCCGATAATAATGAAATGAGTGATTAATTCACTTCAGTTAAGAAGCCAATTCAATTAGTAGTTGGCAGACTTCAAATGCGATTCAACTCGATATCAATCAATTATAATTTGATTCTGCCAATAACAATGAGCTGAGTGATTAATTCAATTCAATTAGCAAGCCGATAACGAGTTGAGTAATCAAATCAATTAGTAGTTGGTAGATTTTCAATTCAGTTCAATTCGATATCAATCAATTATCATTTGATTCCTCTGATAACGATGGTGTGAGATATCAATTCAATTCAGTATAATGTCAATCGATTATCGATCAATTTTTCGGTTGTTACTAAAGTTGTAAATACAAAACAGCTACGACTGGTAACTGTTTATTGGTTGAAGTAGTGCTCTCTTGTCACAGCAAAAATTCACATTTGGTTATCCAAGTCTATAATTACTTTCAGCCTTCTCTT
This sequence comes from Pelagia noctiluca, assembly GCA_963924455.1. Classification (NCBI taxonomy): domain Eukaryota; kingdom Metazoa; phylum Cnidaria; class Scyphozoa; order Semaeostomeae; family Pelagiidae; genus Pelagia; species Pelagia noctiluca. The sequence goes on along the minus strand of OZ004329.1, from coordinate 12,791,140 downwards.
CTTTGCTTCAAATATCTACGTTGAATAACCGGACAATTTATAAAGTCAAAGATCTTGGTTTCAATTCTGAATACGAATCAGTTACCTCTGAAGAAAGTTACTTCATGAAATCTTCTTTTAGTGTGAAGGTAGATGGGTATTTGCTCTTTTCTGGCTATGTATATAAATTAGTGCACGCCAATAATCATCTGCATCAAGTATCAGTTATAAATATGAAATCACCGTATCAGTTGAGGTACAGTTAATAACAAGATCATGTGAAACTAATAAAACCATCAGCTATCCTCAAATCAGACACACAAGAAATATGATGATCTCGACGAAACCTGAAAGGAAATTTTCACCTCTCATGTCAAAGACAGGTTACTCTATTGACAACTTAATTGATTTACGTAGCTCAGGTATATGTGACGTAGAACGTAGTAAATCTTCTGTTTTTGAATTAGGTGGGAGATTATAGAGTGATCATAACCTGAATGCTTGCCATGGTAATCCAGGGACAAGTCAGAAGGAATTTAAATTTGATCTTCAAAGAAACTTTCCAAGCTATACAACAGCAGGGTGATAGTGTTTAAGTTATTCACTGAAATTCAGGCATTGGACGCATTAATTACCCAGTTTTCTTCGTAACAGGAAAATTAAATTCTGAAGTTGAAGGTAGGCTACACGATTCACAAGTTGGTTGCTTCGAGTTGCTTGATATATAAGTTAGCTATGCGAAAAGCCAGGCAGCTATAGGCTTAACAGCTATTACGCATGTTGAGTTATTCTCTATAATCCAGTGTTCTTCCAAGCCAGAAATTCTTTTCTCAAGTCCAAGGAAGGCTACACGATTCACAAGTTGGTTGCTTCGAGTTGCTTGATATATAAGTTAGCTATGCGAAAAGCCAGGCAGCTATAGGCTTAACAGCTATTACGCATGTTGAGTTATTCTCTATAATCTAGTGTTCTTCCAAGCCAGAAATTCTTTTCTCAAGTCCAAGAAAGGCTACACACTTCACAAGTTGGTTGATAGGTAAGGTAGCTATTAGAAAACCAAGTAATATTAGTATCTATTGGCTTACCAATAGTTATTAAAGGTGCTAAGCTATCTTCTATAATCCAACGTTCTTCATAGTAGGAAAGTTTCAGCTTTAAGTCGAAGACTGCTAAAGTTCACAAGTTGATTGCTTAATATAAAAGGTAGCTATGCAAAAGCCAGGCAGCTTTATTCTTTTTCACAGCTAGAAACCTGACGTGTTAAGTTATTGTCTACAATTTGGTGTTCATCAAATCAGATGACTTCAATTTCCTAAGTCGAAGAAGGCTCCTCAAGTCGTGCGATGTGGCTATCCTTTGGTAAGATGAATATCCAAAAAACAAAGCAATTTTAGCAGCTAAAGGCTTGTTGACAAATATCAAATGCGTTAACCTCGACTCTCTACTGATCTTCAAAACAGGAAAATTCATTTCCAAAGTCCAAGGCAGGTTACACCATTGAATAGTTGATTGGTATATTTTGCTGAGGTGTCAGACGATATTAACAGCAATGTGCGTGCAAAGTAATCTAGTTTAAGAGATTAATTTTATGGATAAATCCTCTAAGGAATATTTCATTTGAAATTCAAAGGCAGGTCCACTATTGACAACCTCAATTGATTGTGTTGGAAAATCTTATTGACGTAGTTGCTAAAGAAGCCAGATCAGACTACAGGGAATAAGCTTGTTAATAGGTGAAAGCTGTATGTTCTCCAATATAAGCCAGATACTTGATGTAGCTATTAAGTGAACATCTCAGCTGATCTGTTTTTTGCCAAATCCAAAGGCAGTTTGCACAATTTATGAGTTGGTTGATTATATGCTGCGGTAACTACGAGAACATCCACGCAATACAAGTAGCCACAGGCTTGTTAACACCTATAGTCATTGAGTTCTCCAAAATAAATCAAACAAATGATGCATTGATGATCCAGTTGTCTTGTTAGCAGGAGAATGTGATTTTCCACGTGAAAGCCAGGTTCCAATTTCGGGAGCCTCTGAGAGTCACAACACGGAATTTATGAAACCATTTGATTGATAAATGAGGTAACCACAAATAAAGCAAAGCAATATCAGTAGACTCAGCTTGACAACAGCTGTTTTCTTGTTAAGTTCTCTTATGTAAGTCAGACATATGATGCAATGATAAACCAGTTATCTTGACAGGAAAAAATCAATTTACCAAAGTCACAGGCTCTATTTAGATCTCAAAATTAGTTGTTTGATATCAATTCTTTGAGACACAGCTTGTAACGGCTCTAAGCTTGTTATGTTCTCGGATACCACTCAGACATATGATGCCATGATAAACTAGTTATCTTGGCAGGGCAGATTCAATTTTCCAAAGTCATAGGCTGTATACACATCTCAGAATTACTTGATTGATATCAATTCTTTGAGACACACCTTGGTACTGCTCTAAGCTTGTTTAAGTGCTCGGATACCACTCAGACATATGATGCCATGATAAACTAGTTATCTTGGCAGGGCAGATTCAATTTTCCAAAGTCATAGACTGTTAACACATATAAACAATTACTTGATTGATTTCAGTTTTATTGAACACAGCTTGTAGCAGCTCTGAGCTTGTTAACGTCTCCAACATAACCCAAATACGTGATGCAATGATAAACTAGGAGCCTTCATAGAAGAAATGTAATTTTCCCAGTCGAATTCAGGTTACAAAAGTCACTGCTTATTTACTAACATACCATGAATGAATGTAACGTTGGAGGTATTTTGACGAGTTGACTAAAGAAACAAGCGAGTAATGCTCCATCAATTATTCAAGCCAGATATTACAAGGAAGCATAAATAAAATCATGGTCTTCTCAGCAGCAAAAATTCGGCCTCTGAAGTCAAGAAGGTTTTACTGTCAATTCAGTGTAGATGCAAATGTAGAAAACTTTCTGATAAGGTTGATGGTATAAAGGACAAGAAACCTAGCAGTAGGCTTTAAGCAAGGAATCAAATTAATCTGAGGCAGGAAGTTAAGGCATACATAAAGCAATTACCTCTTGAGCATGCAGATTTTGCCAACAAAGTCAAAATGTTCCCTTAACTTATATGAAGAAACGAACTCTTCTGGTTGCTAATTAAAACGGAGGATGGAAAGTAGTAGCAGGCTTGAAGCAACCAATCCAACTTCTGCAATTACCTTCTCACTAAGTTTATTTTGCCTCCAAAGTCAAAAATTGTTAAATACAGTCCACTCAGCTTATATGAAGTAACGCACTCATCTGGTTGCTAATGAAAACTGACATGGAAACTATCAATTAACGAGCAAAAGTAGACACTGGGCAAATATTTTTGAGATTAGGATATCAAATCGATTTTACTTCAATGTAAAAGGCAGGTTGTAATGTCCACAACTGAAATCGATGCAACTTTTATCAGGCGATCAGCAAATACATAAATCCTCAAATCTACATGAATTCCCTTCCGTTATGCAAATATCTTCGCTAAGACTCAAGATGCTTGATTCTAAGATTTGTCACCAATTTCACCTCAAGAAGTACTCAAGATGTCAAGGCAGATTTAACTGTCCACTGTTTAAGCGATGCAACTGATCAAATGATGCAGGCTGTCTTTTCTCTCCAGAGCTTAGAATATGTTGTTAGATTATATCACTTGCAAAGTAAATTGCAATTTTCACTGTACACAAACCAATGAGTTTCCTATTAAGGTGTTCAAATATCACGAAACTTTTGACTGATCCAATCTTCAAAACCAAAGGACTTTTTCCCAAGCAATAAGGAGCTAGCACATATCAATTATCAATGAGATTGAGGATTTTCAAGATAAGGAATCATAAATAATCCCTCCCAAAGTAAAAGGCAGGTCCCATTATCCACAGTTTCAAGAATTATCACTTTATCAGTTGAACAAATAGCTCACCATTATTAGGTAACTCTCTTGTTAGGAAACAATAGCGTGTTACGGATAATATGGTTTCAGGTGGCTCCGTCAATTGTAAATATGATTTGAAATAATGGAGATAAGAATTTGAAATTGTTTAACTGCCATCTTAAATTGAGGTCAGTCTCCTTAGCTCTATCCACAATATGAAGAGATAAGCAAAAACATCTTTCAAAGAATAACGTTCACAAATGATGTTCAGAAACAATATGAATCGAAATGTCTTCTTGTTTCCAACTGTCAACTTTTTAAATCAAAAGTAGGTTGCGATCGCCACAAGACCAAAGAAAGCTTTATTTCATGTAAAATGAATTTAGTATCCTCTGGTGAATGTCTTCTTGAGAGCCAGAAAGGTTCAAAGAAAATAGTTGCACTTCGGAAACATTCAGTGTGTGATGATTTTCTTCTAGGGAAGCAATAAGACCTTTCAAAGAATATCTTTTAACTTTTAACTTCTTCACTTTTGTCTAATCACGAAGCTCCCAAATAGAAAAGTATGCTGCGTATCATTTAAGCTATGTTCCAAAACAACATCAATTGAAATGTCCTCTAAGTAAGAAATATGAGCTTCCAGATAATAAAGCGAGTTTCACTTCAACACTGCCATGAAAAACAGCTTTATCCGATGTGAAATTAATGCAAGAATATTAGACGAACATTCAGGAACTAGATCAATTAAAAAGTCTCCTTGGTATGAAAGATCAATCTTTCAAATACAGGTTTGAATAAAGTAGGATGAATTGCCGCACAACCAAGAAAGACACCTTTAAAAACGTCCAGCAAATGTTCGATCAAATGATCTTCCAAACGAGAAGAATCGAGCTAACAAAGTTGAACTGCTACGCTACCATCAAATACAGCTTCAAAAACCAACGTTTAGTTATATTGACTGAAATATCTTCTTGGAAAGAAAGATCAAGCATCCATTTACTTTAGTGAGCTGCTCTAGCATGAAAGACAACTTCAAAAACTTCCAACTTATATTCAGCTCCAATGTCACTTAAATGATCTCTTTACCGAGAAGAATCGAATTTCCAAATGCAAAAGTTGAACTGCTACACTACCATCAAAGACAGCTTGAAAAACGTGAAACAAATGTTCGATCAAATGATCTCTTTACCGAGAAGAATCGAACTTCCAAATGCAAGAGTGAGCTACACTAGCACAATAACATCAAAGACAGCTTGAAAAACGTGAAACAAATGTTCGATCAAATGATCTCTTTACCGAGAAGAATCGAACTTCCAAATGCAAGAGTGAGCTACACTGGCACAGTAACATTAAAGACAACTTTAAAAACTTCTAGAGAATGTTCCATCAAATGATCTTCTTTACAAGAAGAATCGAGCTTCCAAATAGCAGAAGTTGAACTGCTGCAATACTATGAAAGACGGCTTTATCTGCTTCACAAAAAGCAAGGCGGATCCTAGGTAAACAAGCAAAAACATGCGACAAAGAACATCACGTCAGCTGGACATGTTGTGTTTCAGTTATGATTGATCAGTTCGAGATAAGCGTATTTAAGTACTTCTCGTCTGACCGCCTATTTGTCAATCCATTGATCACGTGTTTACCAATCAATCTCTAATCCAATTGGTTATTATAATACGTCTTCCGTATTCTGACGTTTTAAGCGTTTTCAATTGCGTATGCTGTAAAAGCCAGACTACCAGGCCTGGAAGAATGAGTACTGGTTGGGAAAACATCACGATACCAAATGTTTACCTTGCGATATTTATGAGTAGATGAAAGGTTGTGCCAAATGTCAAATGATTTTCCGTAAGTTCGTGGATTAGTTTAAAAAAGTTTTTTAAAGGCCTACGCACTAAAACGACAAGGTGCATTGTTGATGGGTAAAGACACTTCTATATTCGCAAGGTTTTGGTTTATCTTTGATAGCTACCACTGCTGAGTAGGTACACTAATTGAAGCAAAGCATTTATAGTTGATAGATAAATACTCTTCCTATCTTCGGTTCTAGGCATTAAGGGTCTACTAGATAGGTGGACTAATCAAAGCATGGAATCGACGGTTGATAGGCAAAAGCAAATTATCTCCTGAAAATTTATTTGACAGATCGAAAGGTAGACTCGGACTAAGAGCCCTTTGAACAAAGGTTGAACGATCTAACCAACAAGAAAAAACCAGATCAAGAAATCACACCAAGAAAGATCTTTAGTCTATTGAAATAACTGATAATGGTGAGAGCCAAGTCATTTTCACACCCATGAATGTTAGGGTCCACAGGTCTTAGGACCATTCAGTCTGGTCTTTACAGTATTCCGTTAATTCCTAATACCTTGACGAATGTTGTATCAATATGGAAAATTCGTCAAATAATCGTTCATTTGATTGCATTGCTAAATTGACATGCAAAACATTATTAAATATTCTCTTTGAATAATTTCTCCGATTATTCAAGCAAACGGAAAATCAATTGTAACATGAATTTATTAAACACATATTTATATCCCTGCATAGCCACGGTAACTGTTTCGAGGCTCGGCTAAATTGCCGTTTGGAGCCCAGCTGTCAAAAAGTGCAGTGACCTGCACCTGAAAACAAGCTGCCTCTGGTTAGAGAGTCTCAAAGATGTGGGTTTCGATAGCAGCACGTCCAGTTAAAGAGGTTGTAAACTTGCTCCAAGAGTCCTTGTTTCCCTAGGGTCTCTGATAAGCTGACGTCACTCCGGCAATAAGACTTGATAAATAGGAGGGACCACAGGGAGACAAGAACCCGTGCAGCAAGTCTACTTACAAAATAGACTTGCATCATGATTCCTTTTTTTCCTGTGTTCTCTGGTATGCTGACGTCACTTAGGCAATATGACTTGATTAACAAGAGAGACCACTGGGAAACAAGGACTCGTAGAGCCAATTTAGTTGGGTTGGTTAGTAACTGGTAGGGTTCTATTCGCGCGCAGTTCAAATGATAAATAAAGGTACAACAACAACAACGCTATGACTTACCATAATACTAGCTTGTAAGGTTGCAGTATATGTTTCACAAACGGTTGAAATGCACAACGGTCCAACGCAGTAAACAGTAAGAAAACACGGTTGTTGATCAGTGTAGGCGTCGGCTCACTATCACAGAAAAAACAACAAATTAGATCAATATTAAGTGGTAACGGCCTTTGAATAAAACAACAGGAATCTCCTTAGAGCAATAATAGATACAAAATTATAGCGAATACATTAGTCAAGTAGGCCCAAAAGTGCTTGCCATTGATATGACTTTCATATTTGGTTGCATTTTCCTTGTCTGCTGGGGCTGCTTGCAACAACTTCATTCCGGGTTTCTTTGTTCTGTCCTCGGTATCTTTGTAATTCCAAAATAGCTAGATAGCTATGTTTGAAAGAACTTTAGTTAGCCCTAATAGTATGGTTGCAGAAATTTTCAAAAATCGTTCATATTATCTAAGTTGCTCTATTAAGCAGCAAAATAAACTATTTTTGAGTATTCAAGGCAATATTTGATCCATAGTGGCTTATCGAACGTGTCTGGTGCATATAGCATAAATTGGCTGATGGCAATGTCCAGTTCCAATTTATCCAGTTAAGAAATTCAAGAGACGATTTCTAAAAAGATTAATCATCACAAGGATAGTATTTGCAAAGAAAAGGATATTCAGTACTGTGGACTGTGGGGGAATGATTGCCATAGTATTACAAAGGGAAAATAATCAGTACTTTGGGAGAACGAATGCCATCAGTAAAGTGGAGGGATACCATTCATTACTGTGAAAGATTTTCAGTACTGTTAAGGAAATGGATACCATTTAGTACTGTGGAGCAGATAACTTTTGTTACATCTAAACCTATAGTGGCAGAATTTTTCAAAAATCGTTCATATCTTAGTTGATCTATTCCACAGCGATATTAAATACCCTAATAGCACTAATAATACTCTAATAGGCTACTTTAGCATATTCAAGGCAATATTCGAAGCTTATCCAACGAGTCTAATTTTTCTGGAGCCTTAGGTGTATAAGATGAGTTACTCGGCCCCAGGCCCTTAAGAACTATCCAATCAGATCACTTCTAACGATCGCTTCTCTTCTACAGGTGACGTTAGGTCTTAGCTCCAGCAACGAGTATTTACAACGCCGGTCTTTACTTTCCAATAAATTTGCTAATTGCTTAACGATAGAAGGAAATCAATACCAAAAAGCCTCCTGATCCTTTCAATTCAATCCTTCCTTAATCAATTCAAGGGAATTATCGTTTCGTGACGAGGAAAACGCCAATTTTTGTTCAAAACAATATCCAATTATCCACAAATTGAACAGCTGCCGTCAGAAGCGGAGCAAATATTATTTTAAAAATATAAATTGTAATTTTTAAGCGAGCTTGGAAATGAAATGATTAATTATTAAAACTATTTGACTAGACGAGCCATTCGGTATCCTACGAAGATTAAGGTAATAAAAGATCAGGTTGTGGCGCAGCCTTTGGCGTGAGCCTGGGTGCAACAGCCTCTAGTGTAGATCTTGGTGATAGTAGGAAATGCTTTTATAGCCATTTATTGTCTATTGCAAATTGAAAATTTTTATAAGAACATCCCTTAAACATAGGCCCTTAGGAAATAGCTCTCGATATGAAAGATAAGACTGAAACTAATTAAGTTCAAAATGTTTTAGTTTGTTGCAGATTATTCTGTGATCAACAATATCAAATTTGACATAAACAATGCCAACATATCAGGAAAGGTACTGACTCGTGTGTCAATTTATACAATAGGTCCCTTGGCTTTTTCAAGCAATGGGAAAAAATGCAACTTTTGGCCTAGTGGCCTAAGTCGAAATGAGACCCTTCCAGAACTTTTACTTGTAAAAATTTGTTGTTTTGAAAAGAGAATATTGAAAATTTAGGGGCGAATTTAAAATTTTTTTCCATCAGTTGAAAAATCATTAAAAATCCCCTGCCTCTGCCGAATAATGCATAAAGAATGCCCACAAAGTTTCAAAGATCAATTCCACTTCGAATCGTCAGTAAACTCTTTTTTCTTTATAAGAATCAATTTTATAAAAATATTGAGGCTCAAAATCGCCAAAGAACAATGGAAATTTAAGAATAAACAATGAAAAAGTCGAGGCTCAAGTAAAGTCTTTTGGTGATTTTATGCGTTCTCTCGGGCTATAATAGCCTTACTGTTGAGTAAAGGCCTTCAATTGCTCAGAAACCAGGAGCCAATTTTCATTGAGAAATGCTACAGTTGATGATTGATTAGTTTTTCGAAAAGTCTAGAGATTACAGGAAGGACAAAGATTGGATGGTTTATCTCCAGCTTTGAAAATCATCGAACAACCAAGGCAGAAATTGATTCCACTAAAATGAAATTTAAAAGGCATCTAGAGTTGTTCAAAATTATTATAACAGACTTAACAGATAAAAACATATCAGCGAAAAGCTCCTATTACATAAAATGGAATAGCCATTAAATCTAGGATAAATTGATAAACATCAAAATATACAAAATAAAATTTGATATTTCTACAAATTCATTGTATCCTCTATAACATCTACAAGTCTCTCTATCATCTTCATAGCATGGCTTGGTGTATACCTGCATCACTAAGCTCGATGTACAGAAATGCAGAGCGATTATAAATAAGAAGGAAGAAAGGAGACTGGCTTACAGACCAGTTAAGTCTGTCTAATGCTTGTATGATGCATGAAACTTTTAGTAACAGAAAACCAGTCTCCTTTCCTATTTATTGTCTATCAAGTCTTCCTATTTTACATAACAGCCAGGGGTCTCAGAAAAAAGGCTTTGATTTTAATTGCTAACCCCCAATCTCCTTCCTTTAAAATCATCCCTAGATAGACAACTGTACCGAGCTTCCATTCCCAGTTATAAGGTATGCTATTTTAATGATTGCAAGGATCAGTCTGTGATTTAAAAAAACTCATTCAACGTCCTTATGATTTTCATCGTACAAATGCACCCATTGTTGAAATACCATAAAATGGAAAACCTGGGAAACCCCCAACTTTTAACAGTATTACCCTAAGGAAGCTCTACTGTTTATCGTATAGCCTTTTTTCTGAGAAAAGGGGCGATAGTTAGATTATATTAAACAGAATATCCCCCTTTTTATCTTACAATAAAAATTAGAAAAATAAAATAATCTTAAAAAAAGGTCCACATATTATGAAAGTTATTCGATAAAATGAAAACTTATCTCAAATTTCATCAAGTCTTGTGTCAGAATCTTTTTCATCATTCTAAAAGGAAAACAAAATTCAGAAACAAGTTTGTTTAAAAAAACGGTTTCTATTGTCTTTTCAGTAAGTTAAGGCTCTATTAACTCTAGTGAACAAGTAATTATATCTATTATCATATATCTACATTTTTATATATTGACATATATTACAACTAGCGTCTACCGCAGGGCGCTGCGCGCCCTTGCGGTATCCACTTTCTCAGTGCTTTGCACTTCGCTACGTCCATTTCCTCACCGCTTCGCGCCTCGTCTTCATAAATTCTAAGTTTTTAACGAATTGAAAGAACACTTCTATGCCAACTAATATAACTTTCATGACAACAAATACTTCTTTTCAGACAGTTTTTCTATCAATTTCTTCAGCCCTTCGCGCCTTGTATTTATAGAGTCTGCTCGCCCTTGCGGGTATCCACTTTCACAGTGTTTCGCACTTTACTATATCCCTTTCCTCAGTGCTTCGCGCCTCGTATTCATAGATTTTGTACTATTTGAACAATTACTTCCATGGCAACTAAGATAACTTGCTCGTCTTGATGTCAGTGCACGAAGTTTCTGGCAACGTGGTCAGATTGCATTTTTTGATGTAAGGGTGTTCAACCCATTCCCAAAATTCCATATGAGCCAGAAATTGGAGAACGCTTTCACCAATAACGAAGGGAGAAAAAGCGTGCTTACAACCAGCGAGTGATTGACATTGAGCATGGTTCATTCAACCCATTAGTTTTCACCCCGTATGGAGGCAGCGGTAGAGAAGCAGAACGTTTCATCAGGGAATTGTCAGCCAAATTATCTGAGAAGAAGGACATTCCACTTTCCCAAATCGTTTACTGGCTGCGAACGAAATTATCGTTCCACCTAACCAGATCTGCAGTTTTGTGCATCAGAGGCTCTCGCTCAATAAAATCGAACGTTACTGCGGATTTATCAGAAGTTCAAATAACGAACGTTGTTGGAAAAATCCATAAATGAGAAGATCCAGTTTCAGGACATTTGGACATTTCAAATTAATAACTGCCTACTATTATATAATTTTACACTGTTGTGTCCTGTCAAGTTTTGAAAATTCATTTTAATTCTTTTGTTGAAAAAAAAAAAAAACTAAGATAACTTTCATGACAACAAATACTACTATGGAGACAGTACTTAAATTTGACGTCACATTAGATCAAACTTTGCACTTCGCTACGTCCATTTCCTCAGCGCTTCGCGCCTCGTCTTCATAAATTCTGTGTTTTTACAGAATTTGAAAGAACACTTCTATGCCAACTAATACAGCTTTTATGATAACAAATACTTCTTTTGAGACTCTTGCTCTATCAATTTCTTCAGCCCTTCGCGCCTTGATTTATAGAGTCTGCTCGCCCTTGCGGGTATCCACTTTCACAGTGTTTCGCACTTCGCTATGTCCATTTCCTCAGCGCTTTGCGCCCCGTATTCATAGATTTTGTACTATTTAAAAAATTATTTCTATGGCAACTACGATAACATTTATAGCAACAAATATTACTATGGAGACAGTACATAAATTTGACGTCACATTGGATCAAACTTAAATGATTTTTGTGTGTCTTTAACCAAACTGAGAAAGAAATGCAGCTACAGCACGGTCGTTTATTTGACGTCACAATGGCATCAAAGAAATCCATATTTCAACGCAATTTATCTCGACTTCTCGTCACATTTTTGCTTTTCCTCCTTTATTTCTAAATGATATATGAATTATTTTCATCTAAGGACACTCCCAGATAAATTCTGGTTAGAATGATACCTTTTGGTTCTTGAGTTTTAAGCGGACATACATACATACATACATACATACATACAAACATACATACAAACAGTTCTGTTTTATATAGATATATCATCATATATTATCATACATCTAGGAATTATTATATCAATATAGAGGGTACAGATTAGTCTACTTGAAATGTTATTGCTTTGCTCTTAAATACCCTGGGGTAGTCAATCTTCATTTCTCTGGAGGGAAGCCAAGGCACTTTATGTGCTACCTCCACAGTACTGATAATATCTCCCTACAGTACTAGACACTCTCCACAGTGCTGATAGTATCCCTCAACAGCACTGAACATCCTCCACAGTGCTAGATGGTATATAGTGCTGATGGTATACTCACTTCAGTACTGAACAGCGTCCAATATAGTGATGGTATCCCTCAACAGAACACTCTTCACAGTACTGATAAAATCCCCATCCTCCTCCCCACAGCACTGATAATTCTCCTCAGTACTGATGGCACCCCCCTACACTATTAACACCTCCACGGTATAAATGGTATCCCCCGACAGTACTGAACACCCGCCTTTATACTGGTGATATATCCTAACAGTACTGAATATCCTACACAGTACTGAATATCCTACACAGTACTGATTATCCTCCACAATACTGAAAGTATAGGCATTAGTGATTCACCTTGTAATCAGTTAAATACAAGTCTTCATTCTTGTTGGTATCCCTCAGTGAACCAGGACAGCATTTCTTTGGGAAGAGAGCAATTATTTCTTTTTTCAAGTTAAACAGCAAAATAGGGTCGACATTTTCTCTTTCTTGGTGATCTGTGTAGAGATGGAAATAATGTAGTGTGCAGATAGGAATAATACCACCAGATATTCAACAATGGAAATCGAGGGGTACGACACTAACTGCCAGAAACCCTTTACTCTGACCAAAGAACCCTAGGGAATCACCTGAAAATTCCAAAATTTCTAAAAAATTCCTAGAATCTTCTAGAAACCAAATCCCTATAAATTTCTAGTGATCCTAAGTAAAAGGTATGTTTACAAAATCCTAAGAAACCCCATGCCATTTTTCTGGACACCCCAAAATTTTGGAATCTTTTAACATCTTTTTGATAGAGTCACGCACCTAAATGAAAATGATGACAACTTATAATTTCCTGCGTCTAGGTTTCAATTTTGTTTGGTGTACTACTTTTTTGAGTAACTGACAAAAAACTTTCGTTAGTAAATTTACTCCTGAAGAAGCCCTGTATGCCAGGGCGAGATATTGACAATATTTTTATACATATAATATCTAATCCATCTACATTTTTTCTGTTTGTGTCGTCTTGCGCTGTTCCTGTCTCGCTATATTTACTTACTTCGCCGCAAGCATTGAAAAGGATCCGGCACAAAGCCTAGTATTGTGGACTTTCTTCGTTAAAAAAAACTTTAACAGCTATTATGTTACGCTTTTTATATAACATTTCAAACAATCCATAAGAATTTCAAGGGTAAATATGGAGAAAAATGACCCACCAAATTTATTGAAGATGACTGAAGCAAGCCAGCCAATAAAGAACGTCGAGCCAGCTCCAATCAACCCATACCAGTATTGAGACAGGCTGTAAAACTTGGCCAAAGGAAAGCTGAAAAGACAGACAACCATTATCAAATAGCCTCTTACTCAAGACAGAATTGTCTCAAAACGCGCATACAGCTTGAGCCAAAGAAGTTCAAGATACCCACTTTTTTGCATAAAGAACCAGTTTATAAAGAACCTAGAACTAGCATTTCTTGTAAAATACAACTTACTCTTTTGTTCTACTGTTTCCTTTAACATTAGAAAACGACAAAATATCTAAGGAACTATTAGTAATAAATAGGCCTTGAGGCAGGTTCCTTACAAAATGAAACGCGTGTAGTGTAGGAACTGGATTTGAATCTACGGGCCTTGTCCTTTCTTATACTACAACTAAATTTTACAATGAGTAGGCTACTGCGATTGACAAATGTATTCAACCCCGTTTGTTGTCACCAAAAGCGAGGGAAAAAACCACAGTCCTAAGTTAACGCAGTAGCCTAAAGGTTTATCTAGCTCCAGGTTACTGTGTTAGCTTATCGTCCTGGTTTAGGGCAGTGGGTAGCGTGCTCGCCTTTGGTCGCAGCAACCCTGGTTCGATACCCAGTGGTGGCATATGTCAATTGCAGTAGCCTATTCTAGTAAAATCTGATTTCCATGTTAGACCATGCCTTATGCATTAATGTATCTTATTAGGAAACAACTTGTGGGATACAACTTTTAGAGCTTGAAGTTGCAGCTGTCACCTTTCTAACATTTAATGCCGTTTATGAAGATTGTTGAAATTTTTTATTTCTTTGGGCAACTGCTGCCACAGTTTTTTTCCAATGTTGAATAGGGTCTTGATTCCAAATTCTGCAGTACAAAGTTTTGGAACTTAAGCATCATTGGCGTGTCTTACACTGTAGCTAATAAAATCAAACTTCTGAATACAGCCACCTTCCAATAGCAGCCCCCTCTAAGAAGCGGCCAATAACTTGGAAAAGGCCAAAATTCCTTACTATATAGCAGATTAACCTCCGAGTAGCCGTGACCTCTATTTAACAACCGAATAACCTTGGATCTAAAATGATCTGGTTTTAGAGGTTTGACTGTATTTCGTACCCCGAAAATATCCATCATGGAAGCTGTTTGAAATCAAGATATAGAATATAGAATCAAGCCTACTCACTCATGTCCTTTGTAATTGAAAGGCACTATCCCATCGGCCACCGTCCCATTGTAAAAAGGACATTTGGCAATTGAAACCGGCAACGGGTTCTTATTTGGTGGGTACATGATAGCCCCGAGGGAGATCCATGTCGACATCGATAGACCAATCAGAAGGCCAACACCAACACCCTGAAACATATACAAATATTCACACATGTACATAGTAGACACTTGGGGAACCAGGGGGCACGGTCACCTCCCCAATATTTTCAGAAACAATAGCCTTTTGTTCTAAAACAATGAAAAATGTCTTATGGTTTATTTTGAACAATGGGATGGCCCCAAGAAATCATTCTAATATAGCCCAGAGTATCTTCCCCTAGAAATGTACCGGGTGTCCCAAATATTACCATTAATTTCCTAACTGGCCTAAATTTCCTCAAGTCTTCGTTAAATTTTAAACAAATTGCAAAATCATGTGGCATGATAGGAAAAACTTGAACTGAAGAAGAAGGAAATACTAACCTTTGCATTTGCTTTTGGAACAAGCATGCCGAGTGTGAACATGCCAAAATTTGGAGCCCCAACCACACCAGAAATTGCAAAAGCAAGCTAGAAGATAAAAATTCTTCAATTCATCTAATCATTCCACTGCTGATATGTCCATCCTTGGCTTACTGTACTCACTGCAATACACGATCAAACGCAAGACTCTGGAAAAACGTTTGATGCTTAAATTGAAAACTCTTTATCCAAATGGACTTAACAAACAATTCACTTATTTACAATCAGCTTTTCTCCCTCTTTTCCTTCCTCTTTCATTATCTAGCTACGCTACATCACATCTCACATTCTCTTCTGTCTTTCGAATGTTGTGTTAAATTTGCTCTGCTCAATTCATTACAAACCAAACGTTGTAGAATTTCATCTATGATATTTTGATACTAAACTGGTTTATTTTATCGTATTATGGAAAATAAAAAGTTAAAATCATACGTGCGATTCTCTACCAAGGACAGCAGACCGACAATTTTGATTAGATGTTATCATCAGGATTGTGATGTATTTTTGAGATACCATATAGCTACGGGGGCATAAGCATTTGAAATGTTTTAACCCCACTTGATAATTTATAATTAAAATGAAAAGGGTTAAGTGGGACTTTTGATATCATGTTTGAATAAGCCCCTCTCGAATAATTCCCTCTACTGGATAAGCATCCCCTTCCAAATAAGTGTCCCCTTTTAGCATTGATTCTAAGCTCCCATTTGAAAAACGTGTCCACAAAAGGATTCCTCTTGAAAAACCCCCAACCAACCTGTAAGATCATGGCACCTGCGCCGGAGACTGCGAATGCGAGTGAGACAATCAGCACACCGTAGCCTAAAACTGAGAACACATCATTTGTTTGAATTTATTTACTTACAGGCGGAGGAGAAAAAGACAAGAGTTTGACACACTTACGCCTCTCATAAAAAACTCTAACCTAATAGCAATCTTCTCAATTACTAAAAATAGATTATGATATATTCATGCAAAGCATGATGGGATCAAGTTTCGGACGAATATTTTGCATGATATCACACGAGAACAATAGCAAAAAAAGTGATTTCAATACATGCGCTCAAAGCATGATGGGATCGATTTTTTGATAAACATGCTAATGATACCATTTGAGAACAGTGCTATTTCAGCCTGGGTTTTCTTATAAATTTTGTTCATAGTAACTAAGGAAAAAACGTGAAGTTGGTACTGTTACCTTTTAGCAGACAATTTACAAGTAGGCCTTGCCCACTGAAATACAGTTTCCTTAAGTGCTATGCCCATTTCTACTGTAATTGGTATCATTTGTGAGCCCGGGGAGCAAGCAGTCACAAATCATGAATGATATTTCAGCCTGGGCTCTCTTATGAAGGTTGTTCATAGTATAAAAAACGTGCAGTTGGTATGGTTGCTCTTTAGCAGACGATTTACCAAAAGAACTTGTCCTTTCAAGCAAATGATAATAATAATGATAATAGAAGGTACATATTACCAAAAGCTTTTTGATTGTAGATTTTTAAATATTGATTTTATCGGTATAAATGGAATGTCCCTTTAGTCAATTTCAACAATAATCATAATTATATTCTATTTTGACAAGCTAGATAAAAAATAAATAATGTCTCAATAAAAAGCGATATACGCATTTCTATATAATTAATATCATTCCAGAGCCCAAGGGAAAAGCAGTCACAAATCACAACTAACCTATAAGCTTGGAAACAACAGTAGCTCTTGCATCTGTTATGGTCGGGTGCATTCGTTTAACTATATCTTCAAGTGTGACTGCTGTCAGAGAATTCAAGCCAGAGGATGCAGTGCTGTAAAAATAAAGCAATGTAAAAATTAAGCAATGTAAAAATCAAGCAATGTGAAAATTAAGCAATGTAAAAATCAAGCAATGTGAATTAATATTCTTCAAGATGTTTGTAACTGATCATTTTGGCTTGAAGATCTACTGACCAAACAACAATGCAAATGAATGAAAGTAAACTTCCGGTATATACAACAAACTTAGCCCCCCTCTCAATTGAGCTTAATGATTGATCCCAAATTTTTAAAAATTGATTGCTACATTCAATAAGCTGCCAGGGGCTTAATATAGAATGTATATTAGCATCTTTTTTACATCAAGTTATTTTTTGTTTGCAGTATTGACTGCCTTGAAAGGAAAGAGGGGATCTGAAGAACAAGGTATTGGCAGTGGCACCGACACTCATCTAATAAGCCTGTGCTATCAGATTTCATTAGCCAACCTGTATGCAATCATAATATCACTCGGTTATCACTTGTGAAATGAATACCTGAGGGATCCACTGAATAAACAAGCCATGTAGAGTCCAGTAACCCCAGTCAAGTGAGACAGTTTCTTTATCACAAAATATGGAATTATCTAAGGAAGAAAATTAGACAATCAAAAACAACTTTAACAGATGCAGTACCGAAGTTATAAGGGACAAGTGTCTGCTCTTAAAACTTCGTAGGATTTACAAAATGACCATGAAATTTGATAAAATTCTGAAATACATAGACCAGAGCAGGACTCAATCCCATGAACACTGGTTTAGCACGTCATTACCCTACTAACTGAGCTATCGGTGCAGTCAATTTAGTCCACCAGCCAAAGCTAAATCAATCACAAATTCCGACATAACTCATCCATGTAAAGACAAACCTATTATCTGGGTTCTTTAACAACTACACAGGATCTGTCTACGAGCATTGGTGTCCCACTACTGAGTAATCAGGCTCGGCGGAACTGGTCTTTTTGGTGCTGCGTCAGCCGGACCAACTTTTGGGCCCTAACACTCATTTTATCAAAAAATTATAATGCTTTTGAAGATAACATTAGATTTTTACGGTAATGAACGGTTCATTTTTACGTGAATTACTTTCTAAAAATGTAAAAAAAGTATCTCTGAGAACCCATTTCAAAATGTTCAGGAATTATTCCCCTGGGCACCGCAAGTTTAGCTTGAGCAGGACCAACTATAGACAGCTTCTGCCGGGCCTGATAATGCTGAGAAGTAGGGTTGAGAAAAAGGATTTGGAAAATCACAACTATATAAATTGATAAGCCTGTTTCATGGTTACCCCCTCATCAAGAGATGTATCGGTACATCTTCCAATGAGTGGGAAACACGAAACAGGCTTGTCGAGATGGAGAGTTTTGTCTTTTGAGTCTTTTTCTTCAACTTTACTCTTCGTATCAAGCACTTTCATGGTAAACCGACTCACAGACTTCATACTATATAAATTGTATAATACCTGGTCATTGCTTTGGATGTATTTGGCAGATCTTGGGTCACATTCTCCATACACTGCATACATGACCAGACCCGCAGAGCAGCATAACAGAAGAAGGAGTGGCAACAGGATTATATTATAATACAAAGCCCTGAAAAATAACAAAATAATTTTCTAAGAGCAATATTAGCTTCACTTAATTACACTCGGCAGGGATGACCATGTGGTTAGATCACTCAACGATCATTAAGATAGTTATAGGTTTCGATCTACCTTGTCTCATAAAATATGTGGAGAGAATTTGCTAGCTAGCAAAATGAGTCATGAGATGTAGCTATATTGAGAGAAAAGACGAAAGTGTTGCACTGCTCAACTAGCCTACTTATTGAATGGGCCTTTTATGCCTTGCAAGTAAACCAAAATATCATACAAAGATAGCAAGTGTATTTGCTTATCAACTAACAATGCACTTCTGGATTATAGTTTACCTATTTTAGTAGGCACTTTCTGCTCTGCTCATAGAAAAAAACCTTTTTGAAAAGAAAGGTGGTATTACTTTCAAACTATCAACTATCAACTTGAGTTGAAGGTTCAAGTTAAGGTAAATCAGGCCAAGTCTACAAGCTTCTGTTTAGTTCTATAATGGCCGTTGAGGGAGAGACCTACTGCGCATCAACAGAACGCTGAAACCACATGATAGAAAATATTGGAGGTGCTTACTTTCTAACATTTTTCAATGATGAGGCTGACAGGAATCTTTGGACAACAAGCTGAGAGGTGGTCCAGTTTGAGACCATGGAGAAGAAACCGCCGATGAAAAGAGACCAGAATGTGTTCCTTACAGTTGGATCAGGGTTGAAACTGTGAAAAGATTACATTAATTAGGCTATTGAGTTATGTGAGTGAATTGAAAAAGTATGGAGTGTTGGCAGTGAGGACCATCAGCACTCGTTTCATAGACCTTTCAGCAAAAGATGACAGATCTTATTTCATTCTACGCATGATCAGAAACAAGGGTAGAAATAAGTTGTTGACCAAAATTACATTGTTGTTGGAACTAAATAGAAAATCATAGTGGGAGTGATATGGGCTCAGACACAAGAGAGTCCCACAGAATCAAGAGAGCACCTATTCCCTGCACACTTTCTTCCAGGTTATTCTGTATTGTTCTATCACCATACTTTCAATGGTCACTCACCATGCTTTCAATGAAATAATATTTTAGCAAAGCAAAAACATTAAAATGGGATTAAATAGTAAAGCGAGACAGGAACAACGCAAGACAAACGTAAACATGTACGTAACGAAATACGGAAAGCTTCCAAAGTCACAAGACAACAGTCTCACCAAATAACCGAAGACTAAAACTGCGAGAACGCCATTTGTGGTTACTTACCATCCTAGTTTATCACATCTGGCACCGATTCTCAGACAACACTACCACATACTACAGGACTCAGACAGCTGTAAGGAAGCTTTCCCCCAACCACCGATGCTCTGCAACCGCAGACCCAAAAGCCTCAAAGAGGCAATACCTACGACATTCGACAGCAACTGGAGTGCAACTCGAACAATGTTATATACTTGATACAGTGTATCAAGTGCATTACGGACGGCAACTATAACTGTCAATACATAGGTCAAACTGGTAGACGAGTACGTGACAGACTTATTGACTATAGACGAGACGTACTCAACAAGAAACATGACAAGTCTGGGGCGGCAGAGCATTTTTGTCAACCTGGACACAATGTACGTGACTTACAGATTATACCAATACACAAACTGCACACCGGACAAGAGAGTGTTAGACGAGCCAAAGAACAGCATTTCATTGACTTGGCCAACACTCTGACACCCAACGGACTTAACAGAACGACTGACCGCTAATTATTCATAATCATATCTATACATCTAACCTTGTCTCATTATTTCTAGTTATATTTTTGTATCTCTATTTACAGTCATACTCTACTCCTCTGCTTTCCAATACATTTATTCTATTATCATTATTCAATTATTATTATTATATTACTCCCACCATAATCATTGCCACCGCTCCACCCTCTGTGTAGCAGCACCATTATAACGTACTAACCAACCATATCACTGTAAAAACTTTTCAAATTCTGTATATAGCCCCCCATTTATCCGTTTGTAAATTTAGTCCTGAAGAAGCCCTGTATGCCAGGGCGAAATATTGACAATAATTTTTTATATATAGAATATTCAATCCATCTACGTTTTCTCTGTGTGCATCGTCTTGCGTTGTTCCTGTCTCGCTTTATTTTACTTACTTTGCCGAAAAAATCGAAAGAAACAGGCACAAAGCCTAGTATTGTGGACTTTCTTCCTTTAAATGATTCTGTATTCTATATCACAATACTTTCATTAGTATAGCTGTATTTCAGCAAAGCATATAATGTGATGAAATAGTAAAGTGACCACAGTCATGATTGTAACAGGGAAATTTATCTTTTGAAATCTCATAAAAAAACTCACTCAAACAGAACAAGACGCTGGCCTTTACTTGCGCGGTCGAAGACTTCAGCTACGCCACCAACCTCCTTTGTGCCAGCTCCAATCACAACGAGTACTCCAAGAAGCATTATGAATGCTTGTAGGACATCTGTCCAGACCACACCACGCATACCACCCTGAGAGAAAAGACAGATAACTGCTACGTATAAAAACTATAAACTTTCGGACATTTAAACACTCAAACAAAGTCATATTTAAAGGTTTAATTTTCCAAAACACATCTTCAGAAACACAATTGCTATCCAGGGGCAGTTCTAGAAGAAATCTGGAAAGGGAGCAGGTAGTTTATGGGCAGCTAAAAAATGCTATGCTTAACAGAAATATCAAGATGGTCTATTTGAATGGACGCTAAACTTCTGGAAAGTGGGCCAGCAAGTTATTTTTATTGACAAAGGGGGGGGGGGGCAACTGCCCCAAGTAAACCCCCGTAAATCTGCCAGTTTCATTGTCTGAAATACAAATCAATCACCCGATGTTGATAAGTTTTTAAGTGGCTCTTCAATGCGGGTTATACTACAGATCAATAATTTGATGATTAAATTGGATTGTTGAGATACTCACAAGAGTTGTATAAAACGTGCAAACTGCTCCTGTTGTGATAATTGAAGCTGCCAATGGAACTCCAGCCACTGAAAGAAAATACAGGCACATAAATCATATGAAAACCAGGCATTAAGCAATAGTCAGAGGCATATAACATCTTTAAGCAAGAATTTAAAAAAGTGATAGAAAGTCTGTCATGTTTTTTAGAGGAGGTTGTCAAACACAACATTAATTACAAATTTTTTCAGCAAGTTGCAGGGTATGTTGCAAGCGTTTGACCAGTATCTTACAAAAATAATAAGCGTATTTGCCAATCAACTATCTTATTGGCAGGACAACGTGAAAGCTTTGGAAAAATTAATGTTTTGGTTTCTGTTTTTCTGCAGGAGAATATAGAACAAATATTGATAGCATTATATTTTTCAAATCTATCAGTAGTTTCTCTAAATAAATTCCTATATGGAGGAGCCTGGTGGGAATTTAGATGGGCCGGGAAAATGCTATGAAATAAATTATAGTGGATATTAGTACTCCGGCACACTTTTATATGCAAGATACCATCAACATTTGTTGTACAAAAGCTTCTGAGATAGTATTCTTAGAAACATATTTTCAAGTATAAAAAGCTAAGCAATTCTGAGTACTCAAATTGGCCCTCTAGCTAAGGAATTTTCAGTACTGAGCTACAGCTGAAATTGCTTATAAAAAAAGCATCTAGTGCCCTGCTGCTCCGCTATTGGAGCGCTGAGATAATTTTATTCCTACACATTATCTAAATTTAAAATATAGAAACAAGGGGTCCAGCAGAAGAATTTAGAGGGGGCTACTTGAAAATTTTAATGAATTTCACTTAGACACCACACCCTTGCTTGTATGAATCAACTTATACAAGATAACACTTGATATTGAAAAGCAATTATTTAAAGCAGGTGAACAAACAATGTTGTCTTCAGTCAAACAAAAACAATTACAAAACGCAAGTGTCAACACACATTTTTAAAAAAGCAAATAAGGGACCAATCTTAGCTCAGCTGTATAAAGGTTTCTCGTAAAATTTCACTGGTGTAGCAAAATAGACGGCAAGGAGTAAAAATCAATTAACTATTACCTCGTATGAAACCTTGGAATTGGAGATTAAGCTGCAAAGGGGAATTAGCCCCACCCATACAGAGTAAAATTGGTTGCTGTTGTGACAGGGAATAAAATGGGGAGCAGCATTTTAAGAACTCTATTTGGCAGTTAATTCAATCAACTTAAGTGTCTAATAGGGGTGAATGGCCTGGCAGCTGAGCAGTTTGCTATGTACAGCTGAAGTCAAGCTTGTTTATTTGAGGTCAATATCTGGAATGGTAACCTTAGAGTTGTTAGCTATTAAGCAACTATTCCTCCTTAGAAAGTTAAACTAAAGGTTCTGTGCCCCAGCTGGAAACAAGGCCTCTAGCTTTTTGCAGACTAGAGCGTTAAAAGTAAACAATATAATTTTCCATATGAATAGACAATGGAGAACGATTTAAGAGTGATGCTGACTTGTAAAAAAATGTTTGCCTGCAGTAAAAACCCTTCTTACCTAGCGAGAGATGGATTCTATCCTCTTATTAAGACAAAACAAGCAAATGAATTTAGTTACCTGCTTCTAGAGCCAGACTTGGAGCAAAGATTACAACTGCTAAGTATAAAGTCTAGAAGAGAGAATAAATCAAATCAATTTTGTATATAATACCCATATCCCAATTTTCTTGAAGGCAGGTAGCACTTATTAGAAGGGTGCCATTTCTCCATATGAACAGACCCATAGACAACAAAATCTCCTAGGAAATTTAAGAGGCCCAGTAGACATTAATGTGAAGTCCATGCCGAATATTTTTGGATTTGTGCTGGAAAAAATAGATTCTATTGTTCCAAGGAAAGTTGCACACCCAAGATCTTTGAATCTAAGTACATGAAATGCACCCACATTGGAGGTAAAGGAAGCAAGGACATTGAAGTTTCTAATAAGTCTACTTACATATTGAAGTATGAATAGAAAGCAGCCGCATAATCGTATCCGGGGACCAAACCGCTTCTCGAGATACTGAAAAATATATTACATACTTTAATATTAAATCACACAATATTTGGAAAAAAGGGGGTGTGTCTCTACATAATCAAATAGGGGTACACCCCAGTCTGAGGAGCATGTGTCTCTTTACAACAAAATCATGCGCATGCACAACCCACTATCTATTGTTTATACCTATAGTTTGTCTATCCTATTATTTCACACGTGCAAGTTCCACACTCCACCGTCAGGGGAACACCCACAGGTACAATTCCTCTGATTTGTCAAGAACTGGTATCATCAGCAGAGAGGCTAGGCCTTCATCTTTGGCGGTTCTGTACTTACTCACTTCATTGGCACTAGTCACTTCAGTCCTGTAGAAGATCGGAGCATAAATCCAGGCTGACAGCACCATCATGAGAACAAAACTCAACCCATTGATGACATGCTGAATCCCGTAGGTATAAACCTCAGAGGGCAAACCCAGCAGACCAACTCCAGAAAAAAACGAGGCAAGCAGCGATACAGAAATCGGAGCCCAATGCAATCTCCCACTAGCTGTGAGGTATTCTCGAGTTGTCGTCCTCTGTTTTCGTTTGCAGCCATAATAAATGCCAATTGCACTGGAAAAGGCCAGCATTAACCCAAAAATAACGTACTCCCAAACGGAGATGGTTTTCATCGTGGACATTTTCTTGGTTGATGATAGATACTAATGCGTAAAAGGACCTTCTGCCTAATCCCTAAAGACCGGACCACGATGAGCCACAAACACCAAAGGACGCCTATCTTTTTGTTGGAGTTCAACCGCTTTCCGGCGTTTAGCCGAATCACAAGAGTTCAATTTGAGCACTAATATCTATCACTAGCTCGTTTTTTTTGATGATCTTCACTATGCACCAAAACCTATTTCTTGAATCCAAATGTTTTCCCAACCTCAGAATAAAGCCTTTATGTCCTTTTTCATTTTTTTAAAAGATCAAGGCTATTAAAAGGGCAAGGGTCAGATTGGTGGGTTTAGAGCAATTTAATGGGGGAGTTTGGGAATCAACTCATTCGAGATAATTTGTGAGAATGAAAATTACCCGAGTAGGACTCGAACCCACGACCTTTAGATTTGTACTCTAGAACGCTACCACTGCGCAACCGGGGCTACGAGAAACCCAGGCTATTTCATTCACACAATTGTTGCACCACCACTCACCAAATGCAGAGACGAACCTATCCGGGCTCTTTGACACTACACTGGACCTGCCGAAGGGCGACGACTCAAATCAACTCATTAGGCGATAACCAACTATACAACCCATTTTCTTTACTAAGCTGTCTTTTCCATTATTTGTTCGTTTACAGGGCCGGATCCAAGGGGGGGCGTAAGGGGCGTACGCCCCCCTATTTTGGTAGAAAAACAATACAATTAGCTTGGTAATACCCTCTTTCTCTTACATTGTATCCTTTTAAATATGTGTTACGCCCCCCCTTTCTGTGGGTGCTGGATCCGGCCCTGGTTTATACTGTTCATCAGTTAACTTTAGATTAAGTATTCTATAGAAAAAGTTTATTTCTATAACCAATCACTCATATGATTGAATTTCTCAAGTAGCAACGGGTGAAAAACTTTTTAAAGCTATCCATTCGTAGATCTAGATATACAATTTCTACGGCCTAGACCCTTTGCAGCTAGCTGTGGTCAAAGTTTAATGTTGCAGTCGTTAACTTTGGTAGTTATGCGTTGCTAAGGGGCATTTTTCAATCATGCATTGCGTGCAACTAGATCTGACATCTTTTGCAGAATGGTCTTTTTATTTCAGGGGGTTTTAGCCAATTAAATTAACTCGATTTCTCCAAAGCTAGAGACAAACATATGCCAAGTTCATCAATACAAAGCCGAGGGTCATACAGGGGTTCTAGGGAATAGTGAACATGCGCTAAATTAAAAAGGGAACAAGGGAATATGCGCCAAATTAAAAAGGGAACAAGGGAGTATGCGCCAAATTAAGTAGGGAACAAGGGACCATTGACAGCAAGCAGGGATCAGGGAACGCAAAAGATCAACATTTCTTCGAACTATGAGGGGAGCATTTGCAATTTCTATAAGGGAACAGGGGAACATGACCCCCGCTATATGATCCTCAAAGCCCTTGCCTAAAGCGGAATACTTAAAACCTTTTCGAGAAGGGTAAAGGTCTGATAAAAATCGGTGAAAATCACTTCAAAAATAAGAGGCAGACAGGCTGGATCGAAGCAAAGAGGGAGCCGAGTTTCCTGATAATAACGTGTGATTCAACTTACTTCGTTAGCACTAGTGACTTTGGCTCGGTAGAAAATGGGAGCGTAAATCCATGCTGACAACAGCATCATGGGAGCATATCCAAACTTACTTATCACATGTTGAATTCCAAATGTGTACACTTCTGAAGACAGCCCGAGTAACGCAACGGCCGAGACGGTGGAAGCGAGTAGAGATACAGAAATCGGAAACCAATGCATTTTGCCACTGGCCGTGAGGTACTCTCGCGTTGTCATCGACTGTTTTCGTTTGCAGCCGTAATAGATGCCAATTGCACTGGACAGAACCAGCATCAATCCAAACACTACATAGTCCCACAAAGATATTGTTGTCGCCATTTCGACGAGTATGGGTGTAGCAAGTTAACACGACCAGGCTCAAATGCTCGGCCTATCAACTAATGTTTCGAACTCAAAAATATTATTCCGCAAAATTCAAAAGCTACTTTTTCTGTTGTTTTCGCCTTTTATCTTATCAATGTTTCAACGATTTCCTTTATAATTGAGGGTTCTTTGCGGAAATTGTAGGGTTTTTGTTTGCAATTAAGCCACAGGTTACAATTAAGATAAGTTAAATTATGAGTAGGTCAAAGCGTATCGAAGAGCTTGATAAGAAACGTGCTACTCGTGTAGAGATGTAAAACTGACTAATCATAATTTATTCACAACACGAATATAAACAGACACGAAAAGACGTAACAGAATAATTAGCATGAATTAAGGAAGTAACGACATAGTCCTGTTACAGTCCACTCCTCCTTCCGAAAAAAAAAGGAAGGGACTTTCTTTTTTTTCATGATTTCAGGGCGGAAGAAATAATGACGCAAGGGCGAATAATTCATCATCTCGAATCAACTTTTGATTGCAGTGAACTTTAAAGTTCATGATGGAATTTTCAAAGAATATCGTCTGATTGCTGTGTTGAATAAGGGCACCTGTCTTGATGAGATGATTATGTCCAAATATCATAGGTTGCGAGAGTGTTGGTACGATTAGCATTTCGAATCTGAATTTTCGTCCATTTTCAAACGTAAGGGGTACTGGAATAGGTCCCTTTATTGTGATTGGCTGAGAATCTACGAGGACGAGCGGATTTTTGTATTCAGGAAGATTTCGAATGTGTTCCAGAGTTTCTATTTTAAGAGCTTGTTCTTCTGAAATTATCGACACTGGAAAATCTGTAGAAACTGGAATGTCCAAACTTTCGTTTGCGAAAACCACAGGCATGGTTAAGATGCTGTGTTCTGTGGTGAGAAATTCTCGTGACAATCCTGACCCTGGTGCGGAGGGTGTTGGCGATTTGCTTTTTGATATTTCTCGTTGGGATGGGCACGAATCTTTTGAAATTTGGACTCCATCAACTTGCATTTCGAGGTCTTTTACGGCAATTACGAGTTTCTTAACAATTTCAAGTAAGTCTTGAATCATAGAACCAGAGCTTGTATTCCGTGATTCTGTAAATTGTTCAAGGGCGTGACGACGAGCTTTACATCCTGCTGTGTTGCAAATACAGCATATGTGAGTTCCGCCAGAGAGGCACAATGTCGGATCGTTGCACCCCCCAAATAGTCGCAAGAGCAATGGTTTTGACGTCATCGGAAGATTACGTTATATACTGATCTCTGTTGTTCAGTCCCTCCTCCAAATCTGCGACTGTTTTCCTCCCAACGGTCTTGCATGATAACGAACGGCATACGCGCATAGATTACTAAGAATGTTGCTACACGTTTTTTCTATAAGAAACCGGTTTATAAGAAACCTAGTACTAGAGCCCCAAAAATTTAAGAAACTTTTAGAACTACATCAATATCTTTAAGAAACTCCGAAAAAGATAAGAGGACTTTCCGAGCCTGAAAGTAATATGTCAACAATACATTTTTGCTTGATTCAAGTTTGCTAAACGTTTTTATTTAGAGGAACACAGGATGTTGAGTCTACTTGTATTAGTAGGTGGGTTTCACTTTAATACCAGGAATATATGAGGGAAAGTGCAAAATTTTATGTTAAGCGCTTATCTAAAAATAAGAAACTTTTAAGAAACTTTTAGTACTAGAAACCTGTGAGAAATTAAGAAACTTTTAGTACTAGGACTCAAGCTAGGTTTCTTATAAAAAAACGTGTATTTCATCATTTTTTGAGGAAATGATTGAACGCAACGCTTTGACAAAGCCTACCACTGGTGCTGCAGCGCAAAAGGGTGGTCAACTATGAGAGTGAGACCTTCCTGTTGAAAGTATTGCACAAGTTGATTCAAAATGGCGGCAAATTATGATATGCGGCGTTAGACTACGCAATCGTTATAGAGATACATTCTTTCTCAGATTTCAAGATAAGCCTATATCTTTGATAGCTGCACTGCCATCAAAGTTTCATAATGCAGTTGTTAGTTTTGGTAGCTATGCGTTGCTAAGGAGCACATTCCTATCATGCATTGCGCGATAGATATTGGATCTACCATCTTTTGCTAGCCTGCGTCACAGGGTCACAGCCACAGACTTTATCGTAAGTGTTGTTAGACTTCTGAAAGTGGTTTGCTTTGTGCACAGTCCACAGTCTATATTTGCAGAATTTTACTGAAAGGGGGCTTTAGCGAATCAACTTAATGTCGGCCTTCTACACAGCTATTTGAAACAGTAACAAGCCCAGTTTACTAACTTAAAGCCCCTTTCTACAAACGCAATTATCAAAAACATTTTAAAAGTGTAAGACCGTGATAAATTGGTGAAAAATCAAAACAAAATTATGTAGGAAGTAGATAGGCTGGATCGAAGCCAAGTGTTTATTAACAAAAAACATGTAATTAAATTAAACTTACTTCGTTTGCACTGGTGACTTTTGTTCTGTAGAAAATCGGAGCGTATATCCATGCTGATAACATCATCATTAGAATGAAGCCAAACCCAGTGATCACATGTTGAATTCCAAACGTGTACACTTCTGAAGACAGCCCGAGTAACGCAATGGCTGACACGAAGGAAGCGAGCAGAGATATGGAAATCGGGAACCAATGCATTTTGCCACTTGCCGTGAGGTACTCTTGTGTCGTTGTCGACTGCTTTCGTTTGCAGCCATAATAAATTCCTATTGCACTGGACAGTGCCAGCATCAATCCAAATACGACATAGTCCCACACTGATATTGTTGTCGCCATTTCGAAGAGTGGACAGTTTGAGCGGGTAATTTGAGAAGGTTCAGATGCTTTAGCTTTGCCCTAAGCCTTTGTCAAATGTCTCAAAGGTACTGAATTCCACAGCATTATTCGATACAAAAGAAATATAACGCTGTTTTAAACATTTTCATTTCCAATGCTTCGTCGATCGCCTTTGTCTGGAATGTTTTTGGATTCTCGGGATTTTGAAAACAAAAAATCTTTATCATAACCCATCAAATTGCAATTCGAGCGTCAAAGGCAGAGTTTTCATTTTTCAGAATTGCTCAGTTTTCACTGCGTAAGTGGGTGCTTTTTTTAAATTGAGATGATTTGTGAGAATGAAAATGACCCGAGTAGGACTCGAACCCACGACCTCTAGATTTGTTCTCTAGAACTCTACCACTGTGTTGAGGTCGTGGGTTTTTTTGCCCCGGTTGCGCAGTGGTAGCGTTCTAGAGTACAAATCTAGAGGTCGTGGGTTCGAGTCCTACTCGGGTCATTTTCATTCTCACAAATTATTCTCCCGCAAGAAAGCCAGCCCAGCAAGTTTCCCTTTGGTTCAAGAATTAAATCTGAAAAATTCGACGTCTAATTCCGATTCAAACTTTAGTCGCGTTTAAATTGGACTCAATAGAATAGGATTCAACTCGACATAAGTTCGACATATGAATTAGGCCTATGAATGTCGCTATACACGCATTTTTTTATAAGCAACTGCTTTGTAAGCAAGTCAGTACTCGATAAGACAAAAACTTAAGCCATTCCAGTACTGGATAGAGGAATGCTAAGCAATTTGGAAATTCTAGTTCTGATCTAATTGGCAATGAAAATCGGGCAGCAGCTATAGAGAAGTAGATTATATGGATTTTAGTACTCAGGCACAATTTTTTATGCAAGATAATATTGACATTTATTGTACAAAAGCTTCTAAGATAAGATTCTAAGAAATACATCTTCAAGTATAACCAGCTAAGCAATCGCTAAGCAATTCTGAGTACTCAAATGTGCCCTTTAGCTAAGCAATTTTTACCTACTGAGCTTGAGCTGAAATTGCTTATAAAAATGCGTGTATGATCCACTTCTTGTGGAGATGATTGGGGGAAATACTCTGGCAAAGTACATCACCGTCCAAAAATGAGGGTGGATTCGATTTTACCCATGGCTACCACCCAGAAGTGCTTACTCAGTATTTTATGGGTACTGAGGACGTGCCACCCAAATGGGTGTACTTTATCACCAATAAAAATATCATTTTTCAAGAGTTTGGTATAACTATGGGTCTCCCCATATATATTCTATATTGTTTGGATGTGAGTTTGTTTGGTGTAAGTTGATAACGTAAAGAAAAACATTCTCAAGCCAAGCATAGCTTTATTTTTAGTAAAAATTTTGAACTGAAAGCATATTATTCAACTAATATCTAAAACAGTAAGGAATGTTACAATTTACTAAAACAGTAATTTGTCATTTTAAAGTTAAAACTAATTTTTTTTGTTAAGTCTCTCCCCTATGAACTTAAAAATTATATGTTACCTGGCAATGAATGCTCTAATGTTAAAATAATATATAAATAAAATAATTCTAAGTGACCATTCAATAATTACATTCTGCCCTAGAGAGTAGGAGGGTATGGTCATTTTTATGCAGTATTTTTATTTCATACTGTTAGAACAAGACTTGATATGCTATTGGGAAGAAGAGTAGATGAGAAGAATCATCGGCATAGGGGCTCCAAAAATTTGAGGGGCTGCCTGACAAAACTTCTTTTATTTACTAAGCTCCTTGCCTGACTGAGGGGAAAATATTGCCCGAATGGACCCAATTTTCGAAGAAAATTTCAAAGTTAGGGGGCTGAAGCCCCCAGCCCCCTTCCTCCAAGGCCTATGAGAAAAGTAGATGAGTAAGATGAGCTTCAAATCTTTTGCTGGCTTTAAGTCGGTGATGGTCTTAGTGGCTTGGAGCAGTTAAGCTGCCACATTGCGGCATATCACTACAGGGTGAAGATAAAGGAAATACACAGAAAGTTTAGCTAAATTGCCAAAAGAACTTGGCAGCTATTCCACTTTGAGTTGTTTGTTTATTTTTGAGAAAAATCATTTTGTTTTCAATGGAAATCCCTCAAAATCTTGAAGACTTTGATAGAAAGTGAAATGACCCTCAATTGACATGGAATCTGGAGAGCAAAAGTTAAGTGGTACAATATCAAATCCTAAATTCTTAAAAACTTAGGGACAAAAACAGATATCTTCGATTTCTTGAGATTCAGGGGGAGAAACCTGGGAGATGCTTTGGGTCTCCCGGGATACCACAAATTGGTAATGCTGCCCCAATGTAATTTTTGAATGGTTCCCTCCCTTATATCATCAACTAAAAGTCTCCATGGTTTCCACATGAATTCAATGGCAGAAGCAGTTTCTCACAGAAAAGTTTTTCCGACTTGTGCATACCAAAATATACCAAGATGATTCCTCACCAATTGTCTGTCAAGTCTTGCCAATATCCAGCAACACGAGGATGTAATTTTTTTGATTAAAACCAAAGTCAATATATCTCTCTATTTTACCCCTAAAATCCAAAATATTCATTCATTCTTACATTTCTCCTTCTTTTTCCAGATATTCACATACCCTCCGGCTCCTTTGATGACTCCAAACGTTGACGAAACTGCAGACCCTGCAACCCATGTCACTCCCCCAACAACAGTTGATGTTTTGTTGTAGACGCCACCAACGACAGTTGATGTTTTATCGTAGACGCCTCCAGCAAGTCTGGAGATCATCCCTGCTTGAGGTGCAGGCGTCTCTTCGGCTGGGTTGTTGTTTACGACACTATTTTCCTCCTGTTGAAAAAACAGAAATCCATTTAAATGAAGATAATGTCCTCCAATCAAAATTAAACAGGGAGTTTAACTGGTACAGAATGGCTATATATCAGGCTTCAGAATGTGACACTTGCAAAAACCCAATTTGAAAATACGACAGTAGGATAGAACAATAGAAAATGGCTCCTGCACACAACAAGATCTTGTTGAGAAGTGCCATAGCCTGCAAAGAGAATTATATTCACTTAACAGTAATTTAGTGGTAGGGTGCTCAGAGAGTTCAAACCTTGATTAATTCATAGTAAAGACTGTAAGCACTCTGCACAAAGACAGGGGCGGATCCAGAATAAATCATAAGGGGGCAGTTGCTTTCAGCGGCCGCTAATAAATGCTATTTCTTGACAGAATAACCAGAAATAGCTATTTAAAGGGGCGCCCAACTTCTGAAAAATATGCGCTGAAGAGTTGTTTTTATTGGTAAAGGGGGGCAGCAACAGCCCCAAATCACATCCCCCCTACTTCTGCCACTGCATAAAGACAAAATACTCAAAGCATCTCTGCTTAGCACTCAGCATAAAGAGATGTATTGAGTTCTTGAGCCAGGGATACGTGGGAGTCGATACAAAACTGAGGTATATATAAGGTATTTCATTTTTGTTAATCATTGTTAGCTTAGTTTAATGAAGAAGATTTAATCGAAACCTTTTTTTAGCACGGTTTATCTTTTAATCAAATTGTAACCAACCTAAAGTAGTAGATATTAAAATAAATTATTGATTTCCCAAGTCTATTTCATTCTTGATTAATCTTTAATATTTGGCTATTTATCATCAAATCGGGCTGTAAAAGGCTGGGCCCAGGCCTTTTCGTATAGAAACTGTCACCAGGGCGGTAAATCGCCCACGTTCATAAGCTCAGGAGGGCTATAGCCCCTCCAAAAATATTTTTTGCAGACAGCCTCCAGTGTCTCAAGAAAATATTACTGTATTGGACTGACCACAATTTCTTAATCTTTGGTTTCAGGATGTTTGATTATGGTTAATTTGTAAACAATATTCAGGATTAAGGTCAATGTCCACATGGAGATGATAAATGGCATATAAAGTCAAAGTTTAAGTAATTGTGGTTTCATCCAGGTGAGGCTTTCACACCGCTCCCCTACTATTGCTACTAAGGTCTTCCGTCTTTTTTCCAAATAGATGTCGAGGGCTCTTTCGATGATTTCGTTTCTTTCTTGGACTGTCCAATTTTTGTCATTGCTACTGACGATGAGGATTAGTTCCATCCGTTTGTGCTTCATTGGAAGACGCTTGTCCGTTAAAATGTTGGTCATGTGCTGAATGCACGTTCAATGGTCGAGTTGGAGCCACTGATATAGATAAGGATCTTGACCAGCGCACGTAAATTTAGAAATTTAGACCTTTTGAATCCAGATATCTTTTTCCAAACCTCGGAGTCTACGTGTTTCATCCAAATCTTAACATAGTTTCTTAAGCTTTTCCACTCAAGAATAACCTTATCTTCGTTAAAGGAAGCAATGGCAAGGGTTGATCTGAAATGGGCAGCAAATCTTTTGATATCCTCATTTCCATAGTCGTACCTATCTGTCCAGTTTTTGGGGTCGAACACTCGCATCACGTCGTATATTCCGTCTGGAAAGTCTTTAAACCTATCATCAAGTTATTTAATAATCTCATCGATTTCTTCTACCTTTGCATTGCTTGCTTTTGATCTACTGCTCATTTCCATGTAGCGCATCCCTTTGAATTCATGCTTTACGAACTCATGATTCAAAGGTGCTTTCGTTGCGTTACCTGCCTTCAAGTATGTCCCAAACAGACGATGAATCCCAGGTTCTTCGTCGTTGACTTCAAGTCCAAATCGGGCAAGGTTGCTGTCTAGAAACTCATCATTCGTTCAAACGGATTCGAATTAACGATTAATGAACTAGCGAAAACACTGACTAAACGATATATTAACTGTCTACTTTGACGAAGAGAGTGTCAATGGACTTCAAAGCTGAGAAGACAAACTTTTACCTTATTCAATATTAAATGGAACAGCTAGAACAGAGAATCGATTTTGTAAAGGTTGCTTGCCCTTTTGGTGACGGGCCTATTCTATTTTCGAATTAGATTTCTTGCTTTCGCAAATGAACTTATCTTTATTGCTTCTTTCTTTGCGTAAAATGGATTTCTATAAATCAGAATAATTTGAAAACTAAAATAATGAAGTTTTTTAACGTTTTTCTCTTGAGGGCGAAACACGTTTTTGCGAGGGCGATCAAGAGCCCTCGTAAATCATTCGGCGAGGGCAATGGCGAGGGCGAGGGCGATCGCCCGCGTCAAACGAAAAGGCCTGGCTGGGCCTATCATGAAACAAAACAAATCTGTCTGCCTAGGCCACTTACTTTTTCTTGCATTTTTGCTATTTCCAGCTAGTTTCCTTTCGTACACGAGTCCAAATTCAACAACACAACGCAATCGTGTCCTCTTCACAATCAAAACAACAACAAGATCTCGAATTTCGATCTCTGGTCTGGATGCCTGCAACTTTTTCTTCAATCACAGATTTCTCTTGAGCAATAATCAAGCAAAGTCCCCAAAAGTCAGACGGTGGTGAAGCAAGAGAGTAACCACAAATTGATCCTCAGGGAAAAGGTTTTTGCACCGGAAGCTAAGCTGGAAAAACAAGAGCGATCGCCAATTATTTTCTGACTTTTGATATTTGCTTTGTTTCGACACAGCAGGTAAAAGAGCAAGGTTCAGATTCGACCGCCACGTGAACAGCCTCGACTTCGCGTTAAAACGAGCGGGAAAACCACAGGCTGACCAGATCAAAATATTTTATTGATGAAATAAATCGATTTATTGGTTTTATGAAATTGTTGTTCCAAAAAAGTAAACAGACTCTTTAGTCACGATATCTAGAATATATTTCTGGTCCATAAACATTTATTCGCTGGGAAAGAGTGCATTGTCGAGCCTCAAGTTGAGGTTAAGAAGTGCAGTAACCTTTTACATAGCAATTTTTTAAAATGCTAGGTGATGAATTACTAAAAATGAATATTTTTGATAAAATTGAACATAAATTGGGCAATTATAGGTGCATGAGGGGGAAACGGGGTCAAAACATTCGTCATAGGGGACCCGAGAAATTTTTGAGTCCTCGTTCCCATACCTCTCACCTTCTTTTCTAAGTTAGGCCTTTTCACAAATGCTTCAATCGTGAAGTGAGCTTTCCAGGTCAGTGTCGTATCCCATTTATATCATGCCAATCCTATTCGATAATATTAATTTTAATGTTTCAATTGAAAAAGTGTTATTATATCCAGATAATTTGCCTGTAATCTAAGAGAAAGCTTCCATAGTGGAAACAAATTTTCATATTGTTTCAATTTAGGCCGTACGACGATAAGGTTGTTCTAGTCATTCTCCTAATTGTAGCCTGGTTTCGTGTTAGGATTCAAGTGTTACTTTTTATTTGATAGGCCTACACAAGTAGCAGAGCAATAGATTTTTAATTTCCACCTTATCTTTCAGAATGTTGATTCCAAAGAAAAACCGAGTTGCGATTTACGAATCCCTCTTCAAGTTCGGCGTCTTGTGCGCCAGGAAGGACTTCAATGCACCCAAACATGACGAACTAGAGAACATCCCCAACCTCCAAGTCATCAAGGCTATGCAGGTGAATTTCTGAGTAAACTTTCCATTTTCCATTGACTGTTTTTAAACCTATTAATTTTTACTTAAGTTGATACCTATTGAAGCAAACTGCTCTGGTGAGGCCTTTTTCGGACACACCACTTCTGCTCCCATGGTTATAACAAGACAGAAGAACCCTAGCAGAATCTACACTGCACCAACATCTGGAAGACCTTTAAGGAATATAAAATGCCTCCATAAGTTCCAGCCTGTAAAGTTTTTGTATTGGGCGGAGAACGCAGGTTTTAACTCTGAATAATTGCGCAGAAAAATTCCATAGCAAAATATTTGTGCGTGGATATTAGATGCTGTTAATCGCAACTGAGTTGTTTTTAATCCAAGCAAACCATTTTTGGAAACTTCGCAGGTAATGCACCAAACTGTTGGGGAAATCTGTGCAGAAATTGGCCTCAGTAGAAATTTAGCGCAGATGGAAAACAAGACAGATTGTTGCACGGGGAATGCCTTCCCTGCATAGACAAAACTTTACAGTCTGGCATAAGTTCCTTTAGTTCTAATGCATAGTTATAATGCATAGGTGTTTAGTGTCAGAAATTTGTACTAATCTTTTGATTATCATGTTTGGAAATTAAATGCTTTAAATCTATTTTTATTTCTATAGCATAGGTGTTGCAGTTAGGCCTAAGTTCAGTTTCATTTGTAGATTGAACTTATTTTAACAAACAACTGCATAGATTATTTCAGAATGTCGCTATCTGGTCTTCCTCCTGTGGAAATGACTGGACGAAACATTCTTAAATTCTAGTAACAAACAAAGATATCTCTCCTTAGAGCCACTGAATTAGCTGCATCGTTACCAGCCCTGCCGAATCCGTAGATTTTTTTCCGTTAAGGGGCAAAGATGCTGCCAATGAAAAATTATTGTAGTTGGAAAATATTGAAGAATTAGGCAACATTGTGAAGCTTGCACGCTCAAGTTGAAAACAGAATGATAGGGTAAAGCAATAGAAAGTTGCTCTTTATGCATAAGATTTTGTCGTGAATGGACATGCTCTTCAGACTCATTGGTAGGTCTGCAATACCACCATAATCTTTGAATGTTTGCAAGGCAATTGAAATAGTTAAAGCTTTAATGAATTGTTTCACATTTACTTAGTTAGCAATATATTTTCCTGAAACGGTATATTGATTTGTGAGCAATCTTTGTGGGTTTAATTAATCAGAGAATAAGCTACTGTAAGCTACTTAGTGCAGTTGCTCTATTTTTTTTATATGGTTTGTAACACCTGACTTTGTAACACCTGGTTTGTTTAGTCACTGAAGTCAAGAGGATATGTCAAGGAAAACTTCGCGTGGAGGCACTTCTACTGGTTTTTAAATGACGAGGGTGAGTACAAGTATGAGGCTCCTTCATTCATTTCATTGATTACTGGCAACTCCCTCTTGACACTAAACAGCCTGTATGTGGCTCTTTTGGTGATTTGGGAGCAGAGTAAAAAAGAGATGTCTTCTGTGAGGTATTCTTCAATAATATCTTGCTTTCCTCAAATCTCATACAATTCAACCTTGCAAGGTAATGAAGTATGTGTACAGAAATCAAAATTACAGGATATCTGCACCAACCGCTAAGTCTCCTATTCCATTGTGTTTAATTAATTCTTTTGATTTTCTTTTCCATATTTTGATGCACATCCTTGCAAAATTCAAACACGATTCAAAGAGTTTTACTTCAAAGCTGACTCTATAGATTGACCATCTTCCAAATTGCAGTGAAAATAGCTGAGCTACGTCACCTTGGGTCAATGAATTTACCATAGAACACTATTTCAAATTAGTGATAAGATTATTTTGTAAAGCATCTAAGTTAAGCCTTGTTCCAATATTATCATAACTACCTGTGACACCCAACAGAATAGCATCTGTGATATACAGTGGCAGCCTGTGTTCAGTAAGCAAATTGTGTAAATATTGTCTGAAAAGTTAATAAATAGGGACTAAGGTTGTCTTTCATTGGACACATGAAGTCATTTAACTGTTTTTAACGAAAGACTGCCCCAGAAACTGGCAGGGGAAAAGTAGATCACCATTCCACTTTTCCCTCGATGCCTCTTGCCCCTTTGCAGTTTATGGCACATCTTCGCAAGAACTTGCCTGTGCAAGACCCATTTTCTATTATTCTCTCCTGTTGTTCTATTGTTAAACTTGTGTGTGGAAGTACCACACTTTGCAACCTTGGCCTCTTGAAGCTGCAGGTAGCTTCCGAGAAAATGTTTCCATAAAGTTAAGTTACCAACAGCATACTATAGGTAGCTATGCTGACTGCTGCCACAAGTAGTTAGAGCCATCTGTAAAAAAGCCTTTTTCTCTTTGATGAAATTCTTCCTCAATCTTTTTGAGGAACGAAATGAAGGACTATTTTGGATACTTTCCTTCAAAAAAGTGGTTGACAACAAAATGATATTGACAACATTATTTGGTTTGCAGGCATTGAATTCTTAAGGAAAGAACTTCACCTTCCTCCTGAGATTGTCCCCGCAACATTGAGAAGACAACCTAAGCCTGACACTGCCAGAGCTAGACCTAGAGGTGATTATATTCACTTTACATTCCTGATTCTTATTTATATTGGTAGATTATAGTCTAATTGCGTGAGTCCGACTTGCTTTTTAGAGTCTTTCTTATAACTGGAACAAAAATGTGTGGTCCCATTCCTTTAGATATGAACCATTTCTGTAAGTCCTTTGTTTTTAATGAAGATTTTTGATGGAAATTCTTGGAATAATTTTCTTTTTTATAACTTCAACTTCTGGAGCTATGTTTAGTACGTAACTAAGGAAATTATTCCCAGAATTCCCTTCCAAAATCCTTAATAAAAAACATAGGGCAGAGAAGCCACCATCTTTTGCATTAGGGTGTATTGTAAGTGAAATTCTCCATGAGTCTGACTATTTTACATGGTCCAAAGCAATGCGACTAGCAAGAGTTTGACTTCAGTCAAGATAATTTCTAAAAATGAATACATTCATGCAAATCCTCCCCCAAATAACAGGAGTTTCCCATATTTTGCCTGAAAAATATTCCCTGCTCGCATTTCTGTAAACTGACCGGAATTACTAAATTTACTCAAAAACAGATAAAAAGAAAAAATGAGAATGGAATGTGAGAAGAAAGGAAGGGAAAAAGGAAAAACTTATTCTTGTAGTTCTAATCTTGATATTATATTGACAATCAGTATGATTGGAAATTAAATGTTTTAGATAAATTTATTTTTTGCGGATAAGAAATTTTTGATTTCAATAGTATGGGTGTTGCAGTTAGGCCTAAGTTCAGTTTCATCTATAGATTGAACTTATTATGATGAAGAACTGCATAGATTACTTAGAATGTCGCTATCTGATCTTCCTGCTGTGGAAATGATTGGACGAAACATTCTTACATCATAAAAATTACTTTGCCAAATATCCCAAGTAAATGATTATCTGTATCCCCTATCCAGAATATGTTGAATTTAGAGTTACCCACTTTTGGATTTATGATTTTCTAATATAACAAATTTCCCTATAGCTTCTGAGCCAAGAAGCCCCAGCGGCCGTGAATCTGACCGTGACCAATACAGACGAGGAGGCCCCATGGAGGGAAAATCTGCTGGACCTGGAGCAGACTTCAAACCAGAATTCGTATGTATTTCTGTTTCCATTAAAAATTTATGTTATTATATACATGGGTCTGAAGAAGGACTTAATTGGAAGTACGAATTAATGCCTCGCTGTGAATGGGCCTGTAGGTACAATCCCTGCCAAAAGTCTTGGAACACTTTCATGATTTTTTCTGTTTTCTACATTTTGTCCCCTCCCCTTCCCTTTTACAATATTGTTTCTGATAGCAAAAACCAACACAATGGCATTCAGCTAGTGTTTGGGTCTCATAAAGTTCCTTTTGTAAACAACATTGTTTGGAGGGGGAGGGGAGTTTAATTGGAAAAAATGCTACGAAAGCTAATAAAGTAGTTATTTGTTAAGAAAAACAAGGTTGTTATAACTACTTCTGGCGGGGATTGTAGGTACA
Source organism: Pelagia noctiluca (assembly GCA_963924455.1). Classification (NCBI taxonomy): domain Eukaryota; kingdom Metazoa; phylum Cnidaria; class Scyphozoa; order Semaeostomeae; family Pelagiidae; genus Pelagia; species Pelagia noctiluca. Next base: position 12,751,597 of record OZ004329.1, on the reverse strand, counting down.
ATCCCTGCCAAAAGTCTTGGAACACTTTCATGATTTTTTCTGTTTTCTACATTTTGTCCCCTCCCCTTCCCTTTTACAATATTGTCTCTGATAGCAAAAACCAACACAATGGCATTCAGCTAGTGTTTGGGTCTCATAAAGTTCCTTTTGTAAACAACATTGTTTGGAGGGGGAGGGGAGTTTAATTGGAAAAAATGCTACGAAAGCTAATAAAGTAGTTATTTGTTAAGAAAAACAAGGTTGTTATAACTACTTCTGGCGGGGATTGTAGATACACAAGAATACTACTGCGCCAATTTACTTTTATGCTTTAAGACGTGCTTGCATTTATTGAGAAAGGTCCCAGGCTCTATACCAGGTGGAGGCATATCATAATCATGATACCCCAGTCTGATGAAATAAAACTTTCTCCTGATATACCATCCTATCATTAGATTTTGAGCCTTTTCAATATTTCATTTCACTGCAGTTAGGCCTTAGTACAACTTAACCTGTAAGTTGTTCTAATTAATAATCTAAAACTGCAAATAATGAATAACAACATGCCGCTATCTAGTTATCCTTTTTGTGGATTACTGGACGAAGCATGCTTACAAACAACAAGAAAGTTTCCAGTTACTTAAACCATGCTTGTTCTTGATAAAAACAATTTATTCTCTTCTGCTAGAAACTTAGTACATTTTCTGACCTTGAATCCCTAGAAACTTCTAGAAATACCTGATATACTCTAGGAACCTACTAAATCCGACTGAATTGTCAGGAATCCAAAAGGTTTTCATTCAACATCCTAAGGGCCGTTTATACGTTGAGCCCTACCATGCCGAATCGAGTGAATTTTGCTTGGTTCTGCACGGCACAGCTGTATAAAATGAAATTTTTACTTGATTCGGCACTGCACGACTGAGTCGAACCATTCGCCTAGAGCTCCTTGCCCGGCACGGCACGGCCAAGTTCGACTTAAAACAAAATGCCAGGCCGTACCGTGGCATATCATAAATACGCATGCGCATTGTAACTTGAACACAACATACGCATGCGCATTTGAGGTCTGCTTGATACGGTGCAACTTCGGCACAACTGTATAAAACCAAGGCGTTTTATGTGTCGTTCCAATGCCGAACCACATATTTTCAGTTTTGGCACGGTTTGACGTTTAAAACGGCCCTAAGAAATCCCAGTGAATCTTCATACATCTTAATGGGAAGTGTTGTCCCCCCTGACCAAAACAATACTGGAAGCTATCCTCATCACAAGGGATGATAAATACTGATGGAGTGTGAAGAGAGAACCAAACATAGTTTTTGGGTAGAATAAAGTTGAACTGAGAAATGGAAATGATTAAAGTAAACAAAATTGATATACCAGCATTGATACAACCTAAATGACAACTGCTTACAAATTATGTTATTGATAATATTAAGAACGATTTAAGAACAATGTTTCTAAAAAAATGTTTCTATTAACAATAAGAAAAAGTAAAATATCTTTAAGATATATGATCTTTTTAAGATAAATAACACATTCAATTTTTCAATGACAAAAATTTTTGGAAGGTGTTCTTAACGTTACACTAAAATGCTACACTTCGCAACAGTTTATAGAAGTTTATGTTCGGAGAACCAAGATATAGAACTAAGATGAAACCTCAAGAAGTGATGCTGAAGTTTCTCATTTTTGAGTGAGACTCTGAAGGACTTAACTTATTGGTTGAATAGCTGCTAAATATTGAACAGCCACTAGAGCTTTTTATCCTGTTGCTAGAACTTTTTGCGATCCTTTTTTTGTGTTTGCGAAAAGGAATTTTTGAACCTGCATAATGTGCGCCGTGACAAAGTTTGTGCGCTGTGACAAAGTTTGTGCACTGTGACAACACTTGATCTTTCATGTGAACGAGGTCATCACTTTCTTGGGCAGTTCTTGTAAGATTTGTAAAGATTGCGAAAAAAATTGTCCTAATTCACAAACTACATTATGTAAACTAACAGCTGGTGGAGACCCTAAACGTAGAAAGAACTCACTACTAGTTTTTCGCAATTGGTGGTAAGGTTTCTTTAAATCAATTTAACAAAATTACTTAATCCCTGACTTGCTCTGAATGCTGTGAGGATTTGTAAAAATATGTTTAAAACATTAATGATACTACCACAATAAACTAACATTCGTGATATTAATTGTATTTTGATGCTAAAACTATCAAAATTTAGAATACGAGTTAATTGTTTGTTTTATTTCTTTTAGCGTGGAGGTGCTGGCCTTGGTCGCGGAAGAGGTTCCATGGGTGGCGGATTCGGTGCCCCACCACAGTGAAAATTTGTATTATAAAAATGAGAAACGAAAAAATTACATTGCTTGTTTTTCTTGTCGCAATTAATAAATATCTTGCCTGTTCTCAAGTTTGTTTTGATTGATTGATAACCTAAAACGCTCGATGTATTAAAGAGGCAAGCAAATTGATCGAAACTTCAATCGCTCAAAGTGATACGTATTCGCTCTCAATGATCTAAGTAAAGACTGAATTTTAACATTCTCTTGTTTCCAGATTCAACTAATTGCAGCTGGTCGGTATTGGCTTTTCAGGCTATATATTATACGGACATACTGCAATAACATTTGGCAACATATCTATCTGTAGGCTATGATTTAATACCTGCAGCTTCAGCTTGTCCAGTTGTTCCCCTGGAGCATGTTTATTTATTTGTTTGTTTATTTTAAGCCGTATCTATATCATTATCAATCCGTAGGAGGATGATTTACAATACAAAGACAACAGCATGTCTGAGTTAACCTAAATCTAAAAATTTCAATCCATTGAACAAAATCCTCTAATGCGGCTGTCAGTGGCTTCATTTTTAGAAAATTAGATGCTCTATCCAGTTTTTATTTTGTTACGCTTAAAAAGAATTGTAACTTCGTTCATTTTGGTGGGGATGACCGAGGGGCTAAATCACTTGACCCTTGATCAATGGGTTCTGGGTTCGAAACCATCTCAACTTTCACAAAGTGTGGGGAAAAAATTTGCCAGCTCTGTAATTCCAGGCGAAAGGAATAACGACGTGTGGTCACATCGAGAGGAAAACCAGGGTCAAACTGCTTGATTAGTTTACGTATTCAGAGGGTCCTTTGTGCTTTGTACATAAACCCATACCTTACGAAGATAGTAAGCCTGTTTGCCAATCAACTATCAATGCAGTACTTCGTTTACATAATACACTTCTTCGATAAGTCTACCTATTTATTAAGCCCTTTACTTATTTTTGTACTTAAAATAAACCAATACCTTAAAGAGAGAGTAAGCGTGTTTGCATATCAACCGAATGCAAGATGCTAAGTCAGCTTAACTGAACCAGGGGTCTGGCATCTTGAGGCCATATTTGTAAACATCATATCGAGTCCACATATAGACGAGTTCAACTGCATACTAAAAGTTATCACAATTAAATATTTCTATATACAACTATATAATTAGTCAAGGAAGAAGCCTTTGATCGGTTCATAACTTTAGCAAAAAAGAAGAATTGGAAACAGCGAAGTAAAATTTATGTTGAAAGTCTTTCAGTATGAGACTACTTGAGGAAATCTTCAAAAATATTAAGGCCGGGAAGGGGTAATTGGGAACTGGGATTTGACTTCTTGGTACTGGGATTGTTAAGCTATTCAATATTGTAAAATTTCTTTATTTTCTTTATGAGATTGGCCAATTAAGGTTTACCTTTTTAAAGCTGGGACTGGGATCAGTAACTTATTCCCCTTCATGACCCTGATAAAAGGAACTACCTCTGTCAGAATAATATGGAGTTTTCAAATATGGATATGCCAATGTTCATAGGGATGTTCAAAAATGAAATGACTTTTTTCAAATACATTAAACTGATCTTTCCTACGAGCTTTGGAAACATTCTTGGTCTTCAAAATTATGAATTTAAGTAGAACCTTCGAACACGGATTTAGATAGTAAGATTTAGATTGATATATTGGCCAAATGCTCTCGACTTCTCTTCGACAGCCATCGAGCTTTTAGCTGGGAACCTGATACAGTGGTGATGAGCTTTGTTGAGTTGAATTTCATCCAGGCCAAATCTACCAGAAAAGGTGCTAAATCGAGTCGTATGCATGAAAGTCGAGAGCATTTTACCATCTATTCCACTCTACAGTGCTAATTTACGTCTAGCATTGTCGAGTGGAAAGTCTAGATTTTTTTGGCCGAATCTTAATGCCATCATTACAAGACTTGTTTCTATACCTATCTCGAAATCATGACAGAATTCAAGTGTTTTCTAGATGCGAAGAAACCTCATAATTCTTCATTCTCCACTGAAATCTTCACTTTCATCAGACAAGGCTAACGTTGCGTCTAAATCAGAAAGCAAATCAGTCAACAAATGTTCAGCACCTTGTGGCAGATTTTCTTGCTGAGGAGGCACCACAGACAACCTCCTGCTGAAAAGCATTGGATCAATCTCACCGGAAGAACTCTCGCTAGCCGAGCCGCTTGTTGAACTGCTATCCGAGCCACTAGTTGCACTGTCACTTGGTGAGGTACTGGAGGAGCTACGCGATTCCCTGGACGAACCTATCGAATCATTTGAGTCCACAGCTTTGCTATCTCTGGCTCCTGCACTAGTGGTAGCATTAACAGCACTAGTTTTTGAATTATTAGCACTAGTGGATGCATTATTCGCAGTAGTGGTTGCACTATCCGAATGATTCGCACTAGTGGTTGCACCCTGGTTCAAAGATTCGTGCGAGATCTCATCACCTGGACTTAGTTTCTCTGCTGACAGCTTCACAGCACTAGCTTTGTTGGCATTCTGATAGCTTTTGCGTTTGGCATATTTCGGCTTGATGCTGCCCCCAGTAAACTGATCTATTTGATAAGATGCTTCAAGAAACGAGTAATGTTCTTCATATTGCTTCTCATCATCACCAACTCCTTTCGGTTGAGCTGCAGTAGATCCAGGCTCGATCTTCAGATCAGAAGTTCCATCTATGGGTGTTTTATCAGCATTACCAAGAGTAGGTCCATCTTGTCCCTGTATATGACCTTTATCTACATTGTCTTGTGCTCTTACTGACCCACTTTCTTCTCCCTTCTCTGTATTCTCTTTGTCACCTCCCTGTTTATCTGGATCTGCCCAGCTTTCTCCTAGATGCTCCATCTCCTCAGCAGGCCTAATCCAGTGAGAAACAAGAAACTCCCCACCTTCGCCAAGATCCCCCACCATTTCCTCTTCCGTCAATTCCAATTCTTCAAACTCAGGCTCCTGTTCATCAGAATAATCAGAACCACTACTGCTACTTTCATTCTCTGCAATTATATCAGCAAACTCATCTTCAATCATAGCTTCGTTATCATCAGAATCTGAATCAGAGAAATTCAACTCAATCGTTCGAACAGTTGTTTGTTTTTGATCAACAGTTGGCGATGGGGATATTCCAGAGTCAATTGAATCATCTGCATCTTTGTGATCAGCGGTTTCTCCATTTTTAACAGCCGAAACCTCATTACTCAGTGGTTTTAATGGATTGTTTTTAATTGAGTTACTGCAGGGGTTGTTATTCACAGTATCTGCTGATAGTGAAGACTTTTCTTTGGCAGGTTGGGACGGAAGAGATGTTGTTTGTTTGGACTGTTTATCATGCTTATTTTCATCTACAGCTTTGTCTACATTTCTCTCTTGATCAACAGCTACCAGCAGATTGGTCTCCTCGTTTTGTATCTCTCTCGTAGCAGGATCAAAATGGCCTAACAATCCACCAATATTGCTGTTATAATTTGGTGACTCTTTCATTGCTTCACCAGCTTCTTCTTTCCCCACTTCAGCCTCACCACTGCCTTCGTCATTTGCGAAAAACTTCTTCAGGTCAGCCTGCAAAGATTTCTTTTGCTTGTTTGATTTCCTGAACTTTGCACCACCCTTTTTTCCTTCAAAATGACTACCCTTTTTAGGGTAGACTTCTTCAATAATTTCTGGTGATTTACTGTCTGCCGAGTTCATGTCTGCTGATTTACTATCTGGTGACTTACTTTGTGTTGACACCTCAGATGCATGCAACTGACCTTCATTTTTCTTTTCTTGGTCAACTGCAGCAAAAACAGAATCACTTTCAAACGATTTATGAATCATTGCTTCAGTGCTACCTCTCTGTTTGACGTTAGAAGGAAGCTTTGATTCTGGCAAATCATCTTCATTAGACGATATTACTGTATCAGTTGAATCCAGGGAAGCTCTATCAGACGATGTATAAGCCTCTCTGTCTTTCCCAGTTATACTTCCATTATTGTCCTCTGTTGGTTTTGCAACAATATGTTCCTCAGTCAACTTAGATCCGATACCCTCCTTAGATTGTTTGGTATCACATTGTTCTCTATTATCCTCTAAATATTCTCTGCTTTCACTTTGGACACTAGAAATAGCTTTAGGCTCTACTATTGCCTCATCAACAACCACATCATCCGCATAATTATTATCCTGATCAATCAAGTCCTCACCAGACAAAGCATCATTTAAGATGTCATCGAATGCCTGCATGCATTCATCATCAGCTGTTGGATGGCCATCAACAACCATCTGATCCGATTTATTGGAATCATCTAACCTTATAACCCTGTCGGTATTATTGGGAGATTTTGACACATTGGATACCAAAGCTTCTTTACTACTCTTGGCATTATTAGGACTCAATGAAGCTTCGCTCTCTCTTTGATTAGAGTGTGACTTGAGCTCTTCACTCTTCTTAGCAAGCGATCCAGAAGAAGAAGAAGAAGATATGTGTTTATTAGAACTAGTGACGACTTTCTCTGCAGCAACACCACCACTATTTGCAACAACAGATCCATCAACATTAGCTGCATTGTCCACCTTATCATTACCAGACAGCTGATCCGCAATTTTAGTCACTGGAGAAAATGCCTTCTCATTATCAGCACCAATACCTTCCTCTGCACTCCCATTAATACGACCAATCTTCCCCTTTCTTTTAACCGTTCCTGTCTTATTCTCCATCTCATCTGCACTAGAGTCAAATTCTCCACTTGTTGCATCGCTCTGATCAAAGGTATCACTCTTTTTCTGCATTTCCAAGTAAGCTTTCACCTTTAGTTTCTCTATCTCCTTTTTTGGATGACCACTGATGCTTAATAGTTCTCTCAAGGCCTTGTTTTCGAATTTCAATTTGGCGACAGTTTCTGCGTCTAAAGATTCAACTTCCTCATCTGCTTTTGCAGCTCGCTGCATTACTGCTGCCATCTCTGCGACTTTTTCAGTCAGAACTCCAATGTCCTAAAATGAAGTGACAAATCCGTAAGTTATCGGTTACACTGATAAGCAATGCATATGGCTGCATCTAAGACTACGTTACTAAAAAGCACGTACAAGCCCAGGGAGAAACTTTTGTGTAGCCAGTGATACAGGGTTGAGCCATTAAATGTACCCAGGAGTCCAGAAAATGTCTAGAAAAGGTCATGATGTACTACCATGCCACTGTTCCAAAAAACTCAGTCACTCAATGTGTGTTGAAACGGCTGAAAATCATTGCAAAATCATTTATATTTGCCTCAATAATTTTTAGATGAAGATCAGATCATGAATGCTTAATATTTTTAGTAAGCCTACTTCCTCTTCTCATTTTTAGTAGGTATCTTTCAAATGAGCTACAGTGATGACACTCCTTTCACAACTTCCCTCAATGCCACTATACACTTCCTCTGGTTCTGTCATGGAGGTAGGCCTTATAGATGACTCACCTCTTGAATCTTGGAGCAGAGAAAAAGATAATTAAAGTAAGATTATCTGGAGTAGTCTCTACTATATTTAATTCGAGAATTTACAATAGAAAATATTTAAGCTTTTAATTTCCAGTTTTATTAAGTTTTTCTGTGACTCCGAGTTTTGTGCCTCTACACTCATTGGATAGGCGATAGGCTATACCAATCTAGTAATTATAGTCTAGGGATTCAATGTAGATGCTTTGTACTTACCCCTGAGCTCTTATTCATGTTTTCCACAGCAGTCTTGTTCAAGCCTTTCTGAGCCAGAAGGTTAAGGACCTATCAAAAAAGATAAAAATTTAAGGATGTGAAGTCGAGGAGTTGCTTAGTGAGCAGTGATTTTAAGTTATGAAAAAATTTCCGTTACACAAATAGGTGTGATAAAGATATACTAGAACCAACATACCTGTATGTAGTTATGTAGTTATATAGTTACGTACTGTATGTAGTTATTTAGTGTAAAGTCATTCACTAGGAGTGACCAGGTACTAGACTATCTGCAACTCCCTCTACAAACACTTGAACAAGTTGCTCAAGACAGAGAGGGATGGAAACGGTTGACAGCCAACTGGGAGCAAGGATCCTCAGAGGATTATGCTGTTAACCTAACCTGACCTAAAGTACTCTTAAAAATGAAGTAATAAGAACGTACTTGCTCTCGGTATTTATTCATGATCAATTCCAATGCTGATTGATGCTCAGTAAGAGAAAGATGCAATTCTCTATTCTCACTCTCCAAGTCTTGAATTCGCTGGTTTTCAAGATGGCTGCCAAGAATCAGCGTACTTCTTGGTCTGTGTTTTGCGATTTCATTCAGTTTTGTCACATCTTCTCTGTACTGCAAATCAAAAGTGTATCATGAAATTATAAAGTTTGATATATCTTAAAGAAGTGTAAGTGGACTCCCAAGTGATGATGTCTTGCTTCTTGCTATACCAAAATCCTTCACCTCCTTTCTGATCTGTCAATTTCGATCAACATCTTGGTATTTAATCCCCTAGGTTTGATATTCTATTGATGATCAGTGTTTGTCTTTAGCTCCGTGGAGGGTCTTGCTTCTTGGATCGCCAAGGGTCTGAAGTCACAGGAGTATGATCCAAAGTTATAGATGACCAGGTCGATTGTAGTAAAGTATAAGTAAGAATAAAAACAGTAGAAAATAGGATTTTACCTCTCCTGAAGCGATCAATTTAGCTTCCAAATTTGCGGCATCGCTGATTAAAGACTCTGCAGCGTTCTCGTGGTGGTGGATGCGCTGCACCAGCTTCTTTGCATCTGACAACATCTGCCTCATCACCAACTGGACGTTGTCACTGTTCCCAGAACTCCTCGACATCTTTGGTTGAAATCTTAAAGAAAATTAAATGAAATTAAAGAAGAGTGCTCAAATCAGCAATTTCCAAGTGCAAAATCAAAAGGAATAAGTTTGAAAACCTTTCTGGTGAGATAAATTGTGCAAGGTGATTTGAAATCTAACTTATTTGGCTTGAGCAACTAAACTGATGAAAACATTGGTGTACCCAGAAGCTGCTTTTCTCTGGCAAAAGGTGACACAACTTTAGTTTTTTTCACTGTAGTTTAGAACATGTTGTCAATCTCTAGAGCCAGCTATGATGTAAAAACTCTTTGTATTTGTCATAGCAATTTTGTGCATCTAAGTGCGGCAAAGGAAAAGCCTGCAAGAATCAAGCCTCCATAGATGGATATCAATGGGATCAAAACTGCACAGTGAAATCAACTCGGATCAAAGAATAGGTAAAAACAATAAACATTTTCTTATTGATTTCTATCTGTAGAGATTAATGCTTTCTTGTTTTGTTTCTTATCATAGCAGCTGTTGGGCCTGTGTTTCAAAAACCAAGAGAAATTCATTTGTGGTTTTAAGCAGATTGTTGTGATCTAAACAAAAACACATGTTTGCCTGTGTGATCAGAAGCAGGGGCTAGTTTTGCCCGTGTCATCAAATCTTAACACCTTTCTTATCTTATTTTTCTTTCTTGTCTTTATTTATCTAATTTACATAGTCAATTTCTGTCAGTAAACTTGATTTTTCAATGAATAAAGAGTCGATTTATTAGCAACCAGTTCTCCAGGTCTACATGAAATAAAGTAAGAAACAAAGTAAGCCCTTAGGGAACTATGCTCAAAGTATAACCTTGTTTGATCACATTTTGTTTCATTGTTAAAAGAAGCGAATTTGGTATCTTACAGGCTTTTATAGGTACCATCAATCTAAAACGGTTTTGGGTATAGGGAAATGTGTGTTTGTCTTTTTCAGCAAGAGGGCTGAAAATCAAAATATGTAAGATACTTTGAGGGCTGGGACCAAAGTCCAGTTACTTTTTGAAAAAACAAGCTTAATTGTCAATGAGCACTGTTTACAATTTCTTCCTCACAGTTAATTACAATTTCTTCCTTATTGATTATGATGATATCAATTACACAGGGTTGATTCCTGACTTTCTGAAAATAGAAGAGTGTGGTTGTCCCTTGGGCGTGAAGTTTCAATTTGTTGCACAATTCTATGACCTGATATGACTCATTGGCAAGCTGGTAATACAACATTTGGGCTGGGCTGGCATATGCATTGAGCAAAAAAGACTCAAGCTAGCTAGGCCTGTTTTCGAGGTTGACTTTCCGCTCATTTTTTGGCCAGTCACAGGCTGAGTAGCGAGAAGGCTAAGCATTCCACATACGAAAAAATACTTTGATAACAAAATTCAATAATTTTACCTTTTCACATGATATTCATTTTTTCAAAAGTACACGGATTCCATCACGTAACTCCACTTCAAATCAAAACCAAAATCAAAACTTTATTGCAGCTTGCTAATCCTATTGTATCGCGTTTTCCCGCATATCTCGAGTTATTTTTCTTATCTCGCGTTTTCCTCTATTTCTCGCGCTTTCCCGCAGTGTCTGCCTAGATCCCAGGCCTCTTAGATTTTGATTTTCCCACCAAAAAGAGGGAAAGCAAAAAATGCCACCTATAGAAAGAGAGACTGCTGTTCCGGTTTCTATTATAAATGAAATGATGGGTGTCAGGGTCTGGGTTAAGGTTTTGAGCTAAAATTTGGGTTAGGATTTAGGGGTTAGGGTTTGGGCTTAGGTTTAGTTTAGGGGTCAGGGTTAAAGTCTTTGGGATTAGCGTTTTAAAGATCCTTCGAATGCCTAGCATAATAACCGGACCGGAAAACCTACTTCTAATGGATGGGATTTCGTGTTCAGTTAAAGGGAAGTAAAGCAACAACAACAGTTCAATTGTTCTTGTGCAAGCAACGAGCGAACAGTTGCGCAAATCACATATGGTTCGATCAGGTCAAAGAAATATTGTTACCTAGTATTGCAACCGCAAACTTTCTGGGAAGACATTACAGACTTAACAAGTATAGTCCAAGGTAAATTATTTTTTTTCAGTGTTTGCGCACTATTTTTGTCTAATTTATGGCCTATTTTATTTCGTAATTATTAGGAGTATAAGCGGAGGAGGAGGGGCGAAGCAGCCTTTTCTGCTTCCTCCGCACCGCATAGGGCATTTTGCAATCAACTGCTTCTATGGACTGGGACGGGACCTTTATTTTAAAGTAACTGCGGCGAATCTAGACAAACATTGCGGCAGTTTCGATAGTCCTAAATAAATAAGAAACCAGGTTTTGGGAAACTTAAGTCAAACACACTCAAGATTTTGAGAAACAATAAATAGATGATAGAAAATAATAGATAATAGATAATAAATCATAGAAAATGAACTCTTATTCCAAGATACTCCTTGTCTTGTACTTATTGGGGTGGAGAAGAGCCTAATATGATTTTATTCATCAAAAAGACTTGCGAAATATCATGGGTTTTAAGACTTTATTCTGTGGTTGGCTACTGTCTAGTAATATGGCACCCACCCTAAAAATAGAAAAATAGCTCTTGCACAACCATGTTCACATCTCAGCTAAAAGTAAGGGCGATGTGGTAGGGGGTATGCCCCCCGTGAGCAAATCAATCAAGATAATTTCTGGAAATGAAACATGCAAATGCAAGTGCCCCACTTGCCTAGTGGTTACGGTTAGAGCAGTGGTGGCGGTTTTAGGTGGGGGCTCAGGGGGCAATGGCCTCAGGTCCTGCGCACTTCATATAGGTGAAAAGGGCCTTGCAAAATGAAGAAATTTCAAAATATAGTATAGAAACATCCAATCTGGTAAAATCAAGGGGCCCCATAGTTTCTAAAACCGCTAAGCAATAATGTACAAACTCAGAAGTTGTGGGTTCATATGTTGGAAGGTTTGAACCCTCTTTCCAAGAGCGTCTGGAAAGTTAGTTAACCTCCTCCTTTTGAGCAAAAACCTTAAGCTTGTCGTGTCTGTCACTTTGATATCAAGTGCCCCTACTTTCCATCATTAGTGCTGTTCTTTCTTCAAATTTTAGTCTCTAGAAGGTCATTAGTGACAAAGTAGCTGTAGGGAGCATGCCATCTGATCTCTGTGACAGGAAATGCCTCGATGTACATTACTAAGAAAAGTCTTCTTCTATTTTTTTAATACTATCCTACACCCCCTGCCTTCTATGCCAAATTGTAGTTGATTGATTCTCATTAAAATTGTAGTTGATTGATTCTCATTAAAATTATAATTGATTAATTCTCATTAAAGTTGTAGTTGATTAATTCTCATTAAAATTGTAATTGATTAATTCTCATTAAAATTATATTTGATTAATTCTCATTAAAGTTGTAGTTGATTAATTCTCATTAAAATTGTAATTGATTAATTCTCATTAGAATTAAAATTAATTAATTCTCATTAAAGTTGTAGTTGATTAATTCTTGTTAAAATTGTAATTGATTAATTCTCATTAGAATTATAATTGATTAATTCTCATTAAAGTTGTAGAGTCCCTTCGCCATGAACGGAACGATTTCAAAATAAATGATTTTTCACAGTCCATTCGTGCATGAATAAGAAAGCAAACTATGATAGATATGTTCGTTATTGCAGGATCGTTACTCACATAAAATTCCACTTCAATGAGTTCTTTCGTCTTTTCACTAGAACGTCATAACTGAGTACTACTTTCGTCTGTGAAAACTTAGGCCGTTCGCCATGAACGGAACGACCGAAATTAACCTTAAGCTTGGTTAATGTTAGATAATGATAACCAAACCAACTCCTTCCTACCCCTGACCTAATTTGTTACAATATTACGAGATTTCGTCATTATCATTATCACAAACAAATTCAGTAGCTATTTTGAGTTTTTCAAATGTCTTTGCTTTCCCCCTGATTTGCTATCGATTGTTTTCCTTGAATGAATTGCGTCAAACGTGACCCATTTTCAGTCAGCTCTGCCTTCGAACGAGGACGAAAGGCAGTCGTTCCACTCAACAAGAAAATAGGCCAATCACATAGCTTTCGGAAAATAGCCCCCGGGATGAAAGCTGCGCACCAAATCTGTCAATTTTCATTATAAATTGACTTTTAAAAGGAGAAGAAACATGTTGTGGAGTTTTGATTTGTTTTCATTAACGGGAGACAGAAAAAAAAGACCATAGAAGTTAGAGTGGTTAAAAAAAGAAATGTCATTTTGAAGGTACTTACATTTCGTTGAAAACTCCCAACTTTGAAAATGGTTATTACAGGGTAATTGGTAATGATTCAGACATAAAAACAGGTGGAGAAACAAGATATGGCGTCAGCGAAATATTTTCGCGCGTTTTTCTTAAATATTCAAACCAAAACTCCTTCAAATTTGAACTTAACTTTGCTCAGTCAAATGTCAGACAAATGCGAACCGTTCCGTTCATGGCGAAGGAACTCTAGTTGATTAATTCTTGTTAAAATTGTAGTTGATTGATTCTCATTCAATATCAACTAAGGCATATTTATCGTAGTTTACAAAGTTAGTTGACAGTTTTCCAACTTGTTTCTCAGGCATTAGAAAATGAAGGAAGCACAGGAAGGAATAGCAGCCTTTTTCAAAGATAAAACAGTCTTGATCACTGGGGGGTCTGGATTTCTGGGGAAAGTTGTGATTGAAAAGTTATTGCGATGTTGTCCTGATGTGAAAAAAGTTTTGATGCTGTTGAGGACGAAACGTGGAAGGACAGCTGAAGATAGAATAAAGAGTCTATTCAATGTTGAGGTATGAAACAGGTTTTTTTTAAGAAGAAATTTAGAACTGCACATTTTTACTTGTCTGTAAAGTTTTTGAGAAGACAAACTAATTTTATACTGTATTTTTCTTGTAAAAGCTCAACATAACATATAACGTATCAACGTTTTCATATCCATCAGCCTAAGGGCAAGAAAATTTTGAACTTTGATGCTGGTAGATTGCTACAAATAGCCTAGTTGACATTCTTTTCATTATCATCATCCCCCTTTTGATCATCCTTAACTACTAAAATATTTAGAACTGCGCAATATTTTCTTTAGAACTGCACAGAAAGGATTTAGAACTGCACATACTGTGTAGAACTACACATTAAAAAAAACCCTGGTATGAAAATTATCTTCTTTGACTCAGCCTTCAAAAGCAACTTCATGGGATGCTTTCCCTACCCCTTCATCCCCCTAGGAAGCACAATGCAACTGAATTTCTAAAGGGGATGAAAAATTGCCAAAGATTCAGGACAAAGTAAAAGATTTATGGCTGTAAATTGATATCCCAGGGACTTCCTGGGAAGAATTACAGTATTCCTTTGCGAATCAGACCTATTTAGTGCCCTTTAAGTACTGTGCTCCCCTAAAGAACTCCTCTTTAAATTCCTTCAAGCTTCCCTGCAAACTACCTTTCAGACTGCGAGCACTAATATTAAGAATTACCTGCCAAGAAAATTTTTATTGTTTACTTTTATCTTTTAGCTTTTTAGACCATTACGAAGTAAACAACCCAACTTTGAAGCAAAAGTCCAACCAATTGCAGGAGACCTTATGGAAGATGGATTGGGAATCAGCATCGAGGACAGAGAATTCTTGCAAGAAAATGTTGATATTGTAATTCACTCTGCCGCTACAGTCAAGTTTGACGAACAATTGAGGTGAAATTCTTAGCATATTTTCGGTTTCCTGCCAACTCCTTCCAACTCATTGAAATTAGTTTCTTTTCTGTTTTTGATTTAACTCCTACAAAATTTTATAAAGCATTAGGAGCGTGCTTGTTGATTTATCATTAAATTTGCTGTTCCTAGGAACTACATTTGGGTCCTCTTAATGGTTTGCCGGTTCAACTTGTTTGATAGCCGTTGAAACTCTTGTCTTTAAACTCTTAGATTTTTGGTTTTTTAGAATTTCCCTTCAAATGAACGTCATAGCCGTTAAAGAAATAATCGAACTATGCAAAGGAATGAAACACTTACAGGTAATTTTTTATTCAAAAATTGAAATCTATCTTTTGGTAGTCTCTAGATTTGGTAAAATTTGGTAAAAGTCTTAAGGTCTAAGTTTTTGATTCAGTTTCCTTCAAAGACTGATTGTGTGATTTGAGCGAGTTTATGCTTAAAGTACAAGCCTGCACAAGGCCATAGGGGCTTATTTCCAGAAGGGATGACTAGCGACTTTGCTAAATAATCATTGTTTTTAATACTGTGATTGATACGCTCACTTGTGTTACCAAAAAGTCAAGGGTTCAAATCAATATTTGAATGGATAACTTTCAGAAAGGGAAATCTGTCCCTCCAAAAAGGGAAATCTATCTTTTGATATTATATTTCATGTATACAGCTGGGTTGATGTTGATTTCATTTGGTAGGAAGTAAGTAAGTACCATAATTTGGGGTGAATATTGACAAGTAGGTGAATAGGGACAATCAACGGACAAATGATTGCTGACATTGGAAATTAGCATGAAGGTTCCTCTCTATAGCAATTGCGTTGTCTAACGCCACATCATTGTGCTCAATGTACAAAAGTACAGAGCAATATAGAAGAGGAAAAAGAAAGGAGCCTGGCTCTCTTTAACTTAAACTTTCATGCTCACGCAATCATCAGACAGACTTGTATGATATATAAAGATCCAATGTTTTACTAATCAGAAGGCAAATTTTACTAAGTTCAAATTTTTCTGTCCCATGTTTGTCCCTATTCAACCCTAACTACGGTACAAAGTTTATGTCTATCATACTGACCTGCAACAGGCCAGAAAGCCTTATTTCCAGCAGGGACGCAGGACACCTAGTCTAACATCCCCTCGGAAGGACAGCAGAGTTAGTTGTGTAGTCAACACTTCGAAGGTCACCCGAATCCAGATGTTAAACTCACACTATTGAGATTAACCTCAGCTGCGCATAGCAAACCGCTTAAGCAGCTCGCCCACTCACTCCACAGGAAATATCCGCAGTGACCTATGCTATTATGAAGGTGATGGATGAGAGCTGAGCTATCTATTTGGGAAAATATTTCTTAATATGAAAGCTGGTTTAAGATTGTTCCTCCAAAATGAGATAGCTCAGCATATGAAAAGAGCCATCGTAGACGGTGATGCTCGAGTGGTTAGATCACTTGACCATTGGTCAACCACCTTCAGACCACAAAGTGTAAGGGAAGAATTAGCCAGATATCTGTAATTCAAGGTAAAAAGGCAAAAGGAATCACAAGGTGTGATCACATTGAGAGGAAGAACCAGGGTCGCACTGCTCGGTTAGTCTGCCTATTCAGTGGTTCCTTTATACTTAGCACAAAAACCAATAAATTACGCAGATAGTAAGCATATTTGTCTATCAACCCCAGCCAAGCCATGGACTTGTTTGGTAGGAAATACTTTTTGCAGATGCTGGTTAGTGGGTTTAAAGTTAATGTATTGATTTTTCTTTCAGATGCTTTGTCATGTGTCAACTGCATATTCAAACTGCGATAAAAATGTTATTGATGAAAAAGTTTACCCGGTCATTGTTAATCCAAACAAAATTATTGAATCTGCCCGGTTAGTTTTTGTATATCCTTTTTGTTATAAGTTATCTATGTGACTCCTGTCACAGAGTACTCAAAATGTAGCAAAATACATTCCTGAAAGAAGAGTCAAGAGACCAAACATAGCATCTTGAAAAACCTGTTTCATGCTTACTCCCTCATCAGGAGACATATCAAACCCAAGGGGAAGTAGTCTCCTGATAAATGGATAACCACAAAACAGGCTTTTTCAGATGCTCTCTTTCCTCTTTCCACTCACAAATGTATCCTGAAAGATCAATAAGATGTTATTTGTTTTCTTGGCTAAAGTTTTGCTTTGAAATAATCGTCTTTGATCCTTGCAAAATATTAGAATCTGAAAATCAGTGACCCATTGTATATTATCTAAAATGTTTGTCTAACACTAAGAGTTAAGGCCTGAACTTGGTTATAGTTTAAGTTGTATGTTATTGCCTGAAATTTGGAATTTTGTTTTGAACTAACAAAATGTGAACTTCCTGAATGTATTTAGTTAATGTTGAATTTCAAAATTGAATGTCGAAATTTAGTTGAAATATTGAATAAAACTGATATTGCTTCCTGTTTACACAGATGGATGACAGATGAGATGATAGACGCAGCCACGCCTTCTCTGCTTGGAGACTACCCAAACACATACACATTTACAAAAGGATTAGCAGAATATCTCATCATGGAAGAAAGAGAAAACATCCCAGTCATTATTGTTAGGCCCTCTATCATATCAGGAACATACATCGACCCTTTTTCAGTAAGTACTTGTGTGTACTGGGTATCTTGATTAACATTCCGCCTTTTACACAAGTTCATTACTCCAGCAGATACATGGTTATAGCACCAAATATAGGGTAGGGTTGGTTAGAATAACTATACTTAATAGCAAATATGGAGGACAATTGTCGAATTGGCCATATCTAAACCTAATGTAAAGTAAAATTGAGGTGAATAAGAAGTATATTAATTATACAGCCACCAAATTTAGCATAGACGTGGCTAAAAGACTCGAGTACAAAAAAAGGCACAAATATTTGGCCCAATTTGTGTTTGAAATTGAAATTTATTTTGGTTTACATTACATGATTTAGGTTTAATAATGAAAAGGAGACTATTGGTACGATTATTTACTGTTTTACTTCTTTTTCTCTGGTCTACTGTTCATAACCAGAAGCTTTTGCCATAGTTAATAGAGGGGATTTTTATAGGTTTCGTTAACTTTTTTCAAATGTGACCCTGGCCAATCCTTGTTTCGTCGTCACTTGCGAGAATATAGTTCCCTGTGTTTCCTCTCATCTTATAAATTCATGTTATTATATCTCTTAGGGATGGGTTGATAACTACAATGGTATAACAGGATGTCTAGTTGCTGTAAGTGTTTTTGAATTTCGATTTTTTTAGCTGAAAGTGTTAAAATATCATAGCTAATCGGTTCGATATTGCTGCAGATAGTTTCTAAATAGTGGCAAATTCTCTCAAATAGTACCATATTGTTGAAAAATCCTTTGTGAATAGTCACCAAATCATTTTGCAATCACTGGGAATAGTTTTAACATTGCTTAAAGACACAAAGATAAGTTTGCATTTTGTTTTGGAATCATAGCTCTTGCTCACAAATAATCCCATAGTTACCCTGGCATTTGAGATAGCCCCTAACCTTGGACATTTGCTCTCATTGCTAACAATGTGATTCTCCATTCTGCATTTGTAGATAAGCATTGACTGTCTCGGATGAATGAGAATATCCTTTTTGTAGAATAAGACATGATTTTGGTTTTCTCTTGGAGGAGAGTGTCCCTGCATGGCTAGTCAGCCTGTTTCGCAAACCAATTGACTCAGGCAGCGAGGTTGATAGACCAGTCAAGGCAACATTTTCCCCCCTGTATGAAAAGGATTTCTAGACTGAACTTGCCTCTTCCCATTGAATTCTAACCTACCCCGAGTTCCCTGAGGGCGGTTAACCCTGGTCCTCCGAGGGTCATCCTCTCTTTATATATATATATAGACCCCAAGTGTGATGTTTTGTTTCTTCTAGGCTGGCAAAGGAATGTTACGGACAATGATGTATTCTTCCAATGATTCCGTATCTGATATCGTGCCTGTCGATTATGTAGCCAATGCCATTCTAGCAGCAACCTGGTATTCGACAACACATAGGTAGGTATCGTTTTCTATTAGTTTTATCAAAAATATTATCTCGATTTATTCATATTGCACAATCATTCACATATTATTCATATTTATCTTGATTAGTCCAATTAAAAAGTCTTATTCGAGATCGCGACTTATTATCATTGTTAGAATGGATCATTGTTGGTTCATGCTCACCACTGTGTTAGAAAGTTCTAGGTTCAAACCTTGGCTGAGTTATACAAAAGACTTTACAGATATTTCTCAATGCCTCTCTGCTCAAAATTCAGCATAAAGAGATAGATTGAGGGTGAGTGGGTCTCAGGCTAGGGATAAGAGTCGCACCATCTCTAATCTAAAAATATAGTAGCGAAGGAAAGAGGAGCCTTCAGGTCGCCTCCGACTGCGGTCGACCAACTACTTTTATTCTTACTTATTGTTGGTTGTATTTCCTTAAAGTAGATTTAGTATTAGCCAGAAATATCGCAAAAGTACCGAAACAAACACATGAATTACTTGAGCTTTTTGTCTGACGCTCGACAAACGGAAAGCCTAAGTAATCGATGTGTTCGTTCCGCAATGCTTCCAATATTTCTGGTTATTTCGAATTTTTGTACCATTCAAAGAGATTTAGTATTGTTTGTGTCTTGAAAAAATACCTTTTATAGCTTCAAAGGTTCTTACTTTGAAGAATTGATTAAGCCCTGCGACCAGGAGGATTTATTTGCGATAGGCTCTTATCAAAAGGGTAACCTTCTCTCTCTTCGATTAGTTTAGCTATTGAGAGAGTTCCTGCTTTATGAATATCCCTACATACAATAGCCTTTTGCCTTTATCTTAGTTTTGTATTTTTATTTCACTAGACTTTCTTTACTTTTAATTTTCATATATTGTATGATTTGGAATTTTGAAATCAAATGAACTGGACCGAACTGAATCTTATGGATTGTATGTTGCAGATTTCATTGAATTCTTTTCCACAGGTCAGATGAAGTGACAGTTTACAACTGCACGTCTGGTAATGTCAATCCACTCACTTGGGGATTTCTTGGCAGTCATGGCTATGCGATGTTGAATAAATACCCATTCGATCAGATCTTCAGAAGACCCAATTTCTCATTCGAATCTAATAGGTAAAGGAGAAGTTTATGTACTTCAGAATTCACGGTTTATATATTCTAGAAATTAGGGTTTAGGGGCCATCCACATTGATGGCTAGAAATAGCCTTTCTTGCCATTGCCTGCTATTAAAGATTGTATTTTTCATTGCTATATGAGGGATTGAGTTTTTGGTTAACGTAATAACCTAACCAAGACCATTCCTCTTTTGTTTCCAGCAGAAGCAAGGTTATATCACTTCATAATGGTGATATGACGTCCTCATGTTCCTTATTATTTCCATATATGCCCTAGTGAGTTGCTGTCAACGTGCTAGCCTGACTTTCGCTGTGATAGATATCCTCCACAGTACTGATGGTACCCCTCCACAGTACTGAATATTCTAGAATTTGGTGATGGTATCCTCCACAGTACTGAATATCCTTCACAGTACTGATGGTACCCCTCCACAGTACTGAATATTCTAGAATTTGGTGATGGTATCCTCCACAGTACTGAATATCCTTCACAGTACTGATGGTATCCCTCCACAGTACTGAATATCCTCCACAGTACTGATGGTACCTCTTCACAGTACTGAATATTCTAGAATGTAATGATGGTATCCCACAGTACTGATGATATCCTTCTACAGTACTATACACCCCAATGTACTAATGGTATCCCCAGGCCCAACAGTATTTATTATATCCTCCCATAGTACTGAGCATCCTCCACAACACTCCTCTACAAACGTTCTTCAGATTGTTTAGCTCGCACCAATAAAGGTGATTGTTACAATTCAGGTGATTCACACTCTAATGATTCCATACCCTTTTATAATAGGCTAGCGTACTTCTACTGGACATATGTATCTCACAGAATTCCAGCAATTGCGGCAGATACCTTAGCTATCCTCATTGGTGGTAAACCAAAGTAAGCCTACTACAATAATCTATTCGTTTCTTCCTTTTTATTGTAGAAGAGATTATTTCCTTTAAATCATTCATTCGTAAATGGTTTTCCCTTTTTATTTTAGAATAGCCGATTTTCTTTCAGTCCTTTTTTCGTAATTTCTATATAACTTTTTGATCAAATAGTATATACAGTTGATTTTTGAAACAATGTAAACTGGCTTACAAGAACCTAGGTGATTCTCTGGAAGATTAGAAATCTCATTTAACAAAATACGTGAAATGTATTGGTATAAAACTATGAAAATGCGTTAGTACTCACTGTTGCGATTAAGTACATTTTAGATGATTTTTCGTAATTGTTGATTTGTTTTTTTTTTCAAGGATTTGCAGATTATATGACAAGATAGAAAAAGCTGTTGACACTCTCAAGTTTTTCACGAATAAGGAATGGCTTGTGAGTACTACACGTTTTTTTTATAATTTAGGTCAGAATCTTTGCTATCTTCTAAGTTGTCTGAGATAAACAAACACAAGATGAGTTCACCAATTTAAAGCCTGTCCCAGAAACACGTTTTAGATAATTTCCTGAAAAGGGCAGGGGTTGATGAATCCGTGAAAGTAACTTCTGAAATAAGAAACAGACCGTCTGGAACAAAGCCAAATGCTATTTTACCATAAAAGCTCTATTAAGTACCCCTCTTTTTTAAGCCCCCCTCTTCATACAACAAAGACTACAGAGTAAAAATGTGATGAGTTAGAGAAAGCTAATGGATGTAATCCATACTAATATGGCGAATTTCAATTCGTACATGCTTCAGAGTGAAGATTATTTCTCCAAATCCTCTTTAAAAATCACTTATAAAATAAGGCCTATATTGTTTGTTATCTTTTGCAATGATAATAATTCATCTTGATTTTAGTGGACGCCAGGCAACTTGATAAACTTGCATTCAGCAATGCCAGAAGAGGAGAAGAAGGTGAGAAAACAGATTATAATCATAATCATTATCACTATTATTATTGTTATTTCAGGTGTTTAAGAAGGGTTTTCAAATGTTTGATACACAACTTTTCTTCTCTACCTCACCGAAGATTTTTACGAAGGGCCTTAGAGAAAAAGATCTTAATCGTTCAGAGCTATCATCCCCCTTCTTTTTGAAAAACCCCAAAATATACTGAATTTAGCAGATTTTTCAACTAGAAATATGCTTATTGCTACATAGTAAGTAAAACAAACTGATACCTTGGAAATCGGCTATTTAGATTCTAGCTGCAAATAGCATCTACTTCCCATTGTGCTAATTGAAGGTTCATTGCTATCAACGTATTTGTTCTCGCAACAAAGTTAAATTTGGGAGTAAGGAGAGAGTTCTATCAATTAGAGAGCGTAGAGGAATCAATCTCTAAGCTGGGAACCAATTGCAATGTTATGTCTGCACGCTAGGCCATCTCCTTTCTAATACCACGTGTCCTAAACAACAACAACAACTAAGACAACCACAACAACTAAGACAACAACTACAACACTAACCATGTGTTACAAGAGAAACATTTAGCTTAGGACGAATTCATCAGATCTTTTATCAGGAACTATCCCAAAGATGTGCTAATTATGCATACTTATCTACGAATTAGCGTATCTACCGTAGTATACTATTGGCATGTATAGGCATCTTTTCCCAATCACAAACTGTCTGATTTTCATTCTAAGCCTACCTATGGAAAGCAATGTTTGGAATACATCTATCTCGTTTTTTAGATTTTCCGGTTTGATATGAAGACTATAGACTTTATATAGGCATGTAGACTGCATACTATAGGCAACGGTATACTATAGGCATATATAGGAATCTTTCCCCCATCCCAAACACTGTCTAACCTCTCCACTCACTATGGGGTGCTCTCCTTGGTTTCTAAACCTACTTATTGAAAGCAATCAAGAATACTTCTTTCGTTTGTTAGATTTTCAAGTTTGATATGGGCATATCAGGCATATATGGGCATCTTTACCCAGCCACAAACATCATGTCTGACCTATTCACTTAATATGGGTGTCCCCGTTAGTTTCTAAACCAATGAAAGCAATTTTGAAAATACTTCTTTCATTTGTTAGATCTTCCAGTTTGACATGACGACTATAGACTGGAGTGAGTACATAGAAACAATGGTGGTTGGTGTGAAGCAATACCTGATCAAGGACAGAATGGAAGATATCGATAAAGCGAGATGGCAGATTAAAAGGTCAGTTAACATTTTGAGCAATATCATTTCATTTGTGACTTTGCTGACTCTTGGGAAGAACATTTTAAAACATATCACGTCATTTGTGACTTTGTTCACTCTTGGGGAAAAAATTAATTTGGCACGAATCAAACATCATTACCTTGTCGAGCCAAGGGCAGTAGGAAGAGAGTAGAGAAGGCCCACAAAAATTTAGGCCAAATTACACAACACCGTAGTAGTTAGCGTTAGTCTAGTTGCCATTAGTCTATATTTTAAATTGAAGTTTGGTTAGCCCAGCCTCAGCCTCACTTTCGTTCGCTTGGTTTGAATTTTGAGAATGCAAAAGCAATGGCCGCCAAGCTGTGGCAGCGGTTTATTAGAGTCTGTCGAAGGATGTTTTTGTTTCGTTTGAAAAGAGAAGGATTACCAACAAGAGATGAGACGAGAAAAGCAAAAACACTTTCTGGAAATGATTCTTTTATTTTATTTCGGTTGAATTAGCAACTAGACTAACGCTAACTACTACAGTGTTGTGTAATTTGGCCTAAATTTTTGTGGGCCTACTCTACTCTCTTCCTACTGCCCTTGGTCGAGCGTTAGACCAAAACCATTATTAGATTATGTTTCGAAATTTGTTGGATCTGCTATGATTTTACGGGGATTTTATTTTCCACCCTAAGTTCTTGATACCCTGTAAGAAGCCAAAAAATTCTTAATCAGTAAGTTTTGTTGTGTTTAGGTCTTTATGAATCTAATGTACTGGATGGTATACCCCACAGTACTGAACATCCTCCAATGTACAGATAGCACCCCCCCCCCCCCCGCCTCACAGCACTCATGATATCCCCAACACAGTAATGAACATCCTCCCCAATATTGCACAGATGTTCCCAAGGGTGGTACTTCTCTGATAAGTGTCAGACACAAAGCTTTAGTACATTCTTTTTTTATAAGAACCAGTAAATTTGATTTGAAGCTGGCTGTTCTTAAATATTCTTCAATTTTTAGCCTGAAATTTTCTTAAATTGTGCTTACTTTTGTAATGGTTTTAAAGCCTGTTTTTGCTATTGGCTGTGTTAAGTGTTGCAAATTGCCACTTTTCTGGCCCATCTGACATACCAGTAGGCTGCCAACTTGTTTGTCTATTTTTATCTCTCAGTCTTATGCTTATTTCTAATAATTCATAATATTGAGCAAAAATAGCCAGCTTCAGCTTGTTCTTAGCTTGTTCTTAACATTTGGCCGAATTTGAGGCTCTTGTTCTTATAAAAATTGTTCTTATAAAAAGAAGAGTAGAGCTATTATGTTTCGCCATGTTCTTGATTTTCCTTGCCTTTCTTAATCCGTAATTATCTTTTCAGATATCGTTTGGTACGCTGGCTGTCCTGTACCCTGTTCTTCATCATCAGTTGGAGAGTGTTGTTCACCCGATCTCTGCGATTTCGACAGCTGTGGTTCAACGTTGTGTTTGCTGTCTATCGTGCTTTGAGATACTTGAACTTGGTCAGTCATTCAGTTTAAAGAAATACTGCAGATTCATTGGGACGACTGCATTTTAGCTGAGTATTTCAGGTAAGGCAGGGAATGCAATTTTAACGGAAATCAAGGTATCTACACTTGGTAATACCGCTTTCACACTGACAGTTAAACCAGTTAAACCGGCTAAACCGGCTTAACCAACTAGACCAGCTTATAATAAACCAGTTTTTGATGGAAGACTTTGATTGGCCAATTCGATAATTCGCATGCTGTTGATTGTCTGAAAGGAACCTAGAGTAAATAAAGCTGGGTCAACCATGTCAGTGGTATAATACTGCTTTCACGCTGGCAGTTTAACCAGCTAAACCGGCTAAACCAGCTTAAACTTGAACAAGCTAAACTAGCTTAGACTAGTTTAAACAGGTTTGAAAAGAAAGGCTCTGATTGGTCAATTATTACTGATTTGCTGGTAATTCGAGTACTCTTTATTTGGCTATAAAAGAAACTGGATTAAAAAGCTGGGTCTACCAGTGTCAATGCGGTATAATTCACTCAGTTTTGACAACGGTTTTCAAATTCATATTTATTAGAATTGCTCCATTTTAGCGGAGCAAGTTTTCTGATAAAGCAGAGGATGGGGTTTCTGATCTTAATCGAGAGAATTTATTTGAATGAAAAATTACCTTTGGGAACGTCTGTACTTCTGCAGTACTGTGAATGGTGTTCAGTACTGTAAGGAATATCATCAGTACTGTGAATGGTGTTCAGTACTGTAAGGAATATCATCAGTACTGTGAATGGTGTTCAGTACTGTGGGGAATATCATCAGTACTGTGAATGGTGTTCAGTACTGTAAGGAATATCAATCATCAGTACTGTGAATGGTGTTCAGCACTGTAAGGAATATCATCAGTACTGTGAATGGTGTTCAGTACTGTGGGGAATATCATCAGTACTGTTGAGGATGTTCAGTACTTTGGGGACTATCATTAGTACTGTTGCGGAATATCATCAGTACTGTTGAGCTTGAGAAAATATCATCAGTACTGTCGCGGATGCACAGTAATGTCGAGGAAAAACACAAGCTTTGACGGTAATTCCTAAAATGCTTCTAGTTTCCCTCCACAGTACTGATGGTATTCCCTCCAAAGTGCTGAACACTCTCTGTCATTCACACAAACTCTCTCGGTTCTTCTCAATTCATATCATATAGTGGGTTCATTTATGTAATGAAGTAAATTTATTAAACTAAACGCATTTTTATGAGGAATCCTAACTTAAACGTACCTTCAGCTCGCCTTGTTATGAATACTTTGCTCACTTTGAACATTTACTGTGGACTATACTTAATTTTATTTATGGAATCTATACTCCAAAAATCGAATCCATACTACAACTGTAATTTAAATGCCTCAACAACAAACCACAACTTCTTGTAGGCTGGTTTGACATAGAGGCTGGTTCGATATGGAGGCTTACAATATAGTTATCATGCAAGCAAGTGTCACAAGAACACAAAATTGAAAAAAGATAGTTTTGTAATTAAGATTCCTGCTGGGAAACTCTTCATTTTAGTTAAAGCTAAGTTAATAAGTAAATATACTTACTATCTTCATACGGTATTGGTGTACGTGCAAAGCACAAACGGCCCACTGAATAGGTGGACTGATCGAAGTAGTGCATTGATAGTTAATTGGCAAATACGCTTACTATCTTCGTAAGGTATTGGTTTATGTACAAAGCACAAAGGGTCCACTGAATAGGTAGAATAATCGAAGCAGTGTATTGATAGTTAATTGGCAAATACGCGTGCTGTCTTCGTAAGGTATTGGTTTATGTGCAAAGCGCAAAGGGCCCTCTCAATAGGTAGACTAATAGAGCAGTGTGACCCTGGTCCTTTCTCTTGCTGCGACAATACCTCGTGATTCCTTTTGCCTTGTGTCTAGAATTAAAGAGAGTCATAAGCCGTTTCCGCTAAGCAACTCTGGTACCAAGAAATAGCACAGTTTGTAATAAAAAATGAGTTTACCTTTATGATGTCGCTATGAAGTGCCACTTTGAGTTCTACCAATTTAATGACGAGATACCTTTTAGTACTGAGCGTTAGCTAAGATTCCTTATAAAAAACGTGTATGAAGGGGACTCTATAAATCTCAGAGATATTTAGTATATGAAATATGTGTCTGTAATTTCTTAGCTTAAAAGCTTTAAAAACTTGAGTAAGCTGTATAAATTTGGGAAGGATGCTTCAGTTTGAAAATGTATGCAACCGAATCAAGGCCTTTCAAATCTTTATTCCCAACCCTGTGGTGGGTTCTCAGTAATGGAAGTGGGGTTGGTTGTAGACGTTCTCCAAAGACTATTTTTGCTCAATTCTTGCTGCTAGGGGAAATATAATTCCCCCCCCCCCCCGATTTGATGTTACTCTTTCTAAAGTCTTAGTAGCGGGCCAGGAAGGGGTTAATTAGGAACTGGGGCCTTTTTATTTACTGAGAAAATGGGATTAGACTTTTTGGGACTGGGCTTTGGGAATGAAAAAGTGAATTGGGATAGGCATTGTTAAACACGTAAATATTGGGAATTTCTCTATTTTCCTCATTGGGATTGGGATTTTTTATTATTTCAGTGCTAGGCAGTAGGATCATTACCCTCTTCAGGACCCTCTCAAAAATAAAAATAGGGATGGGACACGATGCTTGCTCTTTTAGACTGAGGCAGTAGAAATACGTAACTAAAGATTAGATGATATACGAAAATAAAGTTTGGGAGAAAACAGCAGTAAACATAAGGGACATATGATAATATGCGAGTATTTTATCCTTAAATGATAACTACATTTATAAATCACAATCGGAGAAGAAATAGAATGAACAATTATTTATGAATGCATTTTACTCATTGACATTATAGCTAATAACCCTGGGAACGTTTCTATGTTGAGGATGTGCAGTACTATGGGGGATAACATCAGCACTGTGGAGGAATACTACCCATAGCACTTAATACTACTGATAGCACTTAAGAGGATTTTCAGTATTGGAGGGTGTTCTGTACTGTGGAGGGAAACCACAAGCCTCTAGGATATCCCTCGACAGTACCATACATTCTCCAATATAATCACAATACTAATAGTACTAAACATCCTTCATAGTACGAAGCATCCTTCACAGTAGTGATTGTATCTCTCTGCAGTGCTGAACACCCTCAAAAGTACTGAATATCCTACCCAACCCCACCCCAGTGATATAGGTATACATTCTTATAGCATTCAACAACCAGTCACACTACAGTAATATAGAAAAAACTCATGAAAGGTCTGACTTCACTCAGTCAATTTCTTCGATAGCAATCAAACCCTGGGGCTGGTACGGGTACGGCTTTTGTCCGAACGGATTATTCCGCACTTTAACCCCGAGTTTCTCCACCAGGAAATCTGTGACTTTCTTCTGGTCTTCCGGTGCACAGTGCATACACCCCAGGCTGTTTGGCATTGGCTTGGACGGGTCCCAATCTTTCCACTCCCCGGTATGCAGCAATATACCGGACCGGAAGTTACTCAATAGCGTCTTATTACCATAACCGATAGCTGAGTTGCCAACTAACCCTTTCACAACACGGAGAACCGGGTACGGCCCATAGCTTTTTTCAATCGGTTCTTTCGAGTTCAAGTCACATGTCGATAGACCGGATGGAGTGTTACCGTTTCTGGTTAGCTGGTTAATCGGTTCCCCGTTCCTGGACCCACCACGTGCACGAATCTTGAATTTGAAAACCGGATTGTTCTTTGCATCGAAGAGTGTGGCCATTGTTTCGATATCCCGGTTCTTGTGAACCGGAACAAGCAGCTTGAATTTATACCCGTCCGGTACTGGTTTTCCATCGTCTCTGAACCCGTCTGATAGATGATGTTCCAATAACAACAGCGCTGTAGCCCGGCATACTATCCCAGTCCCGGCCATTTCGTACATCTTTTGAAACAACCGGACGTATAAGGCGGTCTGTTCATCATAAATTGTGGTGACTTTTAGCTCTCTCGCAACAGGAGATCTTTTCAGCAGATTTTGCAGAATGATGACATCTCTCCCACTCATAAACGGAGTCTGCAAACGTAGTTCTCGGAGGAAAGGCGACGGCATATTACAGCCTGACTCCACCACTGGCGTACCAAGCAGCACCAAGTAACTTGCAGCAACAAATAGGCAGAATTTTAGCACAGCCATTCTGACTTCAGATCTTTGCATTCAGCTTTTTGCGAGCAGGCTGATAACTTTTGAAATAATATGAACATCGCGACATTTATAAGCAAATATTTGTTTCAGCTTCGTCGTAGCCCTCCATAGGGGCGTTTCAGCACCACAACCTTATGTGATCAGCTTTGCGTTCTTTTCTGTGTTTGTTCATTGGTTGTTCTGGTTGTTCGTTGTTTCTTTCAGTTCGTTTTAGCTTTCTATCTTGGTCTTTCAGCAGGACTAACGTCAATACGGTTTTCTAACTACACACATTTTTTATAAGTAACTGCTTTATAAGCAAGGCAGTAGACCTTTTTTTTATAGGAGCTAGTAAAATTGATTTGAAGCTAGCTGTTCTTAGATATTCATCTTTTTTCAGCCTGAAATGTTCTTAAATTTTTCTCACTTCTACAATCATTGGGAAGCCTTTTTTGCTATCAATAATGTTAATTGTTTAAAAGTTTGACTCTCTTAACCAGCTAACATTATCTGTGTGCTGTGCATCAGCTTGTTTTTTATGATATTACAATTATTACGTTCATTAGTGATAAGATCGTAAGTAGTAGAAGTTCCTTAAAGTTTTTTGACCTTCTACATGTAGGTTCCTTATAAAAGATTCCTTATAAAAAACGCATGTTTACAGGAGAAAGATCAACAGCGTAAGACCTTTGTCTAAACATGCATTCAAAGTAAACCTGACCCCGGAAGTTGATTCTAAGAAATATATTCATGAACCGAGTAACATTTTTTAGAATTTAGTAGTGAGGACTTAATACAAACAGTGGCGTTCCGTGACTTCAATGACTGGGTATTCTATGGATAATTTTTCTGACCACGCCCAAAATTTTAACAAGATCTGGCACACGCTCTAATAAGATTTTCTAGAAATGAATTAAGCAGATTTACCCTGCTTTACACTTTAGCTTCAACGACAGAAAACTATTGGTTTTTAATTCGAAAACAAGTAAAACATGAAATCTATCAGTTTTGCGGGCTAGTAACTAGGGCTCAACGTGTTGTTAGAAATTGTAGGAGGGACGCCTAACATTCGTTCTCCCTATGGTTAGTTATCAAACTCAATTTTTGGGATTTCACAACACCCCCACACCCCCATAGAACCAGCCCTGAGTTAATCTTTAGTCTTAGCAAACAGAAACCTATGTGGAGGTTTAAAATTTATTTTAAGGATGATCAGGACCTAAAATCATGAGAAAACATTGGCCAAAGGTAGTTTCTCTAATACTATTCTCTAAAGTTTCCCTATACTTTCACCCCCTTCCATCAATTAGCCTAACGATGTTGCTTGCTTTACAAAATTAGGGGCCCTTCTCCAGGCTTCTTGAAAATCTCTCTTGAAAAATAACAATGAGTCTGGGTAAAGGGGGAAAATTGATTTTTGAGCTCACAAAATACCTTTTTGCTAATCTTTCTTTATATTGGCTAAGATAGGTAGGCATTTACTAGCCTAGGCTGTATCTGAGTGGGGACTAGGGGGCCATTGACCCCAAAGTCACAGTATATTTTTTTTTTTGTGATACATATATTTCTGATGTTGGAAAAAAATTGGTGCCCATGCCCCAAGTTTCCCCTGGATCTCCTGGTAGATTGAAATAAGTGCCCAACTGAGAATTTTTGAGGGTAGGGGTTCTCATAGACAACATTCATTACTCAGTACTGCTTATAAATTCATTAGCTTTAGAAATTTCAATCAGATAAAAAGCAAAAAAGAAAACTAGATTTCAAAATATAATATCTTGAAGCAACAGACGGCACTAAATTTACAAACCGAATTTTAATACAGAATTATGGAGAAATAATTATTACAGCCTCATTTTAAAATAATCTACAAATTTACTTTTTACACAGAATTCTATATCACAAATTGAAACATTCTATTCGGTTAAATTCTTACAATAGAACGAAAGCTACTGGACTAGGTTTGAGTGCACTGAAATTATATTCTACTGAAGGGGACTATCACAATGCTAGATACGTATATTTCTCTATGAGATACTCGTTTTCAGGAAACCAAGCAGGGTAGATCCAGACAGTAGCAATGGTTGCAGCTGCAACAGTCAGATTTCTATATCATAAAGCATTATACATAACTAGAAAGAAATCTTAACAGAAGGCAAGGTAAAACCATTTGTGGCAGGGATGGCCGAGTGTTTAGATCACTTGACCCTTGTTCGAAGGGTCCCAGGTTCGAAACCACCTTCAGACCTGTCATAAAGTGTGAGGAGAGAATTAGCCAGATCTCTGTAATTCCAGGCAAAAAGGCAAAAGGAATCATGAGGTGTGGTAACATCGAGAGGAAGGACCAGGGTCGCACTGCTCGATTAGTCTACCTATTCAGTGGGCCCTTTGTGCTTAGCACATAAACCCATACCTTGCGAAGATAGTAAGCGTATGTGCCTATCAACTATCAACATCAACATTTAGATTTTTTCATAGCGAAGAAAATAAAGAAAATCAATCTTTCTTGTAAAATTTAAAGGATATAGAGCCCAAATCCCCCATAATTTTTTTTTCTTCATTCTGCAACAGTCAATAAAAGAGCTGGATCCGCCCCTGCCCTGACTCTCGACGCTGAGTGTAGGATTTTCGAGACCCGGTGGATGCATATCAGAATAGCGTTAGCCCTCTTTGGTAGCATATTTTTCGTCGTGTATGACCCTTTAGGCCTTGAGAATATATATATCACTAAAAAATTAGAGATAGTCGAAGAGTGAAAGGACACAAGAGAGTCACAGTAGAGATTGCAGCGTTAGCAACTTGGGGGAACGTCTGTGCAGTAATATAAAGGGTATCGAGAACTTTGGAGGGTGTTCAACACTACACACTTTTTATTTCATAAGGCTTTTCCCACTTCAAGAAGAAATGAAGTTTAGGGAGGTACAGCTGAGAGAATATGGGAAGAATATTGAAGAAAATAAGGTGAGAAAATTTCCTAAAACATATATTTCTTCAAGCAAGAAATTAAATTAGAAATTAGCTTGTTATTGGGCTGTTTATATGGACAAATCATTCCAGTTTCCAAGGCCTAAAAGTTGACGGTTGAGATCGGGTGAGATGAAAAAGGCACTTGTTTATGTTTGTGGGACGAATGAGATTCAATCCACCTCGGCGAAGTCATGAGTTCTGGAAATCTTGAGGCTGATTGGCTAATCCAACTTTGAGCAGGAAAAGTTTGGATCTAAGTACACTGTATTTTAGGCCCTTCTAATTCAAAATCCAATCTACCAAGAACTTCAATGCTTTTAAGAAAACCATAACCTTCGCTTAATGTTTTTGGTGAGAAAAACTACTCTAAACTCAGAGCTTGTTGCTTGTTGACTCGTTGCTTTAAAAAATCAAAGTCAAGTGTACGATTTTATCGAGCTGCCCTGTAGTTGTAAACTCTTTGGTCATTCCAGCTCTAATTGCTAATTGAAAAGTATTAGAAAACAGTTACAAACTGTAACTAATTAACAATATTATACAAAACTGTAAATATTACATATTATATCTATCAACAGAGGTAATTAATTAAATTTCATAAGATCATATTTTACAAGAGATGCTGGATGATCACAGCGACGTTGAGAAACTGGTTAGGCTTCAGATAAAGAATTATCAAATGGGCCTAAATCCAGAGCTTACAATGAATAAACATGAATATCTTAGATATTTTCAGGTCCCCAGGCCCCTGCTTACTACCCTCGTCCCCTCTCTCGACGGAACTGGATGATCATCAGCATTTTACGACTGATATTTCAACAACATCGAAATCTCGATTGAAATTAAACGACTTAAAACAGATCCAATCGAAAGTTGCAATTCTGGTAGGAGGCTTTTGAAAAAAGGGGAAGCATCATAAGTGACATGAGTTATTCTAAGTTAGAAGCTATCTGATTAGTTCTTTAATTCCATGAACAAAATACTCATTCCTTAGAACAGTACGGGGAAAACCAAATCCAAAATACAATAGCAGGACAAAAATATCGAAACGATGACCCAAACATGGCCGCCGAAGTTCTGCCGGGTCCTTAAATTTCATTGGTTATTTTTAACCTCGTGACTTTTACGCTCTTCAAACTTTCCGCGCAAAAACAAAATGGCCTAAAAAATTGTATCACAAAGATTATTTCATCGCTTTTAAAAAGTATTTGAAAGCCAGGAGATGAGAACGAGCTTTTGCATGAAGTTTATTGTAAACTAGTGATTCTTTCGAAGAAATTGAATTCTTTGTTGCTAGAACCTATTCCTGGTAAGTTTGAATTTATAATTTGAAACACATGGGCTGGGCTAGGAATCAATTAGGCCAAGGGAGGCCTAACCAGAAAGCAAATAGGCCTTGTAATCCATCAAATAAACTTCGTCATTGAAAGTCAAGGGAAGTTTTAAAACCTCCCTTTTCAGTCCAACAACAAAGACCAGCATTACACCGTAGTTAATGATAACTGTATAGCTTCAGACTTTATTCTTCACTTTATCTCTCCTCCAATTCAATTTGATTTTCCTTACAAGAGCTGCAGATATGGTAAAGATAGCCGTTAGGCCTGAATTTCAAAACGTTATTTTAACCTCCTGCCAGAATCCAGAATCTTAGAGTTACAATTATTGTGTTGTCTTATCCAGTAAATCAAACTTTCTTCCCATTATTTTCCTTAACACAAAGTATATTTCAATCATTGAAATGTTGCTTTGTTAATAGGGAATATCTTCTGACAGTAGGATCCTGCCATACTTGTAAGAGACATTGCTTTAAGAACAACTTTCGTAGAAAAGATTAGGCTGAGATTTGTGTAAGAGTTTGTTGCTATCTTCAAAACTATTTGAGATAAACATAAGAAAATTTCACCAAAGCAATTTCATTCAAAGAAAATATTTCAGTTGCTTAGCCATGTTTCTTGTTTACAGGATCCTACTGCATACAACAAATCTAGTCTAATCTAGTCCACCAGCATTTTTAGAGACATCATCATCATTTGTTGACTAACGATCCCCCTGAATTATACCACATACCAGTAAATCATACCTTCAAGTGGTTAAGGAGCCACGGGGTATGCAGACACTCTTCTTGGAAGGAATTCACTTCATGATTAGTTGATCTCATCCCATGTCGAGGCATACTCTTCGTAAGCGGTTTTACCAAAGCGGTAATGTAATCTGCAGTTGGGCACGCGTTCTAAAATGCCGTTCTCATAGTAGTACCTCAATGCGCGGCTCATTTTTTCATACGTCATGTTCTCACGGTTTTTACACTCACCCCACATCCGGGCAACTCCTGCTGAATCAACCAATCGAAAGACTTTTTCATCACGTGACACCCACTCTATGTATTCTGGTGAATACTTTCCACTGTGGAGGAGATCCATCAGGAATTGATACAATTGTCTTGGTTTGTAGTTACCTAACAAGAAACAAAAATTTATGATCAATGTCTAAATCCCAAAATTCTGAATTTATTGTCATCGTTAATAAGACTGCAAGCAAGCCAGAGTTGAGACCAAAAATAAAGGTAACAAATAGAATATATTAAATGAATACTCTGGGGAACACCTATACAGTACAATGGAGGATGTTCAGTACTGTGGGGGTACCATCAGTACTGTGGAGGGATATCATCAGTACTGTGGAGGATATTCAGAACTATGAAGAGAAATCGCAAGAACCGCAGAGATAACAACTATAGTGTCTGTTGTTTCACTCCACAGTACTGGGTATCCTCAAAGGTACTGATGCTTTCCTCCCACAGTACTGAACACCCTCAAATGCACTGATTGTACCCCTTGACAATACTGATGATATCCCTGGACAAAACTGGTGATATCCATTGATAATACTGATGATATCCCTTGACAATACTGTTGATATCCTTTGACAATACTGTTGATATCCCTAAACATTACTTGACACCCTCCACGGTACTACACAGAGTGATGAATTTGCTATCTTTGTCACTCTACCACTTGGCCATTACCATCAATTATCTTTCCACCTATACAACAGATAGCTAACCAAAGTCTTTGATTGTTAGTTCACAGAATTAGTGGAAAATGTCTTACCATGTTTTGTCCCATGTTCAGGTCGATTATCCAATTTGCCCAGCCTCTTTTTATGGGAAGACTCTAAAATGAAATTACAGAAGATTATGAATCAAATAAGATTTAAAGCTTTTAAAGTTTTAATCTTTCACAGGAAAAGAAACAATCTCAATACATTAATGTTCCAAAGCTTATTCTAATAGAATCAACATAGGCCCAGCCCAAGTCTTTCTAGCCAAAGCAATCTATTTGGTATCTTTCAAGGAGGGATATTTTTCGCTAGCGCTCTAGAGTACGAATCTAGAGATGTTAGGTTTGAGTCTTACTCGGGTCATTTTCATTCTCATAAATTATCTCGATTGATTTTCCAAATCCTGCTTTTCCTCAGGGATATTTTTCTTTGAAATACATATAAACAATAGTCATTATGAGAAAAGCCAAAAATGAAATCAAACAAATTATTCTAGATGGATTTTACAAACCCTGCTTCTTCTAAAGTTTACTACTTCCAATCGTATCCAGTGGTGGGACTGTGATGGTCCCCATGGTGTGGAAAGTCGCCAGACAGGTCCTGTTTATTTGTTAAGGAACCTGGAAAGGTTCCTCTCTACATTCAGTGAGTGATGGTGAAACTTTGGAGATTGATATTTCTTGTGGTTGATTAAATTGATTGCCCTGGTTTGTGAGATGGTGAAGTAGTTTATGTTCGGACTCAAAAGTTGTGGGTTCGAATCTAACCCAGTTCATCTTCATTCTCACAAATCATACTCAAATCATACCTATTGTGTTGACAGAAAAAGAGTTCGTTTTCTACTTAGGACTATTGAAGTTATCTTATCGGGCAGCTCACTGTATCGTGGTAGTTGATTGGTTTTTCCAACACTATACCATATTCACCTCTTTTCTTGAGGATAGATTGGCCTATTTCGATCCACATCTCGGTAAATAAATCAGTAAGGTTTCTGTTTCGTTCTCTCTCTGACGTATTACTCTGTTGAGTGTCAGACGAAAAGCTTAAGTAATCCATGTGTTCGTTTCGCTATGTTTCCGATATTTCTGGCTAAATCATACTCAAATAAAAAAGGCGAGTACCTTTTTGGAAATCCTCAGATTGATCTGAGTCGGAACAAAGGGAATTCAGTCTTCTTCTTTTTCTTGTGGTTTCTTGAAGATTACTTGAAGTCACTTGAGCAACATTGCTGAGATTTGAGATGTAATCGCAAGGACAGTCTAAAGAGAGAGAAATTTTTTTTATGAAAACGACAATAAAGTTATCACAGACTAAATCTGATTTTCAGTGCGTTGAAGGAGTAAAAACTTGCGCAATCTTTTGTTTCGTTTTCTCTAACATGAAGTTGACCAACTCCTTTATGGCCTCATCAACAGTTATTAGCAATAGTACGATAAAGTTTAACTAAATCATTATGATCATAAAATTTATTTTCTGAAATGAGTTAGTATACAAGATAAGGATTTATTGCACTTTCTGGAAATTTCATTTGGTGAAGAATTGGGTCTAAAATGACCAGGGGTTGAGATGTAGCAAGTTTTTATCTGTATGAAGAATAGATCAGAAGGAATAGATAAACGTTTGAAGTAAGAGCACTTGATGAGGAAAACGTAACGTGATTTGTCATTTCCATGCCTCAATCTGGTAAAAACATAAAATTTCTGTCATATAGAGACTGGTTATCATTATTATCATTAGTGTGAATGTTCACTTGTATCATTGTTGTATTGGATGCACATTTACGGCAGACAAAATGGCGAGTCATGCTTTGTCTTGTCTATCAATTAGGCCAATCATTCTTAAAAATATGCAACCCTAGTTTTAGATACAGAAACCTCGTTGATAACAGAGCTTCACGTTTTGAAAAGGCTCGCCCGTTGAAACATTGTAATTATTATTATTATTCATTTACTTAGAGTTTCCTCCTCTCGTTGACTTGTAAATTGTTAGTAGCGTTTGTATTTTCGAATTGTATTAGTTTAGTTTTAGTTTTTACAGTATTGTTTATAATAGGAAGGTAAGAGGCTGTCTTGGCTCAGATACCTTTATAAAAAAAAGTTTCTCACTCACCAGAGTTGTCTTCTTCATCTTCGGTATGCATAGGTGACGGTGTAATACTTTCCGTCTCCTCCATTTCTTCCTTCTTTATCTTAACATTCGCAGGCCAACAATTATTATTCACCCATTCTATATTCTTGCTTTTATAATTCATATTTTCTAATTTGATTTTCAAGTCAATGTTGGATTTTTTGTCCAATAGATATTCCATGTCTTTCCGTCTATCCAGGTACAAGGTTTGAGGTTCGTAAGGAGTTAAGGGGGACATCTTGTCGTCATCGGAGCAGTTGCCGAAGCTGCGAGGGGAAGATTGGTAGCTCCAGTCACTCGCAGAGTCGTAGCTTCGACATTGCTCTGAACAGCAGCAGTCGAACGTGCTGATTGAGCCTAAAAATTAGAGAGCTTCCTGTAAATTAGGAGTTTACTATAAATTAAGAGTATTCTATAGTGGGATGACAGTATAGAAACGATAGGCCTAAATTTACGACAGTAAAAATGCAAAACGAGGCTGTGCGATTTTTCAAAAAAATTTCCGCGCGAAAGAATAAAAGCTGACGTGACCAAAACAAGAAAATGTTATCAAGCCTCGTTTTGCGTTTTTGCTGTCGTAGATTTAAGCCAATCGTTTCCATACTTTTCTCCTTTATAGCATCCTTAGATTCCTATTAGATCCATATGACTGTGGTTCAAGTTGGTATTCATCTTCAGATACATAGTTTTTCTTTGAATGTAAAGGGATATGACAAATTATTCAATAAGTTTAGCTAGGGGCAGGTTTAGTTGTCACATAAATGTAAAATACAGGAGAAAATGCTTGAGGTTTTGGATTTCTAGCTGAAGACACTCACCGTACAAAGAGTCTGAATCCATAGAAAATAATTCACTATCACTACTGGAAAGATCTAAAAAGAAAAGAACGAAAACAAGTTATAGCTAAGACGAATGCATATAATTATCTTAATTTGAAAACGCCAACGACAGCTTATCTGTTTTTAAGGGTAATACACTAACGTGAACGAAAAAATTGCAGTTTACTTTCTCCCTCTCCTTCAGGCCTAAAATTTTGTTGAAAATTTTAATTTCTTCCCCAGTCTGCTGATTCAAAATTTTTGCAACAGAGTAAAAAAAAAATTGCTTGTGTCATCCAAAATTGGCATGTTTAGTTTGCTGCGAGAGTTTTATAAAGTTTTACAGATATTTTCAATTTTAAAAAGTTTGACGAAAAGTTCGTTTCCTATGTTTAAAATTTCAATTTATTGATTTCCAGAAGTTATGTAGCAAAAGTTGATATATTTTACATATCTCGCCCTTTTATGCAAAATCTCCATTAATTTTGTGAAGCCTCTTGTCCGTTTTCATGGGTTTGCTCAAGTCTTTACAAGGCATCTTCATCTTATCACTCAAACTGTTATGAATTTGATATCTTAAAACATACCTTCTGAGTCGAATGATAGCTCAGGAAACATTGGCATATCACCTGGAAATAGATACCAATTTACTACACTCTTTTTTTAAGAATACGAACCGCAAATCTGGGCAAATTTTAAGAACAAGCTAACAACCAGCAAAAATTTCAGGAAAATTAGTTTTTAAGGCTAAAAAAAGTCTAAACCCATGGGTATATATCTAAGAAACTACTAAGACACCTTCGGAACTCAAAATTCAAAAGATTTAAGAAACTCGTAGTACTAGGTAGATTTGTCAGTTTCCTATAAAAAATACGTGTATATTATCATTAGGAACATCAAAAACATTAGTTATATATAGGTATTAATAGGCCGGTATGTAATAGTTAGATATCTCTACAGCATTTGGTCTACTTCTGCATTATAGAGCTCGATGTACAGAGCGGTAAGATTTGAAACAAGAAAGAAGACTGGCTCTATCTCTCTGTAACTCAAAGTTTTATTTTTCACTATCATCAGACAGACATCTGACTCTTTCATATCATGTAGGCTATAGTCTGTCTGATGATGGTGGAAACATGAAACTCTGGTTTTAAGAGAGCCAATCTCCTCTCTTGTTTCTAATATGAATACATAAACATAGATATAAATCACATACCCAAAAGACTATCATTTTCAGCAGTCATCTCTGTGACTTCATATTTGGATAACTCGTTCTCCAACTTTTTCATCTCATTATTCGCAAAGCCAAAATCAAACCCGAGGATAGGGTCATTCTCCAACTTGACAGGAGTGAAACATTCGGCAGACGAACAGGACTCGTTCCCAGAATCATGCAGAACAGTAGGAGGGGCAAGCAGGGTGTAACGCATATCCACCACAGATGTCATTTTATCTAGGATGAAAGAAATCAACGTTAATAGTGAAGAGTATTAAGATTCTCTCAATATGCCACGTGCATAGAATGATATATCTCTAGGCAGGGGTGGATCCAGGAAAAATTCTGACTACTGCATCAATTAGTCCAAGTGACAGTATTATCGATTCTTTTAACTTGAAGCCCAAAATAGAATTAAAATATACTAGGTCTGAAAATCTGACTACGGATCGTACAGTAGTAGCTGTGGTCTTGGATCCGCCCCTGTCAAGGGCCTGTTTTTATTTAAAAAATCATCCCAACTCCGCAGGCCACAAGCCGAGAGATGATATGTATGCAGCCAGTGCTTATGTGTGGAATTTCATATCCAGCTTCATTAGCCCTCAAAATCAGGGACCTAGAAACTTGGGGGCTCAGGGGGTGCACGCTCCAAAAAATTTCCAAAACGCCAAGAAGTGCCCTTTTCACTTTCAGAATTTACCATTCCATACCAAATGAAAGTGCCCTTGGAGCTTCATGCTCCCAAGTTATAAATACTCCCTGTTATACCCCTCTACACAAAATTTTTAAAGCTGCTTAAATTTTGCTGAAGCATTGGATATGCTTTTATTGGATGGTTTCAAACCAATAGTTGCCTTATTGGCTGCCTGTCTATCGAAGACATTTAAGCAACCACCCCCTACCCTAAATTACCGTTTATTTTCTCAACAACATAAAACAATTTTCTAAATGAACAAAGCTACCAAAGAAAGCTATTGGCTTCCTTCAATGAGGGTCGTAAGGAGAGGGTCCTTGTTCTCCTGCTCCCTTTAGAAATGATAATGTAATCCTATTGTTAATGCAGTAATTTTCGAATATTTCTATGAAAAATGTGGTTAAAATTTTCCTCCCCCTAATCTATGCAAAATGGTCCCTGACCTATTATGGGCTGTCTCTTATGTAAACCAATTCCTCTATAAGCCCCCTTCAATCCTTTTTGTAGAAAGCAATATAGCTTCTGATTGACCAGATGCTTATTGAAAATGACAAATGATTTAAGCTATTACCAAGATTAGAGATTATATTTAGCTACTTAAGATGACGTAAATTATTCACAAGTCATTCTTCCAGATTTTTGTAACGCTTTCTACCTTCTCTAGGGAAACCAAACGAGCTAAAGAACAGACCAGAAAGTGGACCAGGATCCTTTGCTTCGAGTATTAATGTAAAAGCTGAAATTCTGTATAGCAAGAGAAATGAGGTAAGTGAATGCAACCGTCTTTGATCAGTTTTGGCAAAACTGGAATATAGCCTGGAAAATTGGAAGCATAGTGAAGCAAAAAGATAGTGAAGCAAAAATAGTGAAGCAAAAACATAGTGAAGCAAAAACATCTTATTGGTCAGCTCACTGTATCGTGGGTGTTGATTGGTTTTCCCACCATACC
Organism: Pelagia noctiluca; assembly: GCA_963924455.1. Classification (NCBI taxonomy): domain Eukaryota; kingdom Metazoa; phylum Cnidaria; class Scyphozoa; order Semaeostomeae; family Pelagiidae; genus Pelagia; species Pelagia noctiluca. The sequence continues at coordinate 12,711,043 of OZ004329.1, read as the reverse complement.
AATCATTCACCTCTTTTCTGATTGGCTTATTTCGATCCACATCTGGGTATATAAATCAGTTAGGTTTCTGTTTTGTTCTCTTTCTGACGTATTACTCTATTGAGTGTCAGACGAAAAGCTGAAGTAATCTATGTGTTCGTTTCGCTATGCTTCCGATTTTGCTGACTATATTGAAGTAAATATTATTTTTAAAAGATAGTAAGTAAATATTATTTTTCATGAAACTGTAGGGCCAAATTTTCAAAACTGAAGAAACTTTGGTAGGGGGTATTATTTGAATAAAAGAAGGTAGATTAGGAGTTAAGAAACTCTTGCACGATAATTGAGTTGAAAAGCCAAGAAACTTTGGTATCAAGATTTGCCAGTTTCTTACGGTGTATCAAAATATAAAGCTTGTGCTTCGAAATGAGAGAAAAGTGCTCAATACATGATAGTAGAAAGTAAATATACGAATTGGTAGAAGAGAAAAAGAAACTACTCGTTCATCTCGACAAGCCTGATTTGTGATTGCTCACTGATAAGGAGATGTAATCTTACATAATACTTGTCAGATGAATGCGTAGTATCTTTTTTTTATTTCTGCCAAATAGAATACATGTATCAAAATAAACTAAGAAGAAAGTGGCTGAAGAAACAAAACTTTCCATCTCGACAAGCCTGTTTCGTGGTTACCCACTCATCAGGAGATGTACAGATAAATATATTCATATTTATAACTGGTTTACATGCTGGGTGGTTAACTTTAGCAAGTAAACCACCGTTAAGGAAAACCGATTCACAGACTGCGTATGTATTAAAATATATCGACAACAAAAACAACAACAACAAACAGAAACAACAACAACAACAACAAATCTGCACATTTATTGTCATTATATGTCTCTTATCACCCTTATCCTAGTGTGGGGCAGCAGGCAATAACCCCCCCCCCATCAATCCATCTGCTATAAATTGTACTTAAAAATATAAACTAAAGCTTAATAACGAAGAGTATGTAATTTTGATAACACTATGGGGTTATTCTTGGTAGATTCGATCGACCACTCATAGCCCTAAAGTCATAAATATGTACCGTTTTTCATACAAAGCCTCCTGATCTTTGATGGAGAGGGTAAGGGGGCAAATGTTGTCTTAGGCATATCTCAAACAGCTTTAATAAAAACATATTCATATTTGTAAATCCATTTCAATTGCATCTATAGCAAATCTCAAGGATGGCAGACACAAAAATGTAACCAGGGAGGGAACCCACGGATCCCCAAAAAGTCGGTTTTATTTGGCCCTCTCCAAGCGAAAATTATGGGCACGCCTTTGACTAATGATAAACTCATTAAATGGATGATAAATGGTTTATGATAAAGACGAGGTAAATTGAGCTAGAAATTGCTTTCTTTGGTAAAAGTTGGACAAAAATAGTTACGATATCTTCTGAGTCTTTCATTTATTAGCTCGATATGATAAAAGCTCAAAGTCTTTATTTTGAGATCAGCGTATCAGGGCCTATCAGAGCCAGGATAGAAACAGGATAAAAATCTGCTCATGTGATTCGCATAGGATGCCCAGCAGTCGAACGGGGGAGTGTGATAAATGCTCTCTAAATTTCGCATGTTTTTATTTTTACTTTTTTTGGCATATCAACATATCAACATCAAAATTTAGTTCTAAATCAAGATCATTTGCTTTTTAGCTCCATTGATTAACACAAATTAAATATTTTATACATTACACTAAGAAGAAAAAGAATAGAAAGTCTAAACTCTCCATCTCGACAAGCCTGTTTCATGGTTACCCACTCACTCATCAGGAGATGTACAGATGAAATTATTCAAATATATTATCATGAGTTGTAAATAGGAATCTATTTATCTGTACATCTCCTGATGAGTGGGTAACCACGAAACAGGCTTGTCGAGATGGAGAGTTTTGTCTTTCGAGTTTTTCCTTTCTTAGTGTATATAGCTCTACTCCTTGTATCGAGCACTTTCATGGCAAACCGACTCACAGACTTCTTCTGTTATACATTATATAATTTTCAGGAAACGTGATTTTATGCCTAAGTTCATACAATAAACCCAAAATATTTTAAGCATCGTCTAGGCAATCAAAACCTATTTCTCAATTCAAGAAACTCTTAACAGCTAGGGATACTAAGCTAGAACGGGCTAATTTTTTTGAAATTAGCTCGTTCTGGCTAATTTTAGCCCGTTTTGGCTAATAAAAAATTATTTTCTTGAAAATTTTGAAGCCCAAACAGGCTAAAACGTCGATTTCTTGGATTTCCAGGAACCGGGCCGCTATTTCGACGCGATATTTTGGTTCTACGCATCAATAAATGGGGATTCATGTAAAAAAAATTGGGTGTTTCTCCGGCGGAAGTTTGAGAAAAATGCGACTTTAACTTTTGTGACGTTTTCTATTGTTCTTTCTGATGCGGTTAAGTCCGCGTAATGACACCCGTGCCGTGCGGGGAAGCTTCAGAAACAAGGCTTTTATGAGTGCAACTTTAATTTAAACATTTTTGTAACTTACGTTGTATTGATAAACATCTTATTAGAAGACCTCATTATAGAAACGTACAAAGCTGGTGTTAAAGTCTGAATTATCTATTTTTTTCATTCCGCCGCACGGCACGGGCGTCATTACGCGGACTTAACCGCATCAGAAAGAACAATAGAAAACGTCACAAAAGTTAAAGTCGCATTTTTCTCAAACTTCCGCCGGAGAAACCCCCAAATTTTTTTACATGAATCCTCGTTTCTTGATGCGTAGAACCCAAATATCGCGTCAAAATAGCGGCCCGGTTCCTGGAAATCCAAGAAATCGACGTTTTAGCCTGTTCGGGCTTCAAAATTTTCAAGAAAATAATTTTTTATTAGCCAAAACGGGCTAAAATTAGCCAGAACGAGCTAATTTCAAAAAAATTAGCCCGTTCTAGCTTAGTATCCCTAGCTGCTTAAGAAACAACTAGTACTAAAAAAACTAGATATTCGTATTGTATTACACTCTTTTTTTTTTAAGAAAAATTTTATAAGAAGACGAGCCTCAAAGTTTTCCAAAACTTAAGGAAATGCTAGGAACTAACTGAGGCTGACAAATCTAAGGTCAATATAAGAATTATACGAAATAACCATGAGTCTGACAAATAATTACGAAATAAGCAGATTGACAGCACACTGATACATCAGATGGTCAAGAGGTCAAGAGAGTCCACATTTGAACCAACTAACACAACTTGGTAGTGAAAACAGGCTTCCAAATCATTATAAAGTAAGAACAATTTAAGAAAATTTCAGGCTGAGAATAGAGGAATATTTATGAACAGCCAGCTTCAAATCAAATTTATTGGTTCTTATATGAAAAAAAGAGTGTAGTGTTAACAGTGAGTATTAACAATAGTGAGTATACACTAATTTATACCAACATCAGCAACTTCAAGGATTGCATGAATTTAGCAACATACTGCAAAAGGAACAGGTAAATTTGTTTAAAAAAATCAATTTTTCAGACCTTTGAATTCTTTGGTATTTCTAGCCTTTTTAATTGTATCTGGTGATGAATTCCAGATTTTTGGCCTTAGGAAACTCTGCAATCTGATGCCATAATTGGTTCTTCTAGTCTTAGGAATCGCAAAGATATCTAAGAAGAGAGTGCTGAAGTAGGGGTGCTGATTCCTAGCACGGATATAATCTAATCCCAATTTCCAGTGAGAAAAATAGAGAAATTCCCAATTTTGACGTGTTTAACAATCCCAGTACCAACTTACTTTTTCATTCCCAAATCCCAGTCCCAATAAGTCCAATTAAATTTTCCCAGTTGATAAAAAGACTGTCTAGACAAACTCTCTACTCCTTAAAGAATAAATACGCGATATAAAAATGGATTTAGCTTACTGAGATATATTTTATCGATTCTCTCACCTGCAGCTAAAACTAATGATTTGCACTTCTAACAGTTCAAAGCTCCTTCTGTCTTTACCAGTCAGTTTGAAACGCCACGAACGACTGCTTCAGTTCTCACGATCAGATTATTTTGAAAAAAAATGAAAATATTCCTCGGAATGGACATGTTTGTTTCGGAATGAGATTACCATGTGAGCTTGGTGCTGTATTCGAACAAATATTATGAGTTTGCTGAATTTGATGATATTAGCGTCTGCTGAGAGGGCAAAGATGAAAATGCACCCACTCACTCACGCACTCACCTACTTACTCAAATGTCATATGCCATTAGGTTACCGTAAATTCTCTATCGAAACCCCCCATTGAAATTAGCCCCCCTTGAAATGTTAATCATGCAAAATGAGACAGATAGTTTTCAACTTACTTACTCAAATGTCATATGCCATTAGGTCACGGTTAGCTCTCTATTTTACCACTTTCTGAATATAGCCCCCCTTGAAATTTTTATCGTGTAAAATTAGACGGGCAGTTATCCACTTATTTACTCAAATGTCATAGGCCATTAGGTTACCGTAAATTCTCTATCTTAACCCCCCTCTGAAATAAGCCCCCCTCGAAATGTTCATCATGCAAAATAAGACAGGTAGTTTTCTACTTGATCAGCTCATTCTCTACAAAGCTCCTACCTAGTCTCTTAACTACCAACATCTATCAACAGTTCCCCTCTCTTCAAAATGTACATAATGCGGAACCATAAAAAGACAGGTAGTTTTTGATTGGATTTGCTCATTTTCTATAAAGCCCTATCAAAATTTTTGTCATGCAGAACTATGAAAAGACGGGTTGTTTTGAGCTTGACCAGGTTGAATAGTTATTATGGCATCAAAGACTGAGGGTCATACAGGGGGTGGGTCATGTTACCCTGTTCCCTTATATATATATTGCAAATTTTCTATCATGGTGCTAAGAAGAAATATTGATGTTTTGTGTTCCTTGACCCTGCTTGCTGTTAATTTTCCCTTGTTCCCCGTTTAATTTGTCTCCTGTTTCCGTATTCCCTTTTTGATTTTGGGGTTTGATTTTGATTTGAGTTCCCCTTTTGCCTGGAACCCCTATATGACCCTAAAGACTGCAATACCAATAAAGATTTACTGCTGATAAAATCTTTTCAAAAGCCTGGAACTCATTTTTTGCTTCAAATTGCCTATCAAAGTTTCCATTATGGATAAGTATCATGATAAGATTTCATACAGAAGAACATGTCAACATGTATTCTCAAATGTGTTCATTCTGCTTTATGATTACTCTGTACTCGAATTTTATCGAGCACTGTAGCCAGGGTGGGCACTCTCCAATCGAGTTGGATGCAAGATTTCAAACATATACTCTTTTTTTATATAAGAACAATTTTGTAAGAACACGAGCCTAAAATTTTGCCAAAACTTAAGGACAAGCTAAGAACAAACCGAAGCTGACCATTCTTGGCTGAATATAAGAATTTTATTGAATTACCATGAAACTAACAAATGATTACAAAACAAGTAGAACGAGAGCACATAGATATGTCAGATGGTCAAGAGAGTTAAAATTTGCAACAATCAGCCCAACTGGTAGCAAACGTAGGCTTCTAAATCATTATAAAGTAAGAACAATTTAAGAACATTTCAGGCTGAAAATAGAGGAATATTTAAGAACAGCCAGCTTCAAATCAATTTTACTGGTTCTTATAAAAAAAGAGTGTATACAGCCTTTAGGGTTGGATCATAGCTTAGCTCACCAAAATTTAATAGAGACCCCCGTACGATATCTTATAGAGGTAGAGACAAAACCAGCTGATGTTGTTTGTACCTTAATCAAGTCACATGGTCGATTGCTTTGATGACAGATTCGGAAATAGAACACTGCTTTTCATTGCACAAAACTAAGCAATTTAAAATTGAATTTAACTAAGAATCTCTTAGAGAGAATTTGAATTTGACCTTGAATATGTATGAATATCACGTAAGCTTATTTGCCTATTAACTGATAGTGAGTGACCTTATACAAATGCCCTAATATGGTCATGAATAATTTATTGAATAATCAATTATCCCATATAAGGAGAATCTTTGAATGTATCTTGGTAGGTATACTGATTATGAAAGCATAAACATGGTGAGCAATATATGTTTAAATACAAGACATGTTTAAATAATTCATCAGATGTGAAAATGAACATAGCAACTTGAGGTTTCAGTAAAATTTACATTATAGCAAATATTAGTCAACGATGTCTTGCATTGCAAATGTGTTAGCATACAGCTCTCAGGAAAGTATTTGGGCGATTCCCCATTGCCCCATCGGTGGAACGTGGAGCGCTTTTGCCTCACCACATCGGTGCCCTTTCCATTTAGTGAAATTTTATTTTTTACTCACTTTGTATAGTTGTGGATATAGAGTTCTAGTCTCGATGTTTCAGATTAGAGTATGACAAAGTTTTCAGGATTACATGGAAAATTTTAGTTGGCATGAGTTAACACCTAGCAAATTACAATGAATTCGTTTTGCTCTACTGTAGAGCTATACAGTATATAACAAAAAACATAGAGGTATATTGGTACTAAGAACTGTTCATCTCCTGATGAGTGGGTAAAAAGGCTTGTCGAGATGGAGAGTTTTGTCTTTTGAGTCTCTCTCTTCTTAGTGTATATAGCTCTACTTTATGTATTGAGCACTCATATGGAAAACTAATTCACAGACTTCGAGAGGTATATTGATATATTTTTGATACGCAGATAAGTGCGTTTTTTCCAAAAGCCCCATCAGTCCAATATCCAAGCAGATGGACATGGGGTAGAGACTTTGTCCTGGGCGTAGCTATAGGTAGATAGCTCCATCCTGAATTTTTTCATGTATCTATCAGTTACGTATAATTAAATACACCCAGAAAGTTTCTGAATCGATTAAGATATAGTTACTGAACAGATTTACCCTCATGATTTCTACCATAAAGCTGATTATGTCAAATAAGAAAAAGGAAATTTCTCGGTTACACGATTGTGAGAGTTTCGAAATTTTTGAAATTCAAGACGTCAGATTTGGGTTAACCTAAACATTTTCAAGTAAGTGGAAAACAGAAAGCAGCTTACAGTAATTCAAAATCAGAAAATAATTCCCAAGAGGGTATGTTAACCCTGGTGAACGTCAGTGAAGTACTGTGGAGGCTGTTCGGGGCTGTGGAGGATTATCACTAATGTGGAGGAGGTTCAGTGATATGAACGATGTTAAGTACTGTTGACGATGTTAAGTAATGTGGGGGATGTTCAGTGATATGGAGGGTGTTTAGTACAGAAGAGGATGCAATCAGTAGTTTGGAAGATAAAATCGGTACCAAACCGTTACTCAAACCCTAAACCAAACCCGAGGGGGGCACTCAATAAAATCTAAGATAGGGATGCTCATTTGAACAGATTTTTTGTCCACCCAAAAAAATGACAGGCCCAAAATTTCAAACCCAAAAAAATGACAGCTTCGAGATTTCAAACCCTAAAAAACGACAGAATTATTCTTGAGCCCCCATAGTATCCTTTTTGTATAACAAGGAGTTATTTTAATTTGGTAACCCAAAAAAATGATGCAAATTTTCAATGAACCCAAAAAAATGACGGCAAGTTTTTCAAACCCAAAAAAATGACGCCAATTTAGAGAAACCCAAAAAATGACATTTCCATAAATTTCAAACCCAAAAAAATGACACGAGCATCCCTATCAAAATTTTTACAAGTACCCCCCCCCTGGGAACCAAACCCTTAATCAACCCTAAACCCTATACCTCCTATAACTTATCTTAAAGCTAACTCTAAAACCATAAAACTAATGTTTTAAAAACCTGCTGGAATTCCACCTAGTTCCAGCGTTTAGTAGAATAGCAAAAGGTCCCTTCGAGCACTAGTATCTATCGCTGACAATTTAGCTCAAATCGTTTGAAGGGAAAGAAATTGTAATATGAAAAACTCACCGATGAGAAGGCAAGATAATTAACTCCAAGTCAGCTAGTTAGAGATTTTTGGAATGCTTCTTTGGTCTTCTCTTCTATCTGGATCCTTCTGCTCATGGGTGGTTCTTGTTGGTAGCAGTGTAGTAGTTGGTAGTAGTAGTTGGTAGTGTCGACGTTTGTAGTTGGTAGTTGTGTTGTAGTTGGTAGTGTCGACGAGAAACCAGTCAGAATGCTGCAAAGATCGAATCAAGCATTAGACATTGTGGACCAAACCCCAGGCCAAACCCTGACCCTTTGCTAAATCTAATACTAAATCCTCAAACTACCCTCCTTCTCCTAAAATTCTGTATCCAACCTCGTTGCATCTCATCCTAAAGATGTTGGCCATCATAAATGCTTATCATAAAACATTGAACAAATTTTTACGGAATATGATTGTGAACGATGGGATTTCATGCTCACCGTCTAGCAACCACAATGCATTGTGCGAGATTGAATAAAGGAATGGTCAATTACGTTTAAGATAATGTACACCGTATCACTTAGCAATTTCATGTGCTGAAAAGGGCAAGCAACATAATACGAGTGAGAAACAAACCAGAACTGATCAAGCAGTGACGATGCTATTAGAGATAAGGTCATCCTGTCTCTGGGCAGGGTCAAATATGACGTGAGGCGTGGGATCAGGTTGTTGGCAGGACCTACGATTAGACCAGGAAAATTTGGGAGTTGCTGATCAGCTGTTGCTGGTTGTTGACAGGCAAATACGCTTACTAACTCAATGTAAGGTATTGGTTTATGTGCAAAGCACAAAGGGCCTGCTGAATAGGTAGATTAATAGAGTAGTGCGATCCTGTTCCTTCCTCTCGATGTGAGCCATCTTCTGATTCATCTTTGCCTGTTTGACTGGGATTACAGAGAGTTGGCTAATACTCTCCTCACTCTCTGTGACATGTCTGAATGTGGTGGTTTCGAGCTCTGGACCCTTTGTAGAGGGTCGAGAAATCTAGCCGTAATATGATATAATTTGCAATATTTTGGGACAACGCCTGACAACCCCTTCTCAGAGGCCATGGTATAGTTTACTAAAAAGTGGGGGAAAATTTGTTTCAGAAAGTAATTTCGCGGAAGGTGCACTATTCTATATAGTTTTGGAGGTATAGTTCCAAGGAAAATATCTGAACTTAGAATCGGTTATCCTTTTTTTAATATATAAGGCAAAGTAAGGACAGAAATCTAAACGATATTCCAACTATACCTTATGTCAGATAAAAAGCTACACACTGTTCCAGGCACAAAACAAGAATAGGTGAAAATTAATTGTTCTAATCATTAATGGCTTTAATAAACTATTGTTTTATTGCTCTGTAAATGGTTGCCCTTGTAGATTTGGCTACGTGGCTGGTAGGACTGCTGAGTTAGTTTTTCATAACATCACAGTGTTGAATCCTTTTCATTCACGATAAAAGAATGTTAATGTTGAATGAGTTCTATGTAAACTAGAAGCATTCCATTTTTAAGAAATCAGCTTACAATATTAAGATTGATAGAGATTGATTGGAGAGTAAAAGGACAGTATACTAATCGATTAGAGCAAATGTTGCAAGACATCAAAGAAATATGCAAAATTTTGCTGAATGAAAATTTCATTTTAACAATACTTGGTCCAAATAGAATAAAAAATCTGCAAACTTACTCAACTACGAAGCAATTCCATCTCCTAAATTGAAATTTTCAGTCGCCATTTCAGTCTCATGGAAGCTATTTATTTGCGCTTTGCTGAACTAGCACAAAACCGAGCTTAGGAGAAAACAACAACCAACTATCATGCACATTCAACCATCATTGTTCGCTTTCAATGCTGCCCACAAGCCAATATCAAAAACAAAAATTTGGCATTATTAGTCGCTTCCCAACCCGGCCACAAAATTAAATTTTTCAAATTCCCTCCACACGAAATTGGCTGACTACAGTGACGTCACGTTCTTTTGTTTGAAACTGCTGATTCGAAAACGGAGCCGAAAATCGTGTAGATATTGTTCAAACGTGAAGTCATTGGAGGCCATATTGGAGGGATCATACCGTTGTCTTAAGTTTGAAAAATATGATGCAAGATACCCCATTTTGCCATCTCTGTTCATACCACCGATTTGAAGACACAGGCAAGAGAGTGAATGATCGTGTAACCATAGTAAAATATCAAGTCATTGGCAGCCATATTGGAAGGATCACCTAATGGTTCATGAAATTAACGAAAATGATCAACTGGAGTGTGTTTCTGTTATGTGGTGGAATATTCTGAAAGGTCAGCACAAACTGAATCGGGTAGCTATCGTATGGTTGGGAGTCATCCAGAAGAGTATGATTAAAACTACAATATATTATTTTCGACAAAGATTTAAGCATGGTAAACAAAGGTAGACAGTGGCAGATATTTTATAGAAGGGAATTAAAGAGGAGTCAGATGGATCAATAGCCAGCTAGGGATACTAAGCTAGAACGGGCTAATTTTTTTGAAATTAGCTCGTTCTGGCTAATTTTAGCCCGTTTTGGCTAATAAAAAATTATTTTCTTGAAAATTTACGCGGACTTAACCGCATCAGAAAGAACGATAGAAAACGTCACAAAAGTTAAAGTCGCATTTTTCTCAAACTTCCGCCGGAGAAACCCCCAAATTTTTTTACATGAATCCCCGTTTTTTGATGCGTAGAACCCAAATATCGCGTCAAAATAGCGGCCCGGTTCCTAGAAATCCAAGAAATCGACGTTTTAGCCCGTTTGGGCTTCAAAATTTTCAAGAAAATAATTTTTTATTAGCCAAAACGGGCTAAAATTAGCCAGAACGAGCTAATTTCAAAAACATTAGCCCGTTCTAGCTTAGTATCCCTAGCTGATGGCGGTGAATGATTCCATTAGCTAGTTCATGGACTAGAACCCTCGCGTGTTGCTCTTCGAGAAATCGAACACCTGTGCCTTACCAAGGATAGTGACTAGGTTATGAGGAATCATTTAGAATGAAATGGGCTTAACATTTAGCATAAAACCCAGACAAATAGATTAAGACGTATGGAATAAGGGGGGGGGGGGTCGAATTTCGTAATACCATTATTTACTAGGCTACCTTATACAATATATGAACCAAGTCGAATCAAAGTACATTTTTCTTTTTTTAAGACCAATTTTATGAGATTACGAACCTGAAAATTTGCCTAAATGTAATAACATTCTAAGAACCAACCGAGGCTGAATATTTTAAGGTCAACATAAGAATATTAAGAAATAACCATGAGACCTTGAAATAATTACAAAACAAGTAGATTGGCAGCACACAGATATATCAGAAGTTGAATAGAGTCAAAATTTGCAATGATCAACACAACTGATAGCAAACACAGGCCATCAAATCGTTAGCTATAAAGTAAGAACAATATAAGAACATATCAGACTAGGAATAAACGGATAATTAGGAATCAGCCAGCCTCAAACCAGGTTTACTTGATCTTATAAAAAAGTGTGAACTAAATTTTACCTTTCTTGTGGACGATGCTTTTTCTTGCTTGATTTGTGAAGTGCGTTTTGGAATGAAGCATGAATTACATCCAGAGAATTTATCGAACCTACCAGTCGTATTCTGAAATGGAAAATGAAATGTTTTCAGAAGTTTTTAATCTTGAATTATACGCTAGCTGACCACGAATGGAATTTACTTGGTTCTTTGTAATTAAAAAGAAAATAATATGAAATCAGTTTCGATCCTCAAACGGAAGAAAACGTAATCATTTCTATTTTCCATATGAAAGCTGGGTTTAGTAAACCGGATAGTGTAAGACCTACCCATACGTCACACAATCAGAAGGTCAGACTGTGAGGGTTGGCTTATTGTGAGTCGCACAATCGAAGGTCGATATTTCCATTACTGAGTATATTAGGAATTTAATCTAATTAAAACGCAGTTTACTCCAGGACATTTTAACTGGTTTGTTCTTTGAAGTAGTTGTTAGAACCATAGTCATAGGAGTAGATTAGTTTTTTGGCACATCCCATGCGCTGTAGCTTTCCAATGAGTAAATTCGAACGGCGCTGACATAGTCGCAGATTGTTAAGCTATGAGTTACAAAATTAAGAATCACTTGTTACTTTTATTTCACGAGTTACTGGTTTATTTCATAGGCTACTTCACGAATATTAAGAGTCACTTCTTCAAACAGTCTTTGATCGGTACAAAACTTGAATATAGCCATTTTTGGACATATCCATGTTTTCGCTTCACTATGATTCCGATTTTTCTGGCTGTATTGAAGTTACTTATTTTCGTGTACTGATGTTTCTTGTATAGTTGCTCTATGATAAATCCTTGTATATGGAGTACACGCTTTTTTACACGTTTTAGAAATGTGTACAAAACGATAGACCCCCTTAGACTGTACCGGTACAGTTTTGATCCGTCACACATTTGTAACGGATCAAGTGCGTTTACACTAGAACGAATGAAGACCGTTCCGTTTACCTATCCTGTTTAAACTGTACCGGCTGGCCTTCGTTTTTTTAGAGAGCATGCACGTTATGAATAGACCTTTTTCCCAATTACGTCATCTCTATAGAAATTCATCTCGAAACAACCTTAGCCTCGACATGATGCGTACCTTATTCCCAAAGCGTGCAATGCTCCTAGCAACAAATGGAATGGCTTTGTGAAGTTGAGAGCAATGCATGCTTTGGGATTTCGCTACGCATCATGTCGAGGCTAAGGTTGTTTCAAGATGAATTTCTATAGAGATGACATAATTGGGAAAGTGGTCTATTCGCAACGATTTTGTTACGGCTCCAGGTGTTTACACTGTGTCAGTGCGCCTTGGATCCGTAACGGATCAAAACTACAGTAGAATCCCGATAACTCGAACATGCGATAACTTGAACTCTCGCTAACTCGGACAGATTTGGCATTCCCCTTGAGCCTTATTCATGTTATAAAGAGCCTCGATAACTCGAACATTCGATAACTCGAACTATTTTGATCACCCCTTGCTTGTTCGAGTTATCGGGATTCTACTGTAGTTCGCTTTCGTAGCAGGATCAAAAGCATTGCGGTTAGCAGGAACAGAAATGTTGCGGATCCAAAGTAGCTACTAGTGTAAACGGGAGGCCCATCCGTAACACGTTCCTTACGGGTCCAAAGCACTGTTCCGGTACCGTGGTCTTATCACTGTGGGTTTAACATATAGACTTAAACCTAAACTGCAGAACATGGCGTTTCACTGATGGCAGGGTTGGATTTCATAGCCTCCGTAACCTCGTAAAAACATGGGTAAGGCACTGATGTTTGATTCCTCGAAGGGCAACATTCGAGGGTTCGAGTCCATTAACGAATGTAATCATTAACGGCTAGTCATTTATACACTCCTTTTTATTTCCTTGTACCACTGTTAACCGTGCCTCAACCCAAGTAAAAAATCATGTATTGTAACTTTTTCAGACTTCGGTATTCTACGCTATTTTTTCTCTCATTTCTCCATTGTTTTCGATTGGAAATCACGCATCGAACTCGTTGTTCTTAACGGTTGTGTAGCCTAGTGGTTAAGGCGATGCATCTCTAAACCTTGAATGGTAACCTTCGTGGGTTCGAATCCACGAATGGTTGGAATCACAAACTACAAGCCTTCAGCCAACCAAGCTGTCCATCCTTTCAAGGTCGGTAAATGAGTACCTAGGATATTCGTTCTAGAATATTAATACTAGGGGCACAAGCTGGAGGTCACCAGCTGTACGCCACAAGCTGGAAGCTATCAAGTTGCCACAAACCTTGACCTGTGTTAACAAATAAATTTACTTGCTTGCTTAAAGAAGTGAGTCCCTACATGAGTGAGTTCCACGAAAGGGGTAAGTTGGGAACTGGTGTTTGCCTTTTTATCGGGAAAATTGGATTGGACTTCTTGGAACTGGGATTTAAGAACAAAAAAGTAAATAGGGATTGGGGTTATCAAACACGTCAATATTGGGAATTTCTCTTTTTTCCTCATCGGGATTGGGAATTTCGATTACTTCAGTAGTGGAAACTGGGATTATTACCCCACCTTCACCTCCTTATAAAAGTGCTTACCCTCTTTTTACAAAAACCTGATAATTTTGGCCGAGGCTAAGGTATTCTTTTTTTTCTATTGTTATAAACATTTTGTCGATCGAAACCCGAGCCTCGATGTTCTTATTAAGTGTGCTCTTATAAAGAAAAAGAGTTGATTATCTTCATAAGATAGCACCCTGGGGTTTCTCATTTCTCCTCACTTCAGCTCTAGGTCATTGCCAATTTGTCGCGAATAGGAAAAAGAGTATCGAGTTTTCAACACTCAGCAAAACGCCTTCTTGGACTTCTGCTCATTTCGTAATGCCACTGTGAAATTGTATCGAAAGCAAAAGCAGTCATTGCTTAAAAGATTAATCGAATAAACAAAGCCTTTGTGTGCGATAAGACGAGATGATTATGAATGAAAAAGCAAAGGATCAAGATCGGTGGCAGATTAGCTCCAATTACAGGGCAACAAGTGAGCAGGAACTATTTTGCTGTTAGCAAGCTAGGACGCATCCCTCAAGAGCCTTAGAAATCGATTCGATTTTCAAGGATTTTATATTAGCAATTCATTTTACTCTAAGTGGGGATTTTATTGAGTAAACTAAAATTATTATCTTACAAATATCTAAGTTTTACAAAATAACTTATTGGTTTTCGCAACCTATCGCTGACTCTGTGACTGAGCGATGAACCACCTGTGATCTGTCAGGGGAAGCTCCTAAATTCTCGGGAAATCCCAACCTAGTCACGTGATAAGATAAATAGTAACGGGGGTTCAAAGAGCAGCGACTCCAAATCACGAGATGCACAATGCTGCAGGGCAAATAAGGGTGCCCCCCATCCCCCATTATCAGACAATCGTTTATTGTTGTAATATGATAGCTCTCTTTCCCTTGAAGATCATAATAGATACAATGCGAATGATCCCTATCAAGCTTTCCGTTATTTATTGCACCCAGTTAGAATATTTTCTATTTCGTAAGGGGGAGGGTGAGGGGGGGGGGGTATCTGTTCTAAATAGGATATTGATATGAAGAAAATTGGATACATCTATTTTCGCAGGTGAAACAAATGATAACTCGTTCTGTCGATATTTGATTATTTTTCTTAAATTTTTAGTGCAGTTTTGGCAATCTCGAAATCATGGCCCTGAATGTTCTTACGAAACTTATCGTTCTAAAACGATGATGAGTGTACGTGAGTAATTATTATGAATTAATAAAAAGCATATATGCACCATAGCAATAAACAAAACAACGATCCCCCCTCCAAAAAACCAATACTCAACACTATCGATTTCAGAATAATGTCAAACTAAATAAGAAATAATAGTTACATTTCTTAGTGCAGGGTTGTGCAAGCAGCGTGACCATTCATCTATACGTGGCTCAAATTACATATGCAGCAAAATCAAAATCAGCGATAATAATATTAGAAAAGCAGATTTATATCGAACATGAAAATCACACTCACCTACCAGTTCTTAACTCTGCAAACTGCAGAACTTGATTCAATATTATTTCATTTTCATGCAAACTTTCACATTCTGTTTCGTCTCGCTAGTCTGATCAACAAAATTTCACTTTGAAAGCATCCGAAATCCTACGACCCCCCGTCTAAGGGATTACTCAGCGGATAGGAATGCGGGGGAGGCTGTGTTTCTCGGGGAATCGCCATATGGGCAAAATATAGCCTCGAAGAGAAACAGGGGAATCCCCAGCTTCGTGGTGTTTTTATATCTCTGTGTAATAAGGCCTTTGGTTTTATAATTACTTTAATCACATTATCGTAGCAGAATCTGGGTGGAATCGAAGCTCTTGAAAAGAGAAGTAATTTGTTTTTATCAAAGCATAGAACGAATTTCTGAAAACGAGGATACACATGAGTCCCTGCACTTTATGGAATAAGCAAGTGGACTCTGGTCGAGAAGGGGTGAAATGGGAACTGGGCTTTGTCTTTTTATTAACTATGAAAATTGGATTGGACTTTAAGAGACTGGGATTTGGCCAGATCTGTTGTGTTATAAACACGTAATTATTGAGAAATTCTCCATTTTTCTCATTGGGATTGGGCATGTTTGATTATTTCAGTACTGAGAATGGGGATCAGTACCCACTCTTCGGGACCCTCCTTACAATGTATATTTTAGAAGAATAAGTACTAAGTTGCTTTGAGAATTGTATAAACTTATCTCTACCATTAGAAACTTGTTATCGAGCTTGTTATAAGAAACCTAGCCCATCAAAAGGCAAATGATTTATACAAAAATATTGGCTGAGAAAATTCTAATATCATCGGTTTCTACACTCTTTTTTTATAAGAACCAGTAAATATGATTCGAAGCTGTCTGTTCCTATAATATTCCTCTAATTTCAGCCTGAAATGCTCTTAAATTGTCCTTACTCTATAATGATTTGGAAGCCTGTTTCTGCTATCAGTTGTGGTCATTGTTGCAAATGTGGACTCTCTTGACCATCTGACATATCTCATATCTGTGTGCTGTAAATCTGTAATATTTAAGAACAGCCAGCTTCAAATAAAATTTACTGGTTCTTTTAAAAAAAGAGTGTACTACATTTTAGAACTAATGTCATGATCAATATATATAAGATAGAGTGGTAAATGTGTTTTACTTGTGAAACAGCAAAAAGAAAGCAAGTCTTAAAACTTAAAGAATAGTTGCATAGCAGCTTCATTGTTTATTTTATCTGGATCTTATTTTGCTTACTGTTTTGGAAGTTTGCAAACAAGGGGCTTAGCGACTTGCTTGTTGCTTATTGAAAAGTTGTATGGAAAATACGATTCGCTCTTGAAAAATCACATGAGACGAACAAAGCTATAGATTATTACGTCATACAAAAACCTGACAATAAGGTAGGGACTGAGTAAGATATAAGTCGAATACTTCCTCAAGACAGTTTGCTTCCTATCCACTCAGTTGTTCGTAAGAAGGATATATTCAAAAATAAGACTGTTATAACAGTGTGGACGACGTAACTCAACTACACTCTTTTTTTTTATAAGGACCAGTAAACATTTTTTGAAGCTGGCTGTTCTTAAATATTCTTCTATGTTCAGGCTGAAATGTCCTAAAATTGTTCTTACTTTTACAATTATTGGGAAGCCTTTTTTGTTATCAGTTGTGTTAATTGTTGCTAAGTTTGACTCCCTGGACCATTTGACATCTGTGTGCTGCCAATCTACTTGTTTTTTTAATTATTTCTCAGTCTTATGGTTATTTCATAAAATTTTCATATTGAGCCAAAAATGGTCAGCCTCAGTTTGTTTTTTGCTTGTTCTTAAGTTTTGGCCGAATTTGAGGCTCATGTTCTTATAAAATTCTTCTTATAAAAAAAAGAGTGTTTAGGAATAATCATACGATTCTTTTTTAAAAGCTCATAAAGAACAGCCAGTAAGAAACACCAGTCTGAAATTTGGATTAGAGAGCAGATGGACCAGGGGCGGATACAGCTTTGTTAGTGACTGTTGCAGAATAACTTCAAAAATGGGGAGCAAGCAGGTTTAAATCAAAGTGTCCTTATAAAAATACTTTTACTGAACGTATTTAATATCCACGTAAGGCTACGTAATACAGGAAGGTGTAAATCATGGATAATCATGTATGCATTGTGTGTAGATATTGAATGCTGATGAATCATTCATTTCATTACGTCATTCCATGATTTGATTAAAATTTTGATTGAATAATGAGCAGGAAGCCTGTGTAATTGATAACTTTGGTTACTAACATTGGTTGCTAAGTGAGGTGATGACTATACAGCAACAACAAAAAACAGTATATATCTTGGCAGTCTTGCTTTTACCATTGGAAACCAGCCAATACGTTTACGTAGTTTAGTTGTTCATCCTAGGGGCATGGGGGAACGTCTATGCTGTGAGGGCGTTCAGTATTGTGGGGAGATACCATCAATACTGTGGAGGATGTTCAGAATTGTGGAGAATGTCCATAACTGTGGAGGATGTTCAGTACTGTGGAGGATGTTCAGAACTGTGGAGAATGTTCAGAACTAGTGAGGATGTTCAGAACTGTGGTTCAGTATTTTGGGGTATACCATCAGTTCTGTGGGGAATATTCAGTACTGTGAGAGAGAAACCACAAGCACTTTGGGTTTTACCTCTGGGGTACTTGTGGTTTCCTTTCATAGAACTGAAAATCCTCCACAGTATTGGACAGTATTGCTCCACAGCACTGACGGTATCCCCCAAAGAACTGAACACCCTCCAATGAACTGATGATATCCCCCCACATTGTACACAGAATATCCTCCACAGTCCTGCACAGACGTTCCCCAGGGTTTTGTTATTTTTAAGCTTATTCTTAAGCAACTTCAAAGAGAGATAATAGGTGCATCACAGTGGAAGGCCATGAGCATCTAAAACAAATGTTTGTGGTGGGAAGTCTTTGTGACGAAGGCTCAAAACCACAACTTCGAGCTCCTAACAAGACATTCGTGTCGTACTAGTCTAATAAAAGAGTGTTTAGTGTGTGTAAGACGCGAGGAAATAATATCCATTCTCAAAGATTAGCTAGTTGTTACTTTTTCTAAAGATACAAGCCAGGGCCTGTTTGATGACTTTAGACATTGCAATAAGTACTGAATGCCATCGTCAAATATTGACCAACTTTTTATGAAGTCAGTTTTATGGCTTGAGCAGTCGAAGAATCGATCAATTGGATTATAATGCTTGTACAGGAAGTAAATAAATCACCTCACAGGAGGCCGTTGAATAAAAGGGAAAGTAGAGATGTAAAAGGGCATAGCTGGGCTCAGAAATATTACACCCCTTTTTATTAGAATCACATGAGAAGACACGAGGGGCATATCATTCCCTAAAAATCTCGTACCCCCTTCCTAAAGATCCTATTGCAGATATACACCAGCCTTTCCCAGGAACTTGTACTTTTCTATAATAAACTAAAAACTTTGCCCAGTGCACTGAATGTTTTTTTAAATGTTTAGAAATTTGGGTCTTAAAAGCTTCTTTAGAGTTTTTCAAATCTATACATTAGTTTAATCTAAAAATCATGGTGATAATTTTGGGGTTTATCTGAAAGTTCAAGCACAGATTCTAGAGTTTCTTAACTTTTTAGCCATTGTAGAGTCAGAGTTTCTTACGAAAAGTTTCTTATAAAAAAAGAAGTGTACCATATATAGGTGAAAAATCTGTTTATCTTTACTCTCCAAACAGCTGCGTACACGATTGAAAATACATTCAACTGTGCAGCAGACATAACATCAGATTCCAGTATAGTTTAAATTTTATTCTGCTACCACCCCCTCATTTTTAGGCTTAAATCTTAACTATTATAAAATGCTTACGTTATTGCATATGCATATAAAAAAGCGGTGCAGCCCCTATATTTTTGCATAATTTCAGTTCTAATAATACCATTTCAGGGAAAAACAATAAAAAAGCATGAGGGAAAGGTTTATTTTTAATTAAAATTAGGTCCTATTTCATACCTGAATACCACCCCGTTTCATACTTCCATTGGAGTAACCTCTGGATAATTTAATTTAGGGACTCCTGTTTCTTTTGAGTAGGCCTAAAAGTTAATGACAATCTAGCAAAATTTGTTTCGAGCTCAGTTAGTGAACGTTATTTACATTTTAAATGAAGTTGAATAACTGTTCTTATATCTGCGTGAAAATTCTATTAATTAGATATGAAAAAGCTATGACGTGCCCCCACTCTATCAGTTACAATGAGACGTTTATGTTGGGAGAGCTACAACAGTATATCTGACCGAATTAACTACTTGTAAATATAAAAGTTGCAATGTCCAACGTCTGTCCCACCTATAGACTCGCAAAATTGGGCATGTTTTGTAGTAGGCCAAAAATAGAGCAGACCCCCCAGAAAAAAATCCGCCCTACGCTTATGCGGATAAATCACTCCCCTCTAAAGACTCGGTTGTGATTTTCGTCTCTTGCAAATCACATGACTGTTTTTACTTTTATATAACTTACCTCAGATGCCTTTAGCTTTTCTTGTTTTGAAATTTGTTGTTTTTCGGCAAGGCCTGAGACAGCAATTTTCAATCTATTCAAAGATACCTCTTTCAAATCGATTGGTACCTCAAGGATGTACTTTAGGTGCTTTTCTTTTTAAACCTTATCGTTTAAATTGGGCTTTGAGAGCAAATGCACCAAGATACTTTCTTGATGACAACTCAGATAGAAAATATCAAACTAAGATTTTATGGCTTAATTCCAGATAGTAAGTTTAACATCAAGTACTATGGGGTATCACAGGGAAACATGCTAGCTCCTTTCCTTTTTCGCAATGTATCTGATATTCTTGTCAGGTAAATAAGCTTCATTCACGTTTTCTAAAATGAATTTATAATTATCTGCTAAATCAAACTGTGATTTTGTTGATGTGAAACATTTGTAAATTATTGAATACAGAGATGGAACTCAGAAAGAAACATCGTTGTTGTAGAAACAAAATGTTTCGTGTAGATAAGACTATTTATATTGCTACTCTTTATGTTGCTCCTCGTGTTGCTGCTCTCTCTGCTAAAACAACCTTTCATGAAAGCGGTCATACTTGATGTAACTTCAAGTTCATTTATTTTAGTTTATATTAGTCCCAGTATTACGTATCAACTAACATTAGAAAAAATATATTATATGGCTGGAGCACATTTTATCCAGCATAAACGAACAAAACGAAAGATATTGGATATTTGTATTATGAACTGTAAGAAAAAGTACAGAACAGGCAAATAATGTTTTTAAAGAGTTAGATCATGAATGTCAAAAGAACTGGAAGCTATAAAGTCTAAAGTAAAGCCTAAATTTTTGATATAGTATTTAAAACCGAGAAAGTGAAAGTTTTAGAAGTGAAAATGAAAGTCTCATATTTTGACAAATTGCTGAGATATTTCATAACACGATGAAAACATTCTTGTATATGGGTAACACATTACCTCATAATCACTAATTATCATAAATATGATAAATTAGATCAAAAATTGCACCTCAATACAAAAACAAAATAAAAACAAAACTCACTTCGATTCTCCAGCCTTGAACAACTCAACCGACATTCCATTTGTAAACACACGACGAACAATTACAGACGGCTTAGCCTCAGATAACAAGAACGATTGATAACATAAAAGTCGGTCAGTGAAGTGAAGAGAAAGAGGAGGTCGACAATTTTGATAACACCATCAACGGCTATATCATTGTCCACTTCTCCGCCGAGTACTGTGTTCTAAAATATATCATTAAAATGGATATTGAAGGTACACCACGTGAGACTGTTGTTCCTGCTGGCACGTTTCGAATTATGTCTCACTCACAGTCGAGGTCAGAATATTTTGTATTGAGAAAGGTCAGTCAAAATAGAATCAGAATTAACCTTTTTTATGAAGGAGGAAGACTTCCTTATTTATTTGAATGCTTGTGTATATATAGTGAATAGTTGGTATTCTAAACTTAGTGTGGTAGTGAATGAGTCTCGTTATATCCTGCATGCTTGCCTGATAAAGACTGGGCCTTATTTTTAGTAGGGGTACAGTCGCTTGCATTTTATCACTACAGTATATTAAGTGGTCTTAGTGTGTTTATTGCACCATTCCTTATTGTTTGTATGCTTATAAATTTATGATTTGGTGTTAGTTTTGACTATAGTGAATAGTTTATATTCAAAACTTAGTGCGGTAGAGAGTGAATTTCGCTATACATGCCAGCCTGAGTAAGACTACGACTAAGGCCCCATTCACAATACTCCGTATTTAAATGAAAACGGAGCAAAACCTATTCGTTTCGGCCTTGCGTTCACACTGATACGCTTCAAATACGAAGCTGTCCGAATACGCAAACAAATACGCTTACTTTCGAATATGGTGCGTATTGAATACCAAATGTCAACACCAAATACGAGACATTTGAATACAACGGTATTCTTTAAATGGAAATATTTGTCTGGTAATGGGATTATGAGCATCGTATTTGCCCGGAGCAGTGTGAACACTTCATCGTTCATAGCGTATTTGCTTGAAAACAGAGCAGTGTGAACAGGCACTATTCTACTTCTTCAAATACGGAGACAAACAAATACGGAGCAGTGTGAACAAGGCTTAAGTCTTGTTTCCAGGTGGGTCACAGTAGCATACCCTACATTACTGCAATTAATATCAAGAGGTCCTTGTTTACAGCAACCATTTGTGATTGAGTGAGTTTCTCTTTAAAGTGCTAGCCCGACTAGACTTGGCCTTGTTTCCAGTACGTTAACGCTAGGGGTAGCATGTACTTCATCGATATGAAGAGTTTGTAAACTTATTGCTGCTGGTGTGTTCAAATCTCTCATTTGTAGAACAATCTTCAAATTGAAGTTCACTGCTCACAAACGAAAAATCCTCGATCTTAAGTTCCAAACATAGTAGCTACAAAAGACTACAAGACGTCTTATTTTCAATAGAGATACGGTAGCACGCATTAGCACAACATCACTACATATGATAGTAGGGGAGAGTGGGGCAAGTTGCCACAGGGGTAAGTTGCCACAGCCTCTTTTTTGGTCCAATTGTAAATGGCGGCAGGCTCTGCCAAAGGATATCAAAAGAAAGCTTACATACAGTACTTCAAAATACAATCAATTTTGAATTAATAACAAGTAGTTTGGACCAAGAAAGGCAATGTGACAACTTACCCCTGTTACAACTTGCCCCACTCTCCCCTATAAAAGGTCCTAGATTGTTTCATGCTCTAATTTGTGAGTGAGTGAGTTGATGTTCAAAGTGCTAGCCTACCAAAGGCCACAAGAGGCCTTATTTCTAACAGGGATATGATAGTATGCACTACAACACTACATAAAGTTGTAAATGAAGTTTTAGTGAGCTCAGTGAGTTTATGTTTAACGTAATAGCCTATAGCCACAAGAGGCCCTATTTTCATCAGGGGCACGGCAACATGTACTTCATCACTACATACAATAGTAGTAATTGGTATGAGATCCTAGTACGTTTTTTTGCAATGTGGTTTCGAATACTCACCGTCCAGAGTCTCTAAAATCAAGTAGCTGGTTGATAGATGCATGTAACTGCAAATTCTGACCATACTTACATCTAATACGTGCACAGACTAGTAACTTAGAGTTAGAAGTCTCTCCCGCAATGTTTTGTAAACTAAAGCCACATAGAAAATCATTCAAAAACATTGGTTTCCACAAAATTTAATCTAATATCTAAATTCAAGTCAATCAAAATTTATAAATCAGAGTCTAACGAACATCAGTCAAACGGAGTCAAATTCTGTTTTTTTTTGCTGGGCTTTCGAAGTTTGTGATTTTGCCCTCCCCTGTTTTCTCATCACGATGATATCCCGACATGCATAGCGAGTCTCGGTTGAAATCCAGAGGAACTTTTCCGAGAATTCCATCGAAACGATTCTTGGTAATCTATAGAAAAAATACGATGAATTACAAATATTAGAAGAACAGTCTCTGTTCGATACAGAACTTGAGGACTTGAGGGTGGTGAGAAAAATTGGAAACAATAATAACTAATGAAGCTTTTTGTCTGAGACTCATCAGAGTAGTAAGTCAGAGCAGTCTTTGAGCGGTACAGAACTTGAGGATGGAGAAAACAGAGGAAAACATGGTAATGGCGAGGAAGATTGGAAACATAGCGAGGCATAATAAATACTGAAGCTTTGCGTCTGCCACTCATTAGAGTAGCCCGCCAAAATGACAACGAAACTGGAACCTAACGAATGGTTATACCCACACCATTTTTGAAGGAAATTATCACTAAATTAAGGAATCCGAGACAAAAAGCATCATTATGGATTATGTCCATAAAATCTATGGGTAAGTTAGGGAGAAAATCCGTAAAATTGCTACAAGCAATCCTATTGTAAAATTTGGAACAATTTATGTGTAATTTGTGGACGATTTAAGGACAAAAATAACTATTAAAATTCTTTACGTAAGATTAGGTACAAATTATGTACAATTTATGGATAATTTAGGGGCAAATTGCGGGCAAAAAAGTGACCAAGTTTAGGATGGAATTTTGCCATTGTCCATAAAATTTGTAAAAAATAATTTTTACTGTGCAGTAGGTTGATAGAAAATTTAACTTATTATAAAAAAGCGTGCAATATGTGTCATACACATGACGTCATATCTCATCTAAATGACATCTTCCTAACTAACATTTGGGCATTTCTCCAAATAGTTTAAACCTAATGAAATATTATAACCCAGAGGTAGATAGAAACATTATAAGGCATGCAATGTGTGTCATACCCGTGACGTCATACCTCATCTGAATAACATCTTTCAAACTAACATTTGGGCATTTCTCCAAATAGTTAAACAACCAAAATAACCAGAAAAGACCAAATTTGCAAGACCCCAGATCAAAAAGGACTTACATTAATCGGTTTATTTCCGCCCTAAGGATTGGTCAAACCAACCACAACTTAATGGAAAGTAATCTACTTCTTCATTTATTCTTTCTACACAAGCGAGCTTGGATTAATCTACAAGGCTTCAAGAGTGAACTGTTGACTCAGGCCTATCTGGTAACTAGCTCCAGAATGACTAGAAAAATTGGAAGCATAGCGAACAATAATAACTACTAAAGCTTATTGTCTGACACGCTTTAGTGTAGTACGTCAGGAAGAGAACAAAAATGAAACCTAACGAATAATTATACCCAGATGTGGATTTACATTGAACTATCCTGAAGCTGTGTACCGATCAAAGACTGTTCTAATAATTTTTTGAGGATGGTGAGGAAAATTGGAAACACAGTGAAACATAAGTACTATTAAAGCTACGTACATGACACTCATTAGAGTAGTAAGTTAAAAAGAGAACGAAAATGAAACCTCATGCATTATTATACAGTCTTTGGTCCTTACAGACCTTGATGATGGGGAGGAAATTCGAAATCATAGCGAGACATAATAACTACTACGCTTTGAGTCTGGCACTTATCAGAGTAGTACGTCAGAACAGTCTTTGATCGATACAGAACTCGAGGATGGCTGAAAAAAGTATTGGAAACACAGGGACTCTACTTGTAACTACGAAAGCTTTGCATTTGACACTCATCAGAGCAGTACGTCAGAACAGTCTTTGATCGATACAGAGCTTCGGCGAGGAAAATTGGAAACATGATAACTACTAAAACTTTGCGTCTAACTCTCATCAGAGAAGTACCTCAGAACAGTGTTGGATCGGTACAAAACTTGATGATGGCGAGGAAATTCGAAATCATAGCGAGACATAATAACTACTAAGCCTTGTGTCTGACACTTATCAGAGTAGTACGTCAGAGAGAGAATTAAAATGAAACCTAACGAATTGTTATACCCAGAAAGTGCATATAAATTAGCTTATCAAAAGAGAGGTGAGTGATTGGTACATGGTGCAGAAACAACCAATCAATAGCAGTGCGTAACTAGACAACAATGACTTCTGTAAGACGAACAATGAGTTACTGTACGAGACGTGGTGGCAAAATGAACTCCCTTTGTCTAGATTATCTGGAATCCGTGGTTTCGGTCGTCCCCTTTTTCTGGTACCATTTTTATGTTGTGAATACATTATCTGCCTCGAGAGTCTATCTGGTTGCATTCTGTAAATGTGTCCTAGCCATCTAAGTCCTTTCTCTATTAGAATCCTAGAGCTCCAAAAATTGGGATCTGAGATTAAGACTGGGTGAAATGGTATCCTTAGTGGATCTATACCTCATCCGAGGGGCAAATCACTCCCTGAAAATCTCGTACACTTTTCCTGAAAATCCTATTGTTCTTATGAAAATCCCTTGAAAATCACTGGAAATCCTTCTGTTCTTGAAAAAATCTCGTAGGCTTGAAAGGGAGTGAAATGCCCCTTGCATCAATTTTTATGCCATTAACAAGGGGCAAATACAGCTCTAACTGCAGTTTTGAGCACATTCGATTACAATTTAGTTTTCAAGTAAATGTTAACCCAAATCATAAATCTTTTGTCATTCTAATACTCCTTTCCTTAGCAGCCCATAGAGATTCAATGATCTAGGGTTATAATTAGTGGTTCTTATCTTAGAGGTCGTAAATTGGTCTTTGTTTCGAAAATAAAACTTGAGCATGAAAAGCTCTGAATATTTTTATTGCAGTTTGAAGGATTGTTATTACTTGAAGGTATCTTCGTGATGTTCTCCCAGTGGCATCTTGTAGAATAATGATGTTATCTGTCTCTTGGCTGGCTTTTGCTATGCCGAAAATCGAAGCCATCTGTAGCTTAGAATCTTGATTTGCCTATAGATAAAAAAAACAAAAATAGCGGTTAACATGTATTTGATTCTTTCAATGAATAGTGCAATGGTATAGAAGATACCTCAAGAGTCACAAAAAATTGCTCAAGAAGTTGCGAAAACAACAGGCGAGATATAAGCATGTGATTCAAGGACTAAGTGTGCCCTGCTGGGTGTCAGCACACTGGATGTATAGTAACTCATAAACTTGGTCATTCAAAATTACGGCAAAACAATGTTGGTGTTCAAGAACCAAAGAGTGCTTGCATTGCTACAACAGCAATGAGCAGAAGTAGAATTAGGATTACGGCTCAAGATACACAAAGTTTTCAAAAAGTTGCAAGAACAACAAGCAAGATATAAGAATGCGATCAAAATACCAAATATGCCCTGCTGGGTATCAGCACACTGGCTGTGCAGTAACTCGTAAACTTGGACATACGAATTACGGCAACAAAATGTTGGTGTTCAAGAACCAAAGAGTGCTTGCATTGCTACAACAGCAATGAGCAGAAGTAGAATTAGGATTACGGCTCAAGATACACAAAGTTTTCAAAAAGTTGCAAGAACAACAAGCAAGATATAAGAATGCGATCAAAATACCAAATATGCCCTGCTGGGTATCAGCACACTGGCTGTGCAGTAACTCGTAAACTTGGACATACGAATTACGGCAACAAAATGTCGGTGTTCAAGAACCAAAGAGTGCTTGCATTGCTACAACAGCAATGAGCAGAAGTAGAATTAGGATTACGGCTCAAGATACACAAAGTTTTCAAAAAGTTGCAAGAACAACAAGCAAGATATAAGAATGCGATCAAAATACCAAATATGCCCTGCTGGGTATCAGCACACTGGCTGTGCAGTAACTCGTAAACTTGGACATACGAATTACGGCAACAAAATGTCGGTGTTCAAGAACCAAAGAGTGCTTAAATTGCTACAACAGTGAAGAGCAAAAGTGAAGTGGTAGACTGCTAGAGATTCTGAACGATATGAGTTCAAAATCATCTTGTATCAAACTTTAAATCGAAGAGCTCTCCAGAGGGCAGTAATTTTCAAATTGAAAACTTCTATAGAACTAATGGGCGCATTAAACACAGTAGGACCTCACGTGAACATATGTTGTGATGTAGTGTATGCTACTGTACCGCCTATAGAGACAAGGCCAGGCCTAACAAGACCAGTAGGTTAAACATTAATTCACTTACTCACTATTAAACAAAGAAGCATTAAACAAACAAGGACCTTTACAATACAAAACTGCAATGATGTTATGCATGTTACCGTCTTGCAAATCCACTTGCAATCCCTAAGATTAGAACAACCAATAATGGCATCAGATCACAGAGTTTCCGAGGGCCAAAAATCTGGAATTTATTACCAAATTCGATTAAAAAGGCAAAAAATACCAATGAATTCAAAGGTCTGACCAAAACCTGGTTTTCGTTAAGTAAGACACGTGATTTTTGAAATTTATAGTCTTTTAAAAGTTATAGTGTTTGATCAAAACTTGGTTTTTTATATATCTGTTTATCCTGCAGTATGTAGCTCTGAAATTATGCAATCCTTGAAGTTGCTCCAGTTAGTATGAATTAGTGTATACTCACTATTTTCAATACTTACAATGAATAATACCATACAATACAATTAAATACAATACAATACCGTGTCCCTCTTGTGGGAACAAGGATTAAAGCCTTAAGCAGGCTAATAGTTTAAACAATAACTCACTCACTAATCAAAGTATTTATCACACAAAGACCTTACACCTAAGGAGAAGCAGGATTTGGAAAATCAATCGAGATAATTTGTGAGAATGAAAATGACCCGAGTAGGACTCGAACCCACGACCTCTAGATTCGTGCTCTAGAGTGCTATCACTGCGACACCTGGCCTTCAATTATTTGTTGCCAAGTGGTTGCATTCTAAGAGTACGAATCTAGAGGTCGTGGGTTCGAGTCCTATTGGGGTCATTTTCTTTCTCACAAATTATCTCGAAAGACCTTATGATACAAATACAATACTACATATATGTGCAGTGATGTTTTACATGGTACCGTGTCCTTCTTATGGGAACACGGACTATAGCCTTTATCAGGCTAATAGGTTACATGAAAACCCATTCAATCACAAATATAAAAATGTATCACACAGGGTTTCCTACAATAATATTTACAATGAAGCTATGCATTATAGTGTTAAGGCTATAGTATAAAAAAATATTCCTCTAACAGTGTGAAATTATTCACAAACTCAGAAAAACAAATGCAAGTCTGCAGCAGTGTTATGATCAAAGACAGTCGTAGAAAAGTTTTGATATTATTATTATTATGGAAGGGGTTAAATTTTTCTTATCTTACGTGGATGAATAACTAATGTGACATGAATATTCCTGGTCGATGCAAAGTTCCGAAACGTAGTGATGGAAGAGTCCAAAGAAATTTCGTAACATCCTCACAAACATATAACCTTTATAGCATTGTTCCATAATATCGTAAAAAAGACACACCTGCCTTATGTGCAATAGATTTTTATTACAATAGATTTTATAAAAATTAGCAGGCAAGTAAGAAAAAGCAAAGTATGCCAATATTTGCTAAAGAAACTATTTCACAAGCAAAACAGTTTTGAAAGCAAAACGGTATACCAGCATTTGCAGAATAAATGATTTGACTAACGAAATGGTTTTAGGAACAAAACAGTACAGCAAAATTTGCTAGAATAACTATTTCTATAGCAAAACAGTTTTGAAAAACGTATGCCAACATTTGCAAAAGAAACTGTTTCAATAGCAAAACGGTTTCAAAAACTAAATGGTATGCCAACATTTGCTAAAGAAACTGTTTTACTAACTGAATGGTTTCAACATAAAATCGTTTGCCAATATTTGCTAAAGAAACTAATCTGCTAACAAAACAGTTTCATAAACCTAAACGGTATGGCAACATTTGCTACAGAAAGAAACTATCTAATTAGCGAAACAGTTTTGAAAACAAAACAGTATGCCAACAATTATTAAAGAAATTGTTTCACTAGCTAAATGGTTTAAGAAATAAACCATATGCCAAAATTTGCTGAAGAAACTGTTTTACTAGAGAAACTGTTTTACTACTGAAACAGTTTTAAAAACAAAACAGTATGCCAAGATTTGCTAAAATAATTTTTTTTATAGCAGAAACGTTTTGAAAAACGGGATGCCAACATTTATTGAAGAAATTGTTTCACTGGCTAATTAGTTTTGAAAACAATTTAGTATGCCAACATTCGCAGAAGACACTGTTTTAATAGTGAAAAAGTTTTGAAAGCAAAATAGTATGCCTACATTTGCTAAAGAAAACTGTTTCACTGTTAAATAGGAATAGTTTCAAAAACTAAATAGTATGCCAACATCTCACTAACGAAACGGTTAGAAAACAAAATAGTATGCCAACATTCACAGAAGAAACTGTTGTACTAGTGAAACAGTTTTAAAAACAAAACGGTATACCAAAACTTTAGGAAGACACTGTTTTACTAATGAAACTGTTATGAAAAGACAGTATGCCAACATTTGCTAAAAAAATGTTTCCCTACCAAAACTGTTTCGAAAGTGAAACACTATACCAAAATTTGCTAAAAAACTGTTTCCCTAGCGGAACAAAACAAAACAGTATGCCAACATCTCACTAACTAAAAGTTTTTGAAACTAAACGGTATGCCAACATTTGCTAAATATCTGTTCCAGTAGAGAAACAATTTCGAAAACAAAACGGTATGCCTACATTAGCTAAAAAATGTTTCGTTGCCGAAACTGTTTCGAAATCGAAACATGCCCACATTTGTTGAAGAAACTGTCCCACTAGTCCAATTCCTCCCAAGGGAAGACTCTTGATTTCTAAGATTTATAATTTTGATTGCTAAGATGTTTAATTTTTAGTAAAAATGATACAAAAATGATACCTCTCTTACCAAAAAAAAGCTTGAATAGGCGAGTGGATTAAGCCAAGGGTTTTTGTTGCCTGCAATGTAGCTCGAGTCCATTAGGCAGGACTTTTGATTTCTAAGATTTATAATGTCTGGTAAAAATTATATAATAGGACTTTCTTTCTCTTGAATGGCCGAGTGGATTAAGCTGAAGGCGCTAGATGTTTTGGACCATTGTTCAATTCTTCGTAAGAAAAGACTTATGATTTCTTAGATGTGTTGATTTTTGTAAAAATGATACAAAAGTAAAACCTCCCAAAACAAGAACGCTCGGGTGGTCAAGTGGACTAAGCCAAAGACTTTAGATGTTCGAACCGTAGTTCAATTCCTCAAATTTTCATTTTTGGAATCTACAATGCTTGGTAAAAATGATACAGAAATAATACTTTAATCATCAAGAAGGACTGAATGACCAAGTGGATTTAACTACGGACTTTGAGTTTTTTAGACGGTAGTTCGATTCCTCGTATGGGAAGACTTGATTTCTAATATTTATGATATTTGGTAAAAATGATACAAAAATAATACCTCGCTTACCAAGAAAGCTTAGATGGCTGAGTGGAGTAAACCAAGGGCTCTTATTATTATCATCAATCAGAATAATTAACTTATCTAAAGTTGGTTGACTGTTCGTTGAAAATAACTAATAAAAACCAACTATTTACAATCTACTAAGTTGAAATAAGGTAAAGACAAAACTAGTAAGAAGTTGATTAAATTGCAAATGTGCAGCTATTGGCATCTCAACTTTTTATTTCTCGTTTGAATGTGGCCAGAGAATTTGATAGTTATTTGATACGAACTTCTTTCTTTATGAAAATCCCCAAATGTACCCAGGATTGAGATGGTGTACGGATTTATATATAGCCAGAAATATCGGAAGCATATCGAAACGAACACATGGACCACTAAAGCTTTTTGTCTGGCACTCAACAGAGATTTATATACCCAGATGTGGATCGGAATAGGCCAGTCAAAATAGGCTTAAGTAGTAATCCATGTGTTCGTTTCGCTGTGTATCAGATATTTCTGGCTATTTTGAACTTTTGTACCATTCAAAGACTGTTCGGATTTATACATCTTAAAAATAAGTTTTTGCAGGTTTTTTGTATGTGTTGCATTTGTTTCTCGCCTATTCAGAAGTTCCCAAAATGTAGATTCTTAGTAATCATATAAGGTTCCCAGTGCTCTTTGCTATAGAATAGCCATATTAGTGGATGGTTTGTAAAATTGGACAAAACGACAGAGTTGAAAAGTAGCTTTAAATTTTGCCAGATATTCATACCGTAGTTCGACTCCTCGTAACTCTCTCTTCAAGAATGCCTGGATGGCTGAGTGGACTAAGCCATGGGATATATGTTTGAACGGTTCGATTCCGGGTAAGGTAAGAATTTTGACATCAAAGATTAATAATATTTGGTAAAAATGATACAAAAGCAATACCTCTCTTATCCAGAATGCCTGGATGGCCGAGTGGCCTAATCTACAGGCGTTAGATGTTCGGACCGAAGTTCGTTTCCTCGTAAAGTAAGACTTTTGATTTCTAACATTTATAATGCTTGGTAAAAATGCTACAAAAGGAAAACTTTTCTCTTCAAGAATGTCTGGATGGCCGAGTGGCCTAATCCACAGGCTTTAGATGTTCGGACCGTAGTTCGACTCCTCGTAAGGTAAGACTTTTCATTTCTAACATTTTT
The DNA here is from genome assembly GCA_963924455.1 of Pelagia noctiluca. Classification (NCBI taxonomy): domain Eukaryota; kingdom Metazoa; phylum Cnidaria; class Scyphozoa; order Semaeostomeae; family Pelagiidae; genus Pelagia; species Pelagia noctiluca. The sequence continues at coordinate 12,679,155 of OZ004329.1, read as the reverse complement.
AATGCTTGGTAAAAATGATACAAAAGGAAAACCTCTATCATCAAGAATGATTGGATGGCCGAGTGGACTAAGCCATAGGCTTCAGATGTTCGAACCGAAGTTCGTTTCCTCGAAAGGTAAGACTTTTGATTTCTAACATTTTCAATGCTTGGTAAAAATGATACAAAAGGAAAACCTCTGTCATCAAGGTGCTTGGATGGCCGAGTGGACTGAGCCAGTGGCTTCAGATGTGCAGACTGTAGTTCGACTCCCCGAGAGGTAAGAGTTTTGATTTCTAACATTTATAATGCTTGGTAAAAATGATAAAGAAGTAAAACCTTATTCTTCAAGAAAGCTTGGGTGGCCAAGTGGACTAAGGCATGAGCTTTAGATGTTCGAACCGGAGTTCGACTCCTCATAAGGTAAGACTTTTGATTTCTAAACTCTGAATCAAAAATGATATCAACTTCAACCCTCTCCTGTCGGCGGCAGGGATGGCAGAGTGGATAAGTCAGTCATCTCTCAACCGAAAGGTAACTGGTTCGAAACCAGCATTTGGAGGAAAAGGTGAGTCGAGGAAAAAGGTAAGTCAGTGAGTCGGGGAATCTGGGAATCTGGGAATCTGGGAATCTGAGGATAAAGGTGAGTCGGGGAGTTAGAAGAAAATGAGGGATCGAGAGGGAGTAGAAGTTTTACAAAAATATTTCATGAAATATTTGCATAAGTATAAAGTTATTGTTTATTCTCTAGCTGCTTCTCCAACTCCTAAAGCTGTAACTCGACTTGATGTTAGCGCTCCTCCTACCACTGCTGCTGGTCCACTTTGCCAAGTCTGGGCTGAAGGTGGTTCCGAACCCACGACCCTTTGATCCAGAGTTGAGTGACCTATCCACTCTGCCATCCATGCTGCTGGCAGAAGATGTTTGAAGTTGATATCATCTTTATTCAGAGCTTAGAAATCAAAATTCATACCTTACGAGGATTCGAACTATGGTCTGCATATCTGAAGCACCTCGTTTAGTCCACTCGGCCATCCAAGCTTTCTTGAGGAGAGAAGTTTTACTTTCGTATCACTTTTACCAAGTATTATAAATGTTAGAAATCAAAACTCTTACCTCAAGAGGACTTGAACCACGGTCTGAGCATCTATAGCCCTTGAATCAGTCCACTTGGCCATCCAAGCTTTCTTAATGAAAGAGGTTTTACTTTTGTATCATGTTAACAAACATTATAAATCTTAGAAATCAAAACTCTCACCTTACGAGGAGTCGAACTACGATTTGAGCATCTAGAGCCCTTGGTAAAATCTATTCGGGCATCCAAGCTTTTTTTGAAGGGAGAGGTATTACTTTTGTATCATTAATACCAAAAATTTAAAATATTGGAAACAAAGTCTTCCGATACGAGGAATGGAACTGTTGTCCGAACAACTAAAGACCTTGACTTAATATATTTGGCCATCCAAACTTTTTTGAAGGGATAGGTTTTACATTGGTTTAATTTTTATCAACCATTCAAAATCCTAGAGATCAAAACTCTTACTTTATCAAGAATTGAACAACAGTACGAATAACAAAAAGCTTAGTCCACTCGGCATTGCAAGCTTTCATGAAGAGAGAGATATTACTTTCGTCTCATTTCTACCAAACAATATGAATCATTCAAGTCAAATATTTTCTCATACGAGGAATTGAACTATGGTCAAAACATGTAAAGCCACTGGCTTACTTCGTTCAATCAAAAGAACCAGCTGAAGAACCATGCATTATTCTGTGCCTATGGTGTGTTTTTGCTACCCTTCAAGGGTTAAGGCAACATAAAAGGTTTCTTAACTTGATTCATTCACACAAAATCTTCTTTTCTAGGTTTTTTTAACAGCTTACCAAAAAAAGATGAGTCTACACACTAACCATGGTATTGGATCACATCGCAGTATAGCTTTTCAACTGTAAAAAGGAGAGAAAACATCATGAAGATAAAAAATGACGGTAGCGTAGGCTAGAGAAAAATGACACCAATTTGGTTGGCCGATATCCATTAACTATGATTTAGTAGAGGTCCCTCTCTGGCGTATTAGTAGAGGTGCCTCCATCAATTTCAAAAGTGTCAGATGTAAAGCTTTAGTGGTTATTATGCTTCGCCATGTCACTGAATTATCTCGCCATTCTCGTGCTCTGTACTGATCAAAGATAAGTGCTTTACTGGTCAAAGACAAATCCAATAGTTTATCCCCTAAGCACAAAGGCAAAATGAAAAGGTAGACTAATCAAGCTGTAAATTGATATTTACTATGAAAATACGCTTACTATCTTATCGTGAAGTATTGGTTCATGCGTAAAGCTCACTAATTAGGTAGAATAACTGAGCAGTGCTATTCTGGTCCTTCCTCTCGATGTGACCTAAACCTTTTCTTTTGCCTGGAATTACAGAGAGTGGGAAAATTCTCTCCTGACACGATGATTCAACATGTCTGCAGGTGGAATGCAAACCAAGAACATTCAAACAAGAACCGTCAAAGCAAGGGTTGAATTATTTCACCTTTCTGCCCTAATTTTCCTTCAAAATTAAATTAGCAAAAAGTGGAAAAAATGCCTGATGGTTAGCCCATGGTTTTTGAAAAAAATGGCCTAGAATAAATGGTTCCAAATAGGCATTTAATCCACTCAGGACTGTTCAAGAAGCAACAATAAGCTATAGTAGCCTTAGAAAACGCATAAGATTAACAAAATTTTCTCCTTTGAAATCAGCCAAAAATTGGAAAAGCCTGTAGTTAGAGCATGGTTTTTAGTCAAAATTGACCAAAAATAAATGTTTCCAAATAGGCTTTAAATCCACTCAGGATTGTTCAGGGAGCAATATTATGCTACGCATCCAAGTTCAAGTTTCTACGGATTTCTTAACCTTAACACTATGCACATTCATCGTAAGCAGATCTAAACGACTGTGGTATTCTAAAAAGTAATTTGCGTTAATTCTAGTATCTTCAACCAGCAGGTTCCATTCAAAAAGGTAGATAACAATCTTTGTAACTCTAGAAGACCTTTTGGCGAACAGCTTATTCAAGCATCCATTCAACGATTCACGTTTGGAAAAGTTCGGAATGTCTTGCAACATCAAGAACAAAAAAAAACTTTCAGAATGTACTAATTGTCTACTGTTTCTATAGAACAATTCCTTCTCTCGTCATCTCCGGGATAGGAGACGTGTCAAATATGGTCCACTTTGGACCTGGAGAATAACCCTCCTTGATGACAGATATCATCTGATCTTTTACAGGGAAACAGCATAATTTTTAAACAGCAAGGTAAGACGAAGATTTTAAGTTATGTTGCCTGATTACTCAAAATGTCTGGTGAGAATAAAAGTAAGCACCCTCCGTGACAGGGGAGTGGAGTCAGGGGCAGTTTCTCCCAATCCTGGCACTGACAAAACAAATCTCTGAGTGCCCATTTTCCAGAAGTTTTGCTCAATCTGATTAGCTGAATCTTAATATTTCCATTGAAAAACAGTGTTTATTACTGCCCCCATTAAGCGCCTGCATCTCCTTCTCATTTTCTCTGGATCTGCCACTACTTCAACTAAATTGCATATTTGCTGGGAACTTCGGCATTTATTAGCCTTGATTCCCTCCCCCTCTCATATTTTGAAGATTATCTAAGACCATTTTGAGAAGAAGCAGGATCTGGAATAGCAATCAAGGTGGTTTTTGTGAATGAAGATGACCTAGCAAGACCCGAGCCCACAACCTCTTGATTGGGTGGTGGTACAATTTGTGGGATAATTATGGCAGGTAGTCTGAGTGCCCCGCCCCTCGGAGCAGTGGTGGGAAGTGCTAGCTCACTAGAGTACCAATAAGTCCTATTAGCTCACAAAAGTACTCTCAAGGGAGTGCTAGGAGCAAAAAATGGCCTAAGTCGTAACATTGTGACAAGGCACACCAAGATACCAGAGCTGTTTACATGTAGCAGCATAATCAGAATATTTGACACAGAAATTTATGAGACTGCGTAAGTAGGCATTGTGTTTAATAACTTTGTTGGTTGACAAAATTCACCAACACTTCACATAAGCCATAAAACATAAGCAATAAAAAGCTTCCTAATTACATACAACTAATCAATAGTCTTTACGTTTACCGACAAAAAGAATACCTTATTAATCAACCCAATGATGCAATAACCATTTGGTTTAGGAACCTAAGATCTAAAAGATCCTGTCTCTAGTAGTTACATCAGGTCCTTAGTAGTAGATCCAGTTACTTTTCGGATTCTAGACTTTCAGTTTTTCAAGAACATACCATTACCAATAGACTGCTTTCATATTTACATTTTACGCCTCTTGGTTTCTTTGTTTACTGAACAATGGGCATTGAATTAATTGTCAAAAGGTGAAACTTCTTATTGTGGTCCTATTTTGCATTTCAAAAGAATCTGATTTGACTCTCCCAATAATGTAAACATTGAAAGTTGTCTTTATGGTAGTGTTTCACAAAAAAAACTCTAACAAGGAAGCATTTATTTGAATCAAATCAAAACTTTGAAATAAAATCAAACATTTCAGAAAACTCTATAAATATTTGTCTGATGAGGTATTGCCCTGATTTACATCCAAACGAAGCCATCATTTCCCAGGGGGAGAGTTAATTTCATACGCATATTCCCTAGAGTTAACTAAAAGCCCCCCTTCCGCCACAACAACAGCCCCCTCGTGGCCTAAACAGAAATATCAGCAAAAAAAGAATCTTAACTAGAGTATGATCGTGCCTCTTCCCGTTCTAAATATCCTAACTTATCAAAATACCAAAAATAAACTTACCAAAAGGCCTCTAAAGTTCCTGGAAAGGAGAAAGAGCCGGCCATACACAGCAATTTGTTGAAAACCTTCGTGTTTGGTCGGACAGTAAGAGAAATCAGACCTTCGAGGGACGCCATCTTGAAATCCTCGTGGTTTGGTGGCTATTTTACAGACCGTGGAATCATGGAATGAGGGAGCCTTGGCAGAGGACTTCCCTGTGTGTTGCCAATTCGCATGTTCCAAAATTAGATTTCTTGAACAGTCTTTAATCGGTACAGAACTTGATGATGGCGAGGAAAATGAGAAACATTGGGAAACATATTAACTACTGGAGGTTTGCGTCTGTGTGACACTCATCAGAGTAGTACGTCAGAAAGAGAAGGAAAACGGAACTACTTCTTACCCTACTGGTTATTTCTTATTCTTATATTGAGCTAAAATGTTCATCCTTTGAAATCGTGTCTGGAATTCATGATAGGTCAGCCTGGTCTTGTTCTTGGCTTTTTCTTGAAATTTGCCAAATTCAAGGATAGTGTACTTAGAAAATTGTTGTTACAAAAAGAAAGTAACAGACTACCAGGATTATGATAACAGATGCCCAAATCAATCTTCTTATGCCCAGCGCCCAGGGGGTTACTACAATGCTGGACTAACAGGGGGTGTTCCGTCAGGGTGAAAGAGGGTCAAGGCTAAGAGGTTAATAATTACCCTCAAATGGTAGTATAATTATTTCGACAACCATGAAATTGTAGTTTTCGAGCCCAAATCTCGGCAATCAACCGGAACAAACACCACACCCCCAGAGTAGGTAATTCAGGAGATACCCCCATATTGTAATATCGATTTCTTGAATTGGGGCACTAGGTAGCCTTTCATCAGACCCTCGGACCGACTGGACCCCTATTATGCCATAATGGAAGGTAGCCCAGGGGATCTGATACCACCCCTTAAATCCTACTCTTCAACCCCTTACTTCTACTGATGTTAACAAATAACTGAACCAAATCAAAGTGCAAGTGTGGCAACACACAGTTGAAACTCGGCGAGTAGTTCAGATCCACAATCCCATAATCCCCCGTTTCTTCGTCGATAATAACATCCACCCCGAGGATGTTGAAATTCAAAACAGATCGAAGCTTCGAGATCAACTCAACGACTAGGCCCTGGTCAAGGAGCTCTTTCTCGTCACTAGTTTCAAAACTGATGTAATTAGGATCACTCTCATGGAGCTTCGGGAAGTACTCCCCTTTCGTGATGTTAGTGCTGTCGAAAAACAGCGTCTCGCCTTCGCCAGCTCTAAGGTTTTTCACCGAAGGCTTCTCGCACGTGTAGTACTTATCCCCGATCACGTATATCTTGAACATTTTCCCCCCGTGATTTCGGAATTCTTGCACGACGCACGGCGGCTCCAAGTCTTTTAAGTTCTCTTCTGAAAATACGATTTGCATCTTGTGGCTCTCAGTTAGGCCTTTATTGGCGGCTTGCCGTTTGGAGATGACCGGGTATTGTATGCCGGCACTTCGCATCGCCTTTTTATTGATGCCAGCATTGTTGTTCTGCACGTAGACGAACTTTGGTACAAAGACACGCTTATCACCATACGTAAACTCGCAATGCTTGGCAATCTCTAAGGTCAGACTCCTATTCGCCAGTTTAATACCGTTCTCTATAGGGTCAATAAGTTGGACATCGCGATCCTCGCTGATGTACCCAAGCAGTTTGTTGAGATAAGATTTCCCCTTGTTAGTGTCTTTATCGAACCATTTCAAAATCTTATGGAATATGACGTCGAAAGGCCCCTGTTCTTCGATGGATTGTTCCATATCGATGTCTTTGACTACCACTCCGTAGTTTTCCCCCAGTCTGGCTGGGAAACTCAGTCGCCTTTTCTCCCACTCTGGCAAACACAAACCGACTTTTATCTTAGGCGATGTGTTGTCTTGCTTCGTTCTCACTCTCGTCTGTGAAATAGAAACAGTCTTTCATTGATGATGCCACAAAAGATGAGAAGTGCAGCTAAAGTCATAAGTACTAGAAAGGGATATTATCACGCACTTTGGAGGAAGGTCAGTACTGTGGATGGGGGATATCACCAGCACAGAATATCCTACACAATACAATACTGATGGTAGGTATTTTCCACAGCACCAATTGCATCTCTCCACAGTGCTGAATATCCTCCACAGTACCGATTTTATCCCCCACTGTACTGTGATGGCATCCCTGCAGTAGCTACTGAACATCCTCTAAATTACTGGGTGCTTTCCCTCCACAGTACTAATGCTATCCCCCACAAAACTGAACATTGTCCATTGTGATGATGTTATCCCTTTTACAGTACTGTGCATCCTCAACGGTGCTAAACATTCTCCAAAGTACTGGATGGTATCCCTCCACTGTTCTACGGACTAGAAGTTCCCTAGGGTCCTTATACCTTGGAAATTACTATCAAGATCATTCCAGAATATATGTTAAGACGGGATTAGCTAGCTGGGGTGTACCCTCTTAATCATATATAATGATTTCAAACACTTACTTTTGATTGTGATTTATTCGTATCCATCACCAATTCATTAAATTCGTTTATGTCAGGAATCATACAGCTCACTCCAGATAGACCTAGAAGAAATGAATGATTTACTGTAACAAACAGTTTTGAGAGGGAATTTCGACAGCGATTTTCAAAAGGCTACCTTATCAACTACCAATCAACAATTCTAGATATAGGTATGTTGGCAGGAAAACGTATTTTGATAAGAAAACGAAGAGCCAAGACTGCGACGATAAACATGATAAGCGACACTTCATAATTTAATAGACAATTCCAGTTACATCGTTACGACAATTCCAGTTACATCATTACATTTAAGACAAATCCAATTGAGAAACTTAATACATTTAAAGATAGGCCATTGTTTAACGTTTCGGAGCAGCACTTAGCTCCATCTTCAGAAATTACAAGTCAATGAAGCACGAGGCTGAATCTATACTAATAAGGACAATAACTACTAAGAGTGCATATGATAAGAAGAAAGCACGTGAGAATAAGAATTGAGTGAGCCAGAAAGACAATACCTAAAATAGAGCTAGGGGAATAGACGATTGTTGAGAGTTAAGTGAGGGACGATCTCGCAAGATCAATAAACTTTCATGGATAAGCAAATCAAAATCATTGTTTGCTCGATCAAGAATAGAAAAATCATCTAAAGAAGCAGTGTGACCGGATTCGTTGAGGTGATCCCAGATGGCCGATGCAGTAACTTTTATTTCGTCCCTCACTTAACTCTCAACAATCGTCTATTCCCCTAGCTCTATTTTAGGTATTGTCTTTCTGGCTCACTCAATTCTTATTCTCACGTGCTTTCTTCTTATCATATGCATTCTTAGTAGTTATTGTCCTTATTAGTATAAATTCAGCCTCGTGCTTCATTGACTTGTAATTTCTGAAGATGGAGCTAAGTGCTGCTCCGAAACGTTAAACAATGGCCTATCTTTAAATGTATTAAGTTTCTCAATTGGATTTGTCTTTAATGTAATGATGTAACTGGAATTGTCGTAACGATGTAACTGGAATTGTCTATTAAATTATGAAGTGTCGCTTATCATGTTTATCGTCGCAGTCTTGGCTCTTCGTTTTCCAATCAACAATTCCTAATTCTTTGCGTGTTTGACAATCCTTACCTGCTTAAAGTTTACAAAATTAAATTCGTGAAATAGGCCAAATTTCATCTCCACCTTCAAAAGATTTTCAAAGAACCTAACCAAACTTTTTGAGTAAAGCACTCTGTACATTGGCAGCTTCGTTTGGATATGAAAATAAGTGACGTCAGAGTTCACTAATGTGACTTCACGTCACATATGTCACAGACATTTCAACACCCCTTTTTAGACAGAAAAAGATTAGAGTGAAAATATTACACACTATTCATAGCCTGCTATTTCACATTATCAACAATTTAATCAACCCTGTATTTTCCCTCCAACTTTTCTATTATTGCAGCGATTAATCTACAAAGTGCGGATAATGAATTACACGAAAGCCTTCTCTCTTTTTTCAACTTTTTGCTCTTAATTTTTGAATTTTATTTTTATACTGTTTATGGTCTAACACAGCGGTATGTAGAGCAGTTAAATTTTCTGATTCCTCATAGTGTTTAAATAAATTTAAATTGTAAATTGTGAATTGTAAGAGTTGATAGTTCAGCGTAATAGTAGGAAGAAGGGTCACTACAAAATTACAGTAAATTAACATAATTTGTGAGAATCAAAAGACCTAGGTAGGATTCCTAAGATTACTTTTCCACCCTATCCAACGATGGGACTTTTACATAGGCTAAATGAGATAAAAATAAAAAAGTTGTAAAGGATAAAATTAAAAAATCACTGAATAGTCGTCTAATGTTATATAAAATCTTTCTCTTTGTTTGAAAATCCAGTCAATCCTTTTTAAAAACCCTAACTTTTTTATTGTTTGCTGCACACCTTTTAATCTTGTTTTAAATTTTTTTACTGTTTCTACGTTCTTAATTTGGATTGGGATAGAATTCCAAATCATTGTTATCTTATATGGGAAACTATTGCTCCCAGTCTTTGTATTATATCTTTTCACTTCAAACCGCCGTTTATTTTTTGTTCTCTGTTTTTCAGGGTCTTTCTTCTGAAAAACTTGAGCAATGGATATGTCAGCTTTTCATGAGTATATCTGATAAATTTGTGTGAACAGCCTCCCCTTATACAAAAGTGACATTGGCTGCCAGTTGGCAGTGTAGTGATCGAGGCACAGACTCAGAGGTCGTTGGTTCAGGTCCTACTCTGGTCATTTTCACTCTCGCCAATCATCTCGATGAATTTCCTAAATCCTTCTTCTCCTCAAATTATTGATTGTCCACATATTAAAGCAATGACATCAATCAGCTCATATCTTAAGCCTTGATCGGTAGTTAAAGAAATGAAACCATTATAGACCACTGTGTATTTTGTGTCCTTCTTAATCTGTACTTTAGCTAGTTTAGCAGGCGGCCTCCTCTTCAGTTACGCAGTCCACAGAAAACAGATCCACTCTCACTCATTAGGGAGGTGATAGTGTAGGCTCTTTGGAGACCTTATTTCCCTGTGGTTGCAACCCGCTAAACTGCAATCGTCCCCTTTACTTCTTAAACATAGAAAAATGTTTCTCATTGTTATTTTCCTTCTTTATCTCTCAAAATTGTCTGGTACACAAGGTTTTTGACAAGCCCATAGTAAGTGGAAGAGGTAGGGAAGGCACTTCCCCCCAATAATTCCCAAAATCTAATATCCTCAGCATTTTGCCAATTGTTTTTTAATATTGTTGAACAATGGCTAGCCCCCAATAATTTTCCCCAAGCTACAGCGCTATTTTTGAATAGTCTAGAACTCAACATGGAAGTAAAAATAGAAAGAAATTATTCTTTCCTGAAGATCATTAAATATTAATTTCAATCAGCTCATATCTTAAGCCTTTTTCCGCAATTAACGAATTAGAAGAGGAATCTTATTTAAATTGGATTGTGGTATTCAAAGGCGAGTGAAATTCGAACAAGCATGATCTTGATAGTAGCACTGTAGCAGGAATGAAAGCTTGAACCTAATAACTCTGGGGAACGTCTGTTCAGTACTGTGGAGGATGTTCAGTACTGTGGAAGATGTTTTGTAAAGAGAGGGATATTAATAGTATATTGGGTGGTGTTCAGTACTGTGGAAGGATACCATCAAGTACTGTGGAGGATGTTCAGTACCATGAAGGGATACTATCAGTACTGTGGAGGATTTTCAATACTGTGGAGGGAAACCAAAACCACTGTGGAGATGGTAACCCTCCACGTTACTGAATATCCTCCACACTACTGGATGGTAACCCTCCACAGTACTGGACAGTGGCGGAAATTGGGCATTTTGAGTGGAGGGGCAAGCATAGTGAATTTTCCGAGTCATTTTTTCGCCTGGCAAAGTAGGAGCCCAGGCAGCTGGGGGTCTGGGGCGCTGTAAGCTCCCCTTGTAGGGGTCCAGGGGGCGGAGCCCCCGAAAGCTCTTGAGATTGTGCTTTTTCTGAGGGTTCAAACTAGCTTAGAATCCTCCATATGTTAAAGCTTCAGTCGACCCCTGTTATCTCGAACACTGTTATCTCGAACTTCCCTCTATCTTGAACAAAACCTTTTCCCCTCATTTTTCTATATATTTAAGTACGCAAATAAGACCCGTTCTTGTGCAACACCGTTATCTCGAACTTTTCGTTCCCGTGAGCAAAAAACCCCTTCGTCTCTAACATCATGACTCAAAAGTTTCAATTTGGTACAATCATGCGCCAATAATTGCTTTTTTTATACTTAAACTAGGCTTCTAAAATTAACAATGCCAATGATAACTCTGTCCTTAAAACAGAAATATGTATATTCCGATAAGAAGTATTTTGCAACGAACTCTGATCCTATGACCATCTCAGAAGTTTAATCAGTTACCTATAAACCATTGCCGTGCAGGAACTAAACTCGTCTGACCTGAGAGAGAAGAAGATGGTCCTTGCCAATTTGATATTTGGCCCTTTAGGTAGATGGCCTATAATTGGGTCATTTTCCTTCGTCGACTAGGTTATTCGGTTCAGTCATGGCAACCAGTTTTTTCCGATTCTTGGCTGCCCAACTGAATGAACATTTTGCCCATTGATAAACTTTTATTAGGTAAAATTTATACCTGTTTAGTGGTTTTCAGATTTGTGATTTTTAGAAACAAACAATCTTTTCATGGTCTAAACCCTGTTTTTACGTATAAACTCCCACTTTGGTCGAGAAAAATCTTAACTTTCGTTATCTCAAAAACCCTGTTATGTTGAACAATTTTTCATTCCCCGCGAGAGTTTGAGAAAGCGAGAGTCGACTGTATATAAATACAAACCATGAATAGTATATGAATAAGATATTATATTTGATTTTGACTCAAAGAGTCCAGTGTTAAAGAAATTAATTCGGCCTTTTCAAAATAAATTGTTAAAGCACAGGTAGATATCAAAATTTTCGAGTTGGATACCTAATTGAACTTCCAGGACCAAAATTTCCGACTTTTCAGAGAAATTTCCGACTTATTTTGAATTGGGGGGGGCAATTGCCCCCCCAACCCCCCCATAATTTCCGCCACTGGTACTGGATATCCTCTACAGTATATACCAAGCATCCTCTAGAGTGCAAACATCCTTAATGTACTGATGGAATCCCCCTACAGTTCTGAGCATCTACCACAGCACTAAAATGATATCCCTCCACAGTACAGATGGTATCGCTTCATAGTACTTAATTTTCTCCAAGGTACTGAGAATCCCCCATTTACTAAACATCCTCCACAGTACTGCATAGACATTCCAAAGGGTGCTAACAATGGCAGATTGAGAGGGTTTTTAAAGCATGCTAGACAGAGCAAAAACCTACCGGATGATATGCATAGTAGACCAAACAAGAGGCTAAAAAACGTCTTCATTATCGAAATGCCTTGTTCTTCCTGTCTCTGTATCGTATCCATTTAAATGGTCAGCAAGCAAATTCTTCAACATCGACCCTCTCTAGAATCAACTTCCAGCTTTCTGATTCCTGAAGATGAATATTAAGAATTATCAAACTTTAAATCTAAAAACTTCCAGACTTGAGAAGAAGCAGGATTTGGAGAGAATTTCATTGATGGTTTAGTGGTTAGACTGCTGGCATACAAATTCTGATGTTGTGGCTTCCATTCCGTTTTAGGTCATTTTCATCCAAACAATTTATCTCAATAAACTCATCATACATTGCACAGTGGGCCCAGTGGTTGAAGTAGCCTATTTCACATGCTCTTTCAAGGTTTTATAGCCACTGTCATTCATATGTGTGACCCTCTGTAAAATTCCAGAATGAATAAAAGAATAATTATGTCTCTACATAGCTCTCCTGAAAATCACTCTTCAGTCATATGAGGGTGTGCCAAAATTTGTTTATGCAGAATGTTTAAGCACCTCGTAATTTTGGCTGCCAAATACTCTACTCTGAACATAATTAAGAATTCATACAGATCAAAATGACAGAATATGGAGAACACCACACATCTATTTCAAAGCTTTTGGTCATGTCATCTTCATTGCTCCTTCTTTAGGCTTTTCACTAGAGAAGGTCACTACCAAAAGCTTTGCATTACAAAAGTTGGCTTTTCATTATTCTAATAAGATTATTCTAAGGATCAACAGATTATTTCTTAAATGATTGTTTTCAAAATAATTAAAAAGTTGCTCAATTTGTCCAATAATTTGATAATGATGTGCTTCTAAGGAAACCTCAGAGAATTAGGTGAAAATTCACAGCTCAGTTTGAGCATGTTCATTGTGTTTGAATAAGCGTTTAAGCCATGAAGTTACCAAATTATAATTGAGAAGAAGTGGGATTTGGAAAATTAAATCAAATTAATTTGTGAGAATGAAAAATAAGCCCAGCAGGATTCAAACCCAAGACCCCTGATTTTGTCAATTAGTGCTCATCCAACTCAGTTTAGATCTTTAATGGTTTCTATACTCTTACAAAATTTAAAAAACACTTATTTCTTATTTGTAAGGAATTTCAAGGAGTAAGTTCCATTTCAATGACAGCTTATTTAGGCAAAAAAATCTAAGTCCTTGTATGCTTGTTTAAACTGTAGTACTTAATATATATAAACTTGGTCCTGGATAGTGGTTAGCCTGTTCCTCTTAGGAGGCAACCACCCGGGTTCAAAAACCAACGTTGGCATATGTTAATTGCAGTAGCCTGCTCTGGTAAAATTTAAATGAAAAAGCCATATATACCTTTCAACCGACCATACTATAACCAATGCATAAACCATATGCACTTAGGGTCTTTAAGTATTAGGACGTTGGCCTATCAAAGGTTGCTTAGGAACATTCTACACAATACTTCCAACATAGTTAGAAGCAGACTGCCAGTAATATCAATTTTAACAGCACTACATGAATCACTCATCAATTTCTAAGATAGAAAAATCCAGTCACAAACTAAAGTCATATCTGTCGGTTCTTCCTTGTTTCGGCCATTATCAAAAAGCCTAACTGTCTTCCAATTCTATTAAAAACATGCTGATTGACTAAAATTAGCATTTTCAGATGTCAAACAAAGAAGCAGGAACTCACCGCGAGTTTGCATGGCACCTGCTATAAAAATGGAAGTTTTGGATTGAAATAGAAATTCATGAAATATGAAAACCTACCCTGAAAGGATATTATGAATTCTCCATTCACACATCAGTCATTGGTTTAAATAGTTAAAAGAATTCTTAATGCAATTCACGTCAATAAATTTGGCTGAGCTACCCTTCCATCCCATTATAATCTGAATTGTTACACTTTCTTGAAATGTATCTGCGATATCCGATAGTTAGTCTACTACACTGTAAAGCTGAGTGTTTAGATCACTCAGCCCTTGTTCAGAGGATTTTGCAGACCTGCCAACTTCCCCAAAATAAAAAACAAGAGCTTCTTTTATCTTTGCCGCCTTTGATCTTTTGATATAGGTGATGCTTTCTATCTTTAAGAGAGTCAGTATGCCTGGGTATTGTGTTCGAAACCTTCAGACCTGTAACATTGAGTGTGAGGAGAGAATGTTGGTAGCAAAGTGTGAAATGAAGTATGGAATAAAAAAAAGTACGGAAGCAAAGCCCAGTGATTGTCAGGTGTACAAAGTAAGAAACTTGAGGACTCGTTCCTAAGGAATACGCGAAACGCAGCCGAACTTTTTAAAGGTCCATTTTTAAAGCAATATTTAATTATCAATCAAAAATTTTAATAAAAAATACCTACCGTATTTTCTTGAATAGAAGCCACGGCTTCTATTTATTTTAATGCTAAAATAATGCGGCTTATATTCAAAGGCGGCTTCTATACAAGGGCGGCTTCATTGTTTTGATTGTAACGCCTTGAAATTAAAGAGCGCGCTAACTTTTGCTAAGTATATTCTTAAAGACATGGCGCCTTTAAAGAGACTACGTTTGCATACCTTTGCCTTTTGTAATGCGGCTTCTATTCAAGGGCGGCTTCTATTTTTTCTTTTTATTAAATTTTTGCGGCTTATATTCAAAGGCGGCTTCTATTCAAGGGCGGCTTTTATTCAAGAAAATACCATAAGTAGAACTTGAACCCACAACCTCTAGATTAGTACATATCCAGCCAAGAGGATTTTAGCAGTAAATATCCCTCCTCATAGATGTCAGGTGGAGTATTCTTTATTGAATGATTACTGTAAGGTGGGGTTTTCTTTGATATATAATCACATAGGAGGGCAATGTATTGTCAAAGTCAGGTAATGGAGGAAAGGATTTAGGTGGAATAGGGCTATCGTCCACCTCAAATGGCTAATTCTGGATAAGTAATCTTGTGAGCTTCCACTGCCCCATGTGTTGGGGAAGGGGGGCTTAAACTACCCTAGCCATATTTATCACACACATTGTACTACAAACCAATCTAGAGCTGGCGGCTTTGAGTCCTGCTGAGGAAATTTTTAATCACGAAAATTATCTTGATTGATTTTCAAAATCCTGCTTCTTCTCACAATATTTACATCAAA
The DNA here is from genome assembly GCA_963924455.1 of Pelagia noctiluca. Classification (NCBI taxonomy): domain Eukaryota; kingdom Metazoa; phylum Cnidaria; class Scyphozoa; order Semaeostomeae; family Pelagiidae; genus Pelagia; species Pelagia noctiluca. Next base: position 12,663,799 of record OZ004329.1, on the reverse strand, counting down.
TGCCCATGACGTACTAAGCTGTTAAAAGCACCAAAATATGTTGTTAAATTTTACTGATTCTTTCACATAACATTATCTTTAGTAAAATGAAATAGAAAGTAGGAAGGCTAAGTTTTCTTTTCAAAATTTATGCAATCTTTCACAACTATGAGAGCTGAAAATCCAAAATTGTTCTTAGGTGGCTGGACCTGAACCCATTGGTTATTAGAAAAAGAGAACATAAATGTTTTTATCGAACTCATTCAGGTCCCACCCACAAAAGCATTTCTAAAAACCAAACCTCAATTTATTCATAAATAAATTAATTAAAAAGACGAATACCTTAGCAACAGTTTCTGATGCATTTGTTCTCTGGGAGAAAAGGATCGGTTTCTCAGCTTGATGAGTATTCGAACAATGATCCCTGAAACAAAAGAGAATAATATTCCATTTCAATTACAAAGGATTAGAAAGATAACAACTATGTGAACTGATAAACACGATCCGTGGTCATGAAAAACTTTCATAACACGCACATTTTTATCAGAAATACAGAAAAACTGCACAAATAAGAAGCTACTTTTTTCAAAAACAGACTAAATACACTTTTTTTTATAAGAACAATTTTACAAAAACACGAGCCTCAGATTTGGCGAAAACTTAAGAACAAGCTAAGAACAAACCGAGGTTAACCATTTTTGGTTCAATATGAAAATTTTACGAAATAACCATGAGACTGACAAATAATTACAAAACAAGCAGATTGACAGCACAAAGAGATATCCTTATGAGACTGTGTCCTTATGAGACTTCTAAGGTGCAGTGGGCTCTTCTCATCACAGGCTCCACAACTAGCATGTAGCAGAGAGCAGAAGTCTTATGCAACTATATTTCTTTTTTTCATTTTTATTCCAGTCATGTCAGTCATTAGATCCCTATATTTCTACCTGCAAGATCTAGTCAGGAAGGGACATGCTCCCTAGACTCTGGGAATGGTTCAGTGTCAGACTTGGAATCTGCTCGGGATACGCTATATATAAGCTGGTTATCTGTAGCACCCAGTTTTAAATGGTACCACTTTGTGTAGTTTACCATGGGTTCAGTAATGTACTGCATGTCCACATCAGCTGTAAAGCAGCCTGACCCTGATCTGCCTGCTTTAGCAAATAAATTTGCTTGCTTACTTACTTTCTACTGTTGATAAATAGCAATACAAAGCTACTATGATTAAATCTTTAATAAAAAGATTGCTTTACAGTCTAAATCCATTTTAATCGTCTTATGAAGATAGATTTTGAGTCTGGTAATTGTCAAAGATGTCAACATTTAAACTTACTGGGTTCTTCGTTCAAAAGATGGTCTATTGAGCATATGTTCATTTGGGGCGTTGACAAAAGTTTCTGAAAAACTATTCCTTACGTTGATAATAATCTCTACTTAACATATTTCACAATAAAGGACAAATTTCCCTATAATACCAGCGCTTTTTATAAGCAGCATGCTGTATTCCTTATCATTAGAATAAGGAAACCCCCATTGGGATTTGATCATGGTCTTTTTTTAAATATTACACAAGAAATGATGGATTTCCCTAAGACATCTGACCGATTTACGACCAGTTTGGTAATTTGCTGACCTACTTGGACAAGTTAAGGATATTTTGAGATTATAAGCTATATAGATCATCATATATCTTCAATCATATTGAATGCAGTATTAGCAACTCGATACTAAATTCCGTGTATTCAGTTGTTTGTTATTTTCATTTGACAGGATACAAAGCAGACACCACACCTGACGAAATTGAAAACAAATCCACTTTTCTTCTCTTCCCTAGTAAAACAGACTAACTGAACAAATATTCAAATTCGTAACACAATTAATCAAATAAAACAAAATTGATGAAGATTATAATCTAGTTCGCAACCTTTTCTTATCTCCCTTGATTCCAATGTGCGATTTCTAAGCCTGCCTAGGCCAACCAAGCTAGGCCTTCACGCCCAACAAAACAGCAAGAGCTTACTTCCTTCAAACTTCTTTGACGAGAGATGCACGAATACTTCACAGCCAGAAAGGTTTTAAATTCATCTCAGACAGCATATCTCTTTCGATTCCATTAGTAAGAGTAATAGTTTTCAGTAAATTGATATAAGTAATTAGTATTTACTTGAGATAACATGAGGAGATCCACGATTTCTGTGCGCTGCAGCATGTCGAATTGGCGGAATCGCATTCACGGGGGTCACCGCTAGAAAAATGATATCCTGGCAACCGTAAACGGGGGAGAGCTTGGAAGCATTTTCAAACTATTTCAGAGGCCGAGTGGTAAGGGTGTTTGCCCCTGCCCCTCAACCCATAGTGACCAAGAAATGAGGTTGGTTCGATCCTCCCCGTATTAAAGAAATCTAAATAAGTGAGATAAAAATGAAATAAAGTGAGACAGGAACAACGCAAGACGACACAGACAGAAAAAACGTAGATGGATTAAATATTGTATATATATATAAATACATCGAACTCGAGAAGAGAGTGCCTATCCTGGCTATAGTGCTCGATATACCTAAGTATAAAGCAATCATAAAGTAGATTGAAGACATTAAAAACAGACATGTTTTTCTGTGACTCTGAGTTTCGTGCTTGCGCACTCATCAGACAGACTATACAAATTGTATTGTCTGTCTTATGAGTGCGCAAGCACGAAACTCGGAGTCACAGAAGAACATGTCTGTTTTTTAATGTCTTCATTCTACTTTATAAATACATCTACGTTTTTTCTGTGTGTGTCGTCTTGCGTTGTTCCTGTCTCACTTTATTTTACTTACTTCACCGCAAGCATCGAAAGGATCCGGCACAAAGCCTAGTATTGTGGACTTTCTTCGTTTAAATAAAAATGAAACACAGGAAAGGAGAGGAGGCCCCAGAGAGGGGGAACATGATAATAATAATAATAATCCAGACTAACATCAGTTTTAGAGTATATGACTTAATAGATGATCAACCGTTTGATGGAGATGTGCCCCTGATTTTCCAACATCCATTTATGGTACCAGTTTTTAAAAAAAATGTCTAGTATTGTGAATGAAACGGTGCAAAAATACCCAATTTTACGTTGATATCTAACAATTGAGTTGAGACAAAAATTTATTCACATCGAGATCTAACAATTGAGACCTATCCCTAAGAAAAAGCTATATTTTAGATTTTATACCCATTTATATGGGATTAAATAGAAAATTAATACTCATATTTGGAGATTTATGGATGGAAAAGCCACCTACAATGAGCAGCAAATGCCTTAGCAATTTCATGCAATACACTACAAATGTTTGATTAGCTGTGGCATGGCCTCCACATTACTGTACTCCTTCCACAAAACCCCATTCCTTATAACCTCTGCATTACTTTGTAGACAATAAGTAGAGTGGAGAAAGCTACTAGCAAGAAGATATCTATCTCCATTACATATTTTCATTTTTATGCTATGCATGGTTACATTGTTACAAATAACTACGAAAAATAATTCTGCAAAAGACGGTGCATCTCAATTCGTGAAATACATCACAGAGCAATTTTTTCATTTCATGATGGGAGAAAAGCCCTTAGATACGCATAGCTACCAAAGACTGCACCTTTACCGTAGCTATAAAACATTTAGGCCATTTAAATTTTGCTGGTAGCTATGTGTTTGCTAAGGGACGTTATCCCATCATGCATTGCGCGAAAGGGGATCCACAATCTTTGCTGAATCATCGGTTGCTACAAATTGGTATATATCTAATTGACACAAATCTACAAAATTTAAATGGGTCCAATTTGCTATAGGAAAATTGCTAGAAATCTGTCTGGCAGATTTCTGCGGGGAAATCAAGAATAACGTATTTCACTTTGACGGGGTATAGCGAAAAAGTAGATTTCAACTAAACTCTGAATTTGAACCATAGGGATATGCCATATAAGAGGTCACCCAGAAAAACCATAAGATGTTGGCAAAAATATTTCGGGTGATAAATGTTAAAAATATGAAGTGAAGAACATGAGTTGTACAAGTACAAGCTTCGGAATATTCGTTAGGTTTTTGTTTCGTTCTCTTTCTTACGTATTTCTCTGCTGAGTGTCAGACGAAAAGCTTAAATAATCCATGTTTTTGCTTCACTATGCTTCCGATTTTTCTAGCTATTTCGAAGTTCTGTGCCGATAAAAAACTGTTCTTTAGAATATTCCTTATAAAAGACAAGATTTAAGCCTATAGGCCTCCCTAAGATACTCCTAACTTTAATCATTTCCCAGAGTTGTGTTTTTATAAACGACGTCCTGATAAAAAAGGCATTTCAACTATGCTTGAGTTAAACTGTCTGTAGTATCAGCAGCATATGTTTTCCCCAATGACATCTTGCTCTAGTTAATAGCAATGTTCTACAAAGTCTATTGCAAATCAGAATAAAAATACCACGAAGATACAGTAAAGACCAACATCTAAGGACCAATCATTTTAAAACCAGGTTATTTCAGTTCTTATCAAAAGCTTTCATGTAAACAAGCTGAGTGGTTCTTGCAGAAGTTTCTTAACTTAAAGTTGTTACAACATTTTGTGCAAAGGTCGTTGATTTTCATTATTGTAGGAAAGCCCGTAAGTGGGGTTTAAGGGCATAATCCGTTTATTCTAGATACATCTAGATACATTATATGATTTGAAATTTATAGATGTTTTTGAGATTGATACAAATACTTTCAAAATTAGAACCATTTTTAAATTCAGGATGAAGAGATTCAAAATTTAATGATCAAATAATTGAAATCTCAGGCTTTAGGTTCTTATTTGATGAAGGTTCTTAAATGCGGGTATTTACTGTACATCAGAGAATGAGATTCTATTTCTAATATATACCAGACGGACTAGAAAGAAAGCACACATCGACATATGAAAAGGTTTTAAGACCACTGATTACAACCAAGTGATCCCCAGACTTCCCTAAACATGTATCTGGGCACACTTGTATATCTTTTTCTGATGCACCCGTTACTTGAATGCTCAATTAATGTATAGCTACAATATATAACCAATCTAGCTTGGTCAAACAATATTTAAAATTTCAGCCTTAAAATAAAGAATATATATTCTGTTAATGAAAATATTAATCTTAAAAAGCGTTTAGTTAAACACTCCAGCGTTGATTATACTAATATTGATTACACCAGCATTAAACTGCAGTACCAAATCACCACTAAGAAACTGAAGGTTGCAAAACCAGGCTGCCTGGTTTCTTATAGGTTGAGAAAAAAATAGTTTAAGAATTTGAAATATATTCAGTAGGGCAGCCGCTGAATTTTTATGAAATGCAAAATCTTTGCAATCAAAATTGTTTTCTGAAGCAATATGAATTTTCAACTGAAAAATCTAGTCTTAGACGATATCGCGAAAAAGATGGGCCTAGCAGTTGACAGAACTAATAAACGTCGAAAGAGAGTGAAAACATTGCAGCTGCGCGCCTGCGTGACAGTTGATCAGTTGATTGTTGTCGGCATGCGCTTTGCTACTATGACATCAGAGATTCGCTCGTTCCCAGACTGCTCGTGTAACACCACGATGGGATAAAAAACTGCCGCTAGCTCAACAAACAACTCTGATTGCAAAATTTTTTCATTCTCGAAATCAGCGTATTTAGATCTATCGAATAATGGAGAAAAAAAAACGGTGAAGAAGCATTTAAGTATAGATGCTCAGGATGCTCTACTATCTGGCAGGCTGAAGTCAATTTCTAAGTGTTGGGTTAGTACTGTATACGAAAGATGATCGTAACAACGTTGATTATTGGAACGTACAGTATATTACATCAGTACCAATCACTCAACGAACATTCCAATCAAAATTTAAGGAATGATGCGATCCTTGGTCCATACACCCCTAGTCAATTTAACTGCCTACAATTCAAGCTCGTTGCAATTCATCCAATGTTGATTGCAATTACTCGATGAAAATACGGATCACATTAATTCCTTGACCAACTCAACCCTTGGGAATCAAGCTATTACCAAGGATAAGTTAAGTGCATCTCCTAGACCAACTAAATTGCGATTGAATCAATAAAATTGGCAATCACTATTTAGAAGAAAAATTGCAATTGCAATGGATTCATTGCGAATCAAATCATGAAAATTGTATATCATAATCATCATTACTACCAACCACTTATCGAAAATTGCAATCACAATATTAGGAGTGATTGGACCCTTGATCTATAAACCCCTAGAAAATTGAACTACCAGCAGTTCAAGCCAATGTTGATTGCAATCACTCAATAGAAGTGAAGATCACATTAATTCCTTGGCCCACAAAAGCCTGGGTAATCAAGATACTACTAGAGATAAGCTAATCGCATCTCTCGGCCAACTCAATTGTGCTTGAAACAATCAAATTGGAAATCACTTTTTTGGGAAATAATTTGGCAAAGCCAGTGTTGATTGAATCAATGTAGATCAAAATCCCAATTATCATAAGCTACAATCAAGATTACTGCCAATCCTCAATGAAATTTGAAATTACAATTTAAGAGTGATTTGACCCGTGATCCATACACCCCTAGAAAATTGAACTACCAGCAGTTCAGGCAAATTTCAATTGAATCAATGATGATCAAAATCACTCAATAGAGCTCAAAATCACTCCTCAGCCCAAAGAGCCCTAGTGAATCGATCTTCCACTAGGATTAAGCCACTTGTATATCTAGGCCAAGTAAATTGTAATTTTATCAATAAAATTGGCAATCATTCTTTTGGAAAACGATTTGGCATCCCCTCATCATGATAATCGTAAGTTGAAATCATCATTAATGCCAATCACTCTACGAAAATTGCAATCACGAATTCAGGAATGATATGACCCTTGGTCTATACACCTCTTGAAAATTGAACTACCTGCAACCCAAGCCCATTGCGATTGAATCATTTTGAAAATGATTTGGCATCTCCAGGACAAGCAAATCACAATCAAATCAATGTAGATCGAAATCACATTAATCGTATATTGCAATCATCACCAATCACTCAATGGAAGTCGCAATCACTTTCATCGCCATCCAGGAAGACGAAGTCATGCATGAACTCATCGTAAGAATCAGTTGAAGACAACTCGCATTTGTGTTTCTTATCAAACATCTTGCAGCTCCCAACTTGGAAAATCCTCCTCCGTTTCTCCGCATCAGCTGCTTCAAATATTTCACCCAGAGCTCGCTTTGCCTCGCTGTTCAGCGCGTGATGTCGTGGTGACAGCCCCAGGTAGCTCATATTTGGAGGTTCAACAGGCGTGCTGGTTAGTGATGAGCATTCCCGGTGGACGTCCATTGGCGGAGAGCCATTTACCGGAAGTGACATCTGACGCTGAGGAAGGCGGTACATTGATTGGGTGCTTGGTAACCTCCTTCTGCTTTGTGATTGGTCAATGGGAACGACGCGCATGTGTTTTTGGACGACTTGTAGTTTGGCTGATGCTGAAATTGAAATAGAAAGTTTGTTCAATTCAGGTCGAGATATTCCTTGAAATTCAGTTTCTGTAAACATAGGCCAGCAGGTCGTTTTGAAGCAGCAAATGGCATAAATATTTCAAAAAACCATACTTAATTGAGGAAATGGTCTGGAAACCTTTTGTTGTACGTCTTACATAGCTTTTCCAGACGTGATGGGTTCGAGTTTTGGGTCATGCTTATTTAATACGTAAATATTATCTCAATAAATAAAAAAGCAAAAGAATACCTTCTGCCAAATCTGTGAAGTCTTTTTCTTTCAAGCTGGGATGTCTAAAATAGAGATTACGAAAATAAGACGAGATTTAAAGTTTGAATGATTAATTTCTATTTTGTTATTTTGAAAATGGTATCCCTTCACTGTATTCCTGAAGTGAAAACAGAAACCAGGGACAAGTTAAAGCCAAGTGAAAACGATCAAGGGTCCAATTCTGGCTGATCAAAGTATGAGTCTAAGTCAAGTTTAGGGCAATTCAAGGTTCAATCATGTTCATAGAAAATGAGGCCAGGAAATAGATTAAACATCCAATAATACAACATAGGACAAAATCAATGCAGTGTAGAAACATAAGAGATAGAAGATGGAGAAAAAACATACGTAAGTAAGTTGGCTGACCGAAGTGGGAGGTAGCCCAATGGCTTCTCTTTTGTTCACTGCTATCTGTCTTTTCAAGTACAGTGGAAATTTCCATCACTCCAGTCCCTATGGCTCAAAATCAACTTATCCCAAACCTTTTTAGGTCTTTGGTATGACTTGGCTATAGAGTTGAACCCCACCCTACGGAACGTTTGTGCAGTACTGTGAAGGATGTTCAGTACAGTGGAGGAATACTATCAGTACTTTTGAAGATGTACATTACAGTGGAGGGATACCATCAGAACTTTTGAGGATGTTCATTACAGTGGAGGGATATCATCAGTATTGTGGAGGGATACTATCAGTATTGTGGAGGGATACCATCAGTACTTTTGAGGATGTTCATTACAGTGGAGGGATATCATCAGTTTTGTGGAGGGATACCATCAGTATTGTGGAGGGATACTATCAGTATTGTGGAGGGATACCATCAGTACTTTTGAGGATGTTCATTACAGTGGAGGGATATCATCAGTTTTGTGGAGGGATACCATCAGTATTGTGGAGGGATAACATCAGTATTAGGGGGGATACTATCAGTAATGTTGAGTTTATAGGGATATTGAGGGAGGCTACACGCACTCTAAGTATTATCTTCAAAGTACTGATGGTTGATAAGGTAAAACCAATCGATTCAACAATTAATGATACAATACCTTTCACATTGATGGCTATCTTTATAAGTATTGAAGACATCTAGAGCAATATCCAAAGCTGTCTTCGTGTAATAATTGTGATTGCTGATTTCTTGAACTTTTGGAATCAGCCAGTGAGCCCTAAACAAAAACAAAACAGAAAAACATCGTAAAACCAATCACAATAACGAACATTTTGAATCAAATACGCTATAAAAAGTCTGTGAAGATAATTAGAAAAAAGCTGTAATTGTTCCTAAAGCATGAATGATTAATTATACTCATGTAATGTTATGCTCTTATCCTGTTAATTGCTGTTTATGTTCTAGAAACTTTATGAGAGAACTAGACTTTTTTAGTCTAAGAAGTATTACCCTGTGGAACGTCTGTGTAGTACTGTGAAGGATATTCAGTACTGTGGGGTTATATCATCAGCACTGTAGGTGAATACTATTCATCACTACGAAGGATGTTCAGTATTTGAAAGGATACCATCAGTACTGTGGAGGATATTTAGTACAGTGGGTGGATACCATCAGAACTGTGGAAGGATTTCAGTACTGTGGAGGGATACCATCCAGTACTGTGGATGAATCATCAGTAATATGGAAGGATACGCTCAGTACTTCAAACCATAGGGAAGATACCATTCAGTACTACGGAGGTTGTTCATTACCATGTAAATGTTAAGTACTACAGAGGGAAACAACAAGGACAGTGTAGGTAATACGACATGTAAAAACGCATAAACAATATTAAAACATAAACGACAATAAAAGATATTCCAGAATCACATTATTCTTACCCAGTCTTTAGGGTGCTACTTTAAATAATGTAGTTCAATAATAAACTCCAAAAATATAATAAATGAACATATATGAACTGCCGCTTGCATTCTAAATTAGTATTTCCTCTAATAAGATTATTTTTGGTATCGTCAATACTGCATGATATTTCAAAGGCTATTACAATTAAAGATATTCAAGATATTACCTTTCCTCTCCTTAAGTAGTAATACACATTTGATCATTAACAAGCCCCTGTTATACGAAACTGGACAGCCTATTTTGAAAATACGAATTTATTTGATATGGGGAGTTACTACAACTTCATTCACTTTCAGTAAGCTGATTAGCTTATTGATATGCCAGCACTAAGTTACTCTTTGTGGCTTTTTGTCTGGGTGTGGATTTAAACTTCATGCTTTCCTAAAACCTTTATCTTAATACAAAGACTTAAGTAGAAATGATTTCCATAAGAAAAACAAATAATCTGTGTAGGGCTATATCAAATAGTGCATCAAGTAAGTGACAAGCTTTTTTATTAGTACCTCTATACAACAACTGAACTTGTTTGACCGAAAGGAAAGCTAGGATACTCAAAATTGCTCAGGTGTTTTTCTTAAATAATGCATATGTTAACCTACAATACAATATCAAAAGTTTCAAAATAATATGCTCCCTAGTCCTTAAGTAGACAGATTTCTAATTGAAATGAGTAACTGGCTCTGCTAATTATTTGAAACAATTCTAAATGTAGGCTTTAGTACGGTTTGCTTATCTTTAATTTCATGCAAGTTTTGGCCGAAACAAAATATATATTTTCTGCGTCTACCTCTTATATGTTGCTCTACCTATGACATAGAGCACTTTTTATCCACAAATTTAAAGTAACTCTGTGTATCTTTAAAATCTACTCAGAATCTACTCTAAAAAAACAACAAAAGCATGCAGTTGCTTACAAACTTGAAAAGAAACATGGTCGTGTATCTTTAGTAAACAGTATTGACAAAGATAATTGATATTAAGTGTCAAGAAAGCAAGGAAAAAGCCTAGGATTTCTTTTGCTAGACATTTAACATATCCCAAGGATCGATACTAAATATTTTCAAAATCAATACTGCACGTTTTTGATTCAATACAGCACAAAGTGTGTAATACTGCACAGTAAAATAGGCCCTGCAACATTAAATGGAAGCGTTTAAACACAGTTTAATTTCCGAATTTTCTTTTGATTTTTTGTAAACATAGGAACTTTGGCTCAAAAGTATTATTTAATTATCTGTATAAGGATACTCACAGCTCATGGACGAACTGAATGATGTGTTGCACGGTGTAAATACAGGGTTTAGCCATCCACTTTGCCACTCGAAACAGCACTCGAATCATATGCCAGAGAATAATGTCTGAGTCAGCCATCACTTCTTTCGCACTTAGAAGAACTTAAATAAAGATAGTCAAAAATAATATAAAACAAATGAATAAAGACAGAAATGTCATTTTGAAGCAACAATGCAGCAGTCATCCAAGCACATGTGTCAGAAGTCTTTGAAGGATCACAAAAAACTTGCAGAGGATCAACATCTATAGTCTGTTCAGTGGCGGCGCCACGGGGGGAACTGGGGGGATTCGTCTACCAATTTCCCAAATTTTGCCAAAATTGCCAAAGAAAAAGGCATAAAACTAGTTGGGTATACCTTTTGAGGGCAAAATCACGTCAAAACCCCCAACCCTTCTTTCGATTTTTTCAAAGCTAGCGCCGCTGAGTCTCTTGACTGAATATGAGTATGTATAATACAGACAGGCCCACTGTGAGACGGGGGGTAAGGAGTCATAATGCCCAGTGGCCAGCAGCAATTTGAGGGCCTTGCTATCACTTTATATGGCTAAAATAGATGTCTTTGGTAGAGAAAACGTCTTGCACAAACTGAAATAACAAATTGAATCATCTCCTCTGTTAAAAAAGTATGTTTCTTTTATCACTTTTAGTCATTTAGATAAAATCAAAACTGGCAGTTTACAGTTAAAATTTACACTATTCTACTTTACTTTTCACTAAGAATGGCTAATTTGATACTAAAAAGCCCGCTTTTTGGGAAATAAAGGAGGACCCTGGCTGAAATTGCCCCCGAGTCTGTGATGGTTCTTGGCAGCCCTGAATACAGAGTTACAACATGGTCCTGCAAGAATGCTGCTCATAGGCGAAACTAAACCTCTGTGAGAAGGGGGAGAGGGTTTGGTTAGGGGCTATAGTAGCCATAGCTGCCCTGCACATTTTGCTAAATGTCCTGTCAAAAACGGAAAAAGTGAATAATTTCCCATTAACAAAACACAGATAAGTTGGAAATATTTAGGGGTTGTCTCTCCATTATTTTGGTGAAGATGATTGTGAGAATGAAAATGACCTGAGTAGGACTCGAACCTGCAACCTCTAGATTCGTACTCTAGAGCGCTACCACTGCGGGCACCAGGGCTTCGAGAAACCCAGGTAATTTTATTCTCACAAATTATTTTTGCGCTGCATTGTCCTTTAGCTATTCTCTTTTAGGGGTGGGTCAATGTTTTCTAGACGAGATCATTCAAAAATCGAAAGCTAATTTCCTGAAAAAATGCCTGATGCCCTTATTTCCTCTGCGAAATTGAATCAATCTGCCCTGCAAAATCAGGTTTTTCCTGGTGGAGGCGAGGTGTTACAACCCCTATAACCCCTAGAGTTTCGCCCCTAATCAAGCCCTTTAAATCAGAAAAGTCGCTATAAAGCTTCTTACGCTACGGAAATAAAAAAGATATGCTTTGCTTTTCAGATATTGGCTGCTTCTGTTGAAACTTCACAAACGAATCAGAGGGCAGTATTTTGATCAGTGGTGTCAGCTGTTGTCAGCAAATTTGGATAATTAGGATTTTCTCTTAAAGATAAAAGTCTAACCAAGAATGCAATGATACATATATCATAATGCTTTGTTTTTATTTAAAGCTTTCTGCCAACACTTGTATCCATCAGAGATGAACATCAGGAAAACGAAACAAAAACGAGGATTTCATTTTTCATTCTTCGGATAATCTGATCAAGTATATTTTTTCATGTTGGTGCAATATACAGTGCCATTGCTCTATAGTTTCAGCTCCATAAACAGTGCAAAGTTGGGGCCTATCATAGTTTTCGTGGCTTGCAGAAAACAGCCGTAGTCTTACATGCAACCCTACAGATTTTACAATCAATTTTTGTAACTACATTTTTCCATTACATACCTAAGTAATCTTACGTTTCAGGCGCTAGCCTACAAAACACCTTATTTCAAATTTTCTCCTGTTCACACGATGCCGGATTCACTTCCGTTTTCTGTTCACACAACTACGCTCTGCTCTGCGCCCCCCACAGGCCCACAACAATGTCTATTATTAAAACAATTGCCACTTGACAGCTAAGCATCGCGTGCTCTTGAGGGAGTCAATAAGTTAGCGCCCAAAAAATTGCACATCATCAAAAAAGAGGTTCTAGAGCACAAATCGTATAGGATCCATGCGTTCGCACGAGTCGAAAAGCAATCCGATATGAAAAGTGGTCCAGAACGTTTCACCTTCAGAGCGGAGTGATTTGACTCCGCAAAAATGATGCAAAGCGTTCCTGATTAGCATGGTGTCGTGTGAACAGAAAGGCTATCCAATATGAAAAGCAACCTGGAACGATACGAATCCAGCATCCTGTGAACGGGGCCTTAAATGGTAGATTTTTGAACGGCCTTGCTTTTTCTAGATCCCCATAATAGGCCCCTTATAGTAACAGAATATACATTGATATGAATTTAATCGGCACTTACTTTCATTGAGTTTTTCAGGCACCACATTATGAACGATGGTAAGCCTCTCTGCTGATATTGTGCTTTCGACGTCACTAAACATATCACAGGAACACCCGCTTCCATTGTCATCACACTCATGGGATTCAACACAGCAATCTGGGATTTTTACTCTTGCAATACCAATATTCAGCATATCAGGATCTGAAAGAATTTCAATCAAAATCCACCTTATGAGCGACACAACCCTTACCAATTTCATATCATGTACCCCCTTGGCCTTCGGGACACTTCAGAAATATAAAGCTTCAATATAGCCAGAAACGTTGGAGGCATAGCTAAAGAATGGATTCTAAGCTTTTTGTCTAACAGTCAACAGAATTATCGATTGATTACCTGGATTAGTTAATAATTGATAGAGTGATAACTCAACAGAATAACTATTTGTTAGGTTTTCATTTCGTTCTCTTTCTGGAGTATTTACTCTGTTGAGTGTCTGACAAAAAGCTTAAGTGTCTCTGTTTTCGCTGTGCTTCTGATTTTCTGGCCAGATTGTAGATTTGTACAAACTATAGACTGTATGGTGTATTCTATTTATCATTCTTGGTCTTCCGAAATTCTGAACCCGGTAGACTTGGCAGGAACAGTTTACCTGACTGAAAAGAATACGCCTGCCCGAAACGTTAGACTTTGCAGAAGAGAGTTCAAATTTCAAATTTATTTCGAATGAAAAATAATATTCGAAAGAATGTTGCATGTTAAAAGTTTGAATTTTTTGAATATTTTTCATCAGAATACTATCATAAGTCTACAAAATCTCTGCTAAGTTTACCAGCTTTGAGAGCAGAAGGTTTGAAAGGCTTTCAGACTTATTGTTTTCAGAAGATGGTGTGAAACGATATGATTCTGGAGTAAACCGCAAACAGAAGGCAGTTACCGAGAGAAGAAGACCATGAAAAGAACACACCCATAAAGCTAAGCAGATTCCAAAAGTGAAAAATTGAGACTCACAATGAAAGTGAAGATACTTGAGTGCGTCTTTGAACCCTTGTCTGCACATATCTCCAAGGATTTCCTGGCTTGGAGGGAGGAACGCCCTGGACATTCGATAGAGATTCTGCGATGTGAACTGCACACTTGTGTTTTGCATATCAAAGTGGAAGAGGGTTTCGTTTACATCATCAGGGCAGATGTCACTCTCTCCGCTGAATGGAGAAACCGTTATCGTTGTGCCTTCAAAATGTTGCGGTAAATTATCTGTAAAGCCACCATCAACATATGCCTGAAAATTATGGTGAAATATTTCAGAGGCAGTGATGTACAGAGCAGAACTGAATCTAAATAAATCGATATGATTTTTGAAAATGAAATTAACTTTGAGTAGTAGCTTGTATCATGTAACTGGTACTCAAGTGTGCCTATCCATTACTCCCATCGGGCCTTGAGGAACTAAGGGCACTTAACTCACATGAATCGCATTACTAATAATGCAAGGACGAACCTATCCAGGTTCTTTAACAACTACAAAAGACTTGCAGAGGGGTAACGTCTTTCCCGTACAGGGGCGTGCTGGGAGCAAAAACAGACCTGGGGAAGATTAGGTTTAGGGCCCAATTAGTGATGGTGCCATGAGGATAGAAAGGCCCATACACAAGAATTTTTTAGGTCCAATGAGGGACCTTTGGGACAACGTCCCTGTTCCCATACCAGAACGACCATTGCAGTTTGATCACTGGACAGGTTGTGGGTTTGAGTCCTAATGGTCTCATTTTCATTGATGCAAACTATCTTGATTGATTTTCCAAATCCTGTTTCTTCTAATGTTGAATCCAAATCCCTTATTTTTCTTGCTAACCTGATAAAATTCAATCACATTTTGAAAAATGATGATTGAAACTTACAAGAAAGTTGTGAGCAATTGAAAGTTGAAAAATTCATTACCTCCCCTCTGTACTTTGGTGGTAAAATTCCAGAATAGAAAGGTACAAATGTTGTGCAAGATAACGCCTGAAAAAGATAAAAATATGATTCACTTGATGTCCATGTTTTTGAAGCTGACGGTAAAGCAGGCACAAAACAAAGAGGGCATAAGGAGCAAGAAAATAATCTTATATACAGCTATTTTGCTTTAGAAGCCTTCAGTACAAAGTAGTTGGGCACATGGATTTCTATCTAATATGCTGTTTGTTAAATAGGAGTTCTATGTTGATGGGATTTATTCTTTTCTGCTGTCTATGTTGTAGGGAGGATGAAACAAAGCAGGGTCCTTGAGATTTAATAACCTCTGAGGCCTAAAATGGTTTAGGAAATTTTGATCTAAGGGGAGTGGACACACTCTGGTATTCCAACCCATAGCACCCTGTTTGCATGCTTTCAACACAACAAGATCTGGGTGCACCAGAATAGTACCTTATTGTTCTATTGTTATCTCTGTGTGAAGTGGAATACTCTGCAGTCTGGCACAGTCCCGCCTTGAGGCATTCAACTTTTGAATGGAGTACTTTTCGACCCCGATAAATCAATAGGGGGCGGCTGCTGCCTTGGCATCCTGGACAAGACTACACATGGACCATACAAGTGCTATTCTTTGTTGTCTGGCTTTCCTGATTCAGAAAATACTGAAGCAGGCCCGTCAAAGGCTTGGGGCTAGGGTGGCTGTAGCCCCCCCCCCAATCATTGCCAAAACAATGATTTTACGTCATCAAAATATGACGTCACTGATTTCTATTGTTTGGCCCCCATCCATTTCTCCATCCTGCGGCACTTGCATGCAGAAGTTAAACCTTTAGAATCAAACAAAAGAGGTTCTTGTACACATGAGATGTCGTTGAGAAGTGCCAAAGTCTGTAAAGGGGTACAGCAGTATACACTCTTTTTTATAAGAACCAATTGATTTGAAGCTGGCTGTTCTTAAATATTCCTCTATTTTCAGCCTGAAATGTACTAAAATTGTTCCTAATTCATAATGCTTTGGAAGCCTGTTTTTGCTATCAAATGTGGACTCTCTTGGCCATCTGATACATCAATGTGCTGTCAATCTGTTTTTTTGTAATCTTTGGTCAGTCTCATGGTAAATTTATATAATTCTTACATCACCCTTAAATTTGTCAGCCTTGGTTTGTTCTTATAGCTTGTTCTTAAGTTTTGGCAAAATTTGAGGCTTTTGTTCTTATAAAATTGTTCTTATAAAAAAGAGTGTAATTGTTCTAAATTTTGACTCTCTTGACCATCTGACATTTCTGTGTGCTGTTGTTCTACACTAGGCTATCAAATATATTGCACAGGTCGATTCAAAATGGCGGCAAAATTGCAAAGCTGTGAGGGCTAGGCCTAAATTATAATTCCCATAACTTGTGTCAGACAGCTCACAAATAAAAGGTTTTGGTAGCAAAATTTAGGCAATTTTACTGATACCATAGCTCATAACAACAAGCAATAATAAATTGAGAGAGAAATTGTTTATGACTTGGGATTTGAGTGATGGTCAAAATATCAGCAAGGAGATTTTGAAGAAGGAGTTGTCATCTAAAATCAGTACAAAAGTGTTGTAAAAAGTCATTAATATGGTAAAATGCTTTGTTACTTTGTTGCTACTGCTTTGAGGAGCCCCATGAAGCTTGTCCTAGCTGTCCCTGTGGTGAGGCAAGAACTTAGTAGGGAGCCTCAAAAATTTTAAGGGAAGGAGGAGACCTTGGGTTTAAAAGTACATTTTTTGTAAATAAAGAAATTTGTCTGATACACACAATTGTAACTATTATTCCTGGGTTTGAGGTCAATTACCAAGTAAAATACTTCTTAAATGTAAATTAAAGAGGGATAAGAAGGAGAACAGACAACACGTTTACCTAAAGAATGACAAAATTGCAACTGATGTGTGGGATGCAAGATGAAAAATTACTCTCCCCCCCCCCCTTGAAATATTTTGAGCCTCCTTCATTTTCCCTTCAAGTCACCATACAGACAAAAAACAAAACTCATGGGATACTTCAAAGCAGTAGCAACAAAGTACCAAAGCAACTTTACAATATAAATAACTTTTTACATAACTTTTGTACTGATTTTAGATGACAACTCCTTCTTCAAAATCTTCTTGCTGATATTTTGATCATCACTCATATCCCAAGTCATACATAATTTCTCTCTCAATTTATAATTGCTTGTTGTTATGAGCTATGGTATCAGTAAAATTGCCTAAATTTTGTCACCAAAACCTTGTATTTGTGAGCTGTCTGACACAAGTTATGGGAATTTTAATTTAGGCTTAGCCCTCACAGCTTTGCAATTTTGCCGCCATTTTGAATCAGCCTGTGCAATAATTTTGATAGCCTAGTGTACTTGTTTTGTAATTATTTGTCAGTCTCATGGTGGCCAGCGTCGGTTTGTTCTTAGCTTGTTCTTGGGAAAAATTTGAGGCTCGTGCTCTCATAAAATTGTTCTTGTAAAAAAAAAGAGTGTAGCTCTAAGAAATTCTAGATCTGGATAATAGTGCCAGAGGGTAAATCCTGGAGGCCAGACTACAGAGAAGGGCACTTTTCACTGAGATCTTGATTGCGCTGAGAGATAGAAAACAATGGAAAGTGCATCTAGGGGAGCCCTCCGCTTCAGATCTTCATATCTTGGGGAATTATTGACACACTCTGCAGTCTGGCATAGGGGAATTTCGAATGTAAAATACCACATTTTCTTACATCCACAAGCTCTTTCTTGGATTTGAATTCAGAGATGACACAATTTTTCCAATCAGAAACTCTTGTCATGGAGATGTGTAATTTCCCTGTAGCAACTTCATGGGCATTGTCCGGCAAATACGCCATAAACGTCTTTCTGATAATAGCAACTGGGTCAAAACTTTGACTGAAAGGTCCTAGAACGTTACTTCTCGCTTTTCCTGCCAGTTTCATGACATATTGAACACACTGCTCGAGGTCCATGTTAAAGAGTAGCGCACAAGCACTCAATGCACCGGCCGAAGCCCCCCCATAATGAGTTACATGCTCGAGATATTTGGGGGCATGTTGTTTGAGACATGCAATTACCCCGATGTGATAAACACCGAGAAATCCACAGCCAGAAAAGGTAAAATTCACTTTATCTTCGACGTCCCAGTCATTCAAAGAGGAGCAAATCGAAGAATCGCAGGCATCCATTTCGAAGCAAAGCAATTTCCTCACTTAAAATATTTTCAAACGTGAAGGAAGATGACTTTTCCAATCCATACAATCCTCCATTTGAGCCGCTGAAATTAGGATCCCACTGTAACACTTGATATTATAATATCTGGAGTTCAAAAGTTCAATCGAAGTAAGATTAGGCCAGCTTCAAGTTCAGCTAAAACCCAGACAGACCATAACAGACGACGATCAAATTTCAAAGACGTCACGCAACTTTTTAAAAACTTCGCTTCGATGTTCGATGAAATTATAAAAGCCTATCAAAACGTAAGATTTACCAAAGGATATGACCCCTATATCATAATCTATCCTTCTTTGCCTTCTCCGTGTTGTTATCAAACGAAAGCCCGGCGAAATGGCCTCGGGAGCCCAACAATAAGGCCCAGAAAGTTAGGCCGTTTGTTTGTTTTGTGGTTTTTTTCCTTGTGTTGTTCCTTTCCAAAACAGACCCTCGCACACACCTCGGTTTTAGCCAATCAAGTTGCTAGAAAATCATCACGTGATGGGTATTTGGTCACATGCTTTACATTTATCTGCCAGCCCGGGCACATTCTTTGACAATAGGACACGTTGGCTAGACTGCGAACAATGGGACCAAATTGGGGGGATGCAGGGGGGAATAGGAAATTTTTGGTAAAGTAGTTGAGAACTTTTCACCACT
Source organism: Pelagia noctiluca (assembly GCA_963924455.1). Classification (NCBI taxonomy): domain Eukaryota; kingdom Metazoa; phylum Cnidaria; class Scyphozoa; order Semaeostomeae; family Pelagiidae; genus Pelagia; species Pelagia noctiluca. Next base: position 12,644,623 of record OZ004329.1, on the reverse strand, counting down.
GTAGCTATTTCATTTTTGAATTTGGTAATTGCCTCGCTAGCACCCTTTTTCTTTTAGAAAAACAATATTTAATCTTTTGATGAACCAAAATTCATGTTTTTTTTATGAAACTTGTTCACGGGAAACTCAATTCCGCAATTTGTTTCACCGTCTTCTTTATTCTGGCTCATGATATGGTACATAGTAATTCAGATTGACTAGTAAGGTTTTAAATTGTGTCTGACACTGATAAGAGTAGTACGTCAGAACAGTCTTAGATGGATACAGAACTTGAGGATGGCGAGAAAAATAGAAACATAGCAAACATGATAACTACTAAAGCTTTGCGTCTGAAACCCATCAGAGTAATACGCTAGAACAGTCTTTGATCGGTATAGAACTTGTGGATGGCAAAGAAAATCGGAAACAAAGCGAAACACCATAACTACAAAATAGCCAGAAATATCGGAAACATAGCAAAGTACGTCAGAGTAGAATCAGAGTAGTACGTCAGAAAGAGAACGAAAGCGAAACCTGACGAATCATTATACCCAGATCTTTAATTGAATACAGAAATGAAAACCAGTTAAGTGTAAATTGATATTCTCTTGCTAATAAAAGCGAATATTCAATGGATATTAGCAAGATATTAGTCCTTGAAAATGCAGAAAAATGCTAGAGTGTCACACTTGTCAATTTTCTTCTTTCTTCCGTCCCAGTGATGAAACGTTAGACAACACTGTTTGGGTCTTGTCCCATTTTATTTGCGACCTAGAATTGATAATGGACAATAAGTAAAGCCAGAAATATCGGAAACATAATGAAACGAACACATAGATTACCAGAGTGTGCTAAAGCCTACAGTGAGAATTATTTCCGAATAATTGGCAGAGCAAGGTCTACATTTCACTTAGGTATTTTGGAATCAGTCTACATAAAAACCAGGGATCCCCTATTTTGTAGACAGAAGGAGTTCGTTTTCGCCTTAGGACTCTTGAAGTAATCTCTTGGTCAGCTCACTGTATCATGGGTGTTAATTGGTTTTCCTACACTATACCAATAATTCACCTCTTTTCTGATTGGCCTATCTCGATCCACATCTAGGTATATAAATCAGTTAGGTTTCTGTTTCGTTCTCTTTCTGACGTATTACTCTGTTGAGTGTCAGACGAAAAGCTAAAGGAATCTATGTGTTCGTTTTATATGTTTCCGATAATTCTGGCTATACTGAAGTTCTGTACCATCCAAAGACAATAAGTAAGTTGAAAATGATAAATAAAGAACAGGCTGTGTATAAGGTGGGAGCTCTCATTTGTACTGCTTCTTATTAGTGTTCAAAGCATATCATGGAGTGTTATCCATCTTTCTCCCACATCTCTGGCAATGTTCGCTGATGGGTTTTTAGGCTAGTTAGGTCTAGAAGAGTTCAGTTTGCTGGTCAATACTACCATGCTGGGTCTAAAGTTATATCATCAATTCTCCTATTGAAACTAAGCAATGGTCCATCAAGGGGCAAAAAACGGTTGTTCCCTGATGTCATCTCAAGGGATGTAGATATCATAACCACTGATAAAAAAGACTGGATCGAGCATCTGTTGTTCTTAAACGAAGTCATTGGCGGCCATATTGTTAGGTCTAATTGAATATATTGAGATTCCACTAGGGGCTGCTTTTTTCTTTGATGATTGCTGGAAGGCAATGAATGCTCAGCTCAGCACGATACTAAAAAATCGTGCAGCTATTGTTAGTGAAGAGTACAGGCAATATATTTTCTTCGGCAGCCATATTAGGAGGCCAATAGAAAGCCAAAGCAATTGGCTCCAACATCTGAATTAGGAACAACAGAATGCTCAATCCAGTCTTTTTTTGAGATCAGTGATCATAACTGATTAACTGACAACACCCATGAAGCATTGAGAACTTTTGAACTGAATTGTTGATTTTATGCTCTTGACTGTAGTCAACTGATGATGATGATGATGATGATGATGATGATGATGATGATGATGATGATGATGATGATGATGATGATGAGAGGGAGGGTCAGGGGAACAGCACCAGCCTCATATCAATTTAAAGCTGTTTTCAACATCTTTTCAACAACCTTAAATATGAAAAGATGAAAATGAAAGAACAATATTCTAGTCCTACTCACCCAGCTAATTCCTGGTAAATTCAGAATGTGGCCAAGCACAGGCACTCTTCTTAAAAAGTTCACAACAACAGGAAAGAAACCCCTGAAAGCGAAAAATAACAAAGAGTAAGATTAATGCACATTTTGCTGCGTTATATAACTACACCCCCCTTTGATAACTACATCTATTAGTTCCTTAATTTTAAGTATTTACTTAGTAGATAGGAACAAGTATCGACGCAAGAAAAGCATTAAAATTCAACATTTTGCAATAAACTCGTGATAAGGAAACATGGAACTTATTACAACACAAAGAAGCTTAAGCTAGGCCTATAAAACGTAAAAATTATTTACATAGTCATCAGAGAAGTGGCATATCTACACCAAATGAATCTATGCAGAATTATAAAGTTCCTTATTGATTTGAACTTCAGTAGTAAAAGTTCCTTAAGTTTTTCGACCTTCAAAATGTAGGTTCCTTAAAAAAGGTTCTTTATAAAAAAGCGTGTATACCAATGTTCAAATGAAAGGTAGTCTTACCTAAACAATAAAATAAAACCATAGATTTCAACTAGCATGCCAACAACCGGCCAGCCTAACAACACAACGACGATGCCTCCCAGAAACAGACCACTTCCTTTCAGCTTGTGTTTTTGGAAGAAAAATCTAAAAGTTCTTTCTAGACCAATGACCAGAGCCAGTCCAGAAATAAACAGGATCTGCAGGAAAAAAGCAAATTTACATTAAAAATTATGACTTATCATAATTATCAATCATAAATTATCACCAAAGTTACAGATTGACAGCATTTGCAGTATAAATGTTATTTTTTGTAATCTGCTAATGTAAGTTTTCTAAGTTCCAAGCCTGGGGGTTACTCCAATCAATATGTGACAGGAGGGGTTCTAGTCACTGAAAGAGGTACAAAACCAAACTTTTGAGAATTATCCTCAAATTGTAGCATTTTTCATACAGGCATGGCCATCAAGTGAATTATGTTTATCTTTATTCATGCATAAACAAAAAATGGTATCTAATTAGAAACCCAAGTGAATCTGGGGTGTATTTTAACAAAGATCTTTGGTGCAGACAGAATAAAGTTTAATATTGGAAGTTTTTGGCGTAAAAGTGCTGGGTTTTAGTAAATTGCATGTATTTTGGTATCAAATACAAAGATTGGCGGAATCTTAAGCAAAAGTTGACAAAGTTGGGACCACCTGGACCGGCACATAAGTTTTTGGAGCCACATTTGATAAGTTTTGTTATTACAAATGCGTGGATATAATTTCCTACAATAGACATTCAGGTTTTAAAAGAAACTTTGAAGGCATATTTTCCATAAGTTTGGTTTGCAGGCACACAAAAAAGTTTTTGACATCAGAGCTTTAGTCAAATTTGGTGCAGAAAAATCTTAAAGAAGAAAATCTTTGGCATGGATTGAAACTAAAATTATTCAAATTTAAGCATGAGGGGAAATGGGATACGTTGCATATGAGGTATGACATACATATGTGCATGAATACGATTCGGATTCCCTAATAGAGTGCTCAGTACATAAATGCAGAGCGTGATGTATATTAAGAAGAAAAGAGTTAAGGAACACTCGGCATCCTGACAAGCCTGTTTCGTGGGTTGCCCACTCGTCAGGAGATGCACTCATCAGGAGAGGTATATCTGAAAAGTGGGCAACCACGAAACAGGCATGTCGAGATGCCGAGTGTTCCTCAACTCTTTTCTTCTGTCTTAATATACACATACATAAATACTTATGACTTAGGCTGAAGATTCCGGATGAAATGCGTTCCAAATAACAGTGTTTTCATCATATGTTTCACCTTCTAAATTGTTTCACGTAGTTACTAAGTGCTTTTTGTGAACATTATCTATAAACATACATAAATACATACAGGGAGATCAGATACATACATTACATTGCCACTTTGTTTCAATGAGCTCCTAAAGTCTCCCACCAAAGTTTCTTTAGTTATCAAAATCTGGCCCTACGGTTTCTTACAAACAGTTTGGCTAAGAAGAAATTAGTGTACTTCTATGTAGACAGTAAATTCTTACATTTCCTATTGCCAAGAGACCTCTGTCAAAGAATAGCATCATGCCCAAGAAGAGGAAGACCAGACCAAAGCCAGTGACACCAATGCCAATTTCTAGAACAAAAAATTAAAAGTTATGCATGAAATATTTGTCTATCAACCAGTCTGGAATCATTATTGGTGGCACTAGATTTCTTCGTACAGGGGGCTAGAGCCTCCAACCGAGAGGCTATTCCCTATAAAGAGTTGAGAGCTGTAGCCCCCTTATCCTCTACAGCACTAACACTGTCTAGAATCAAGTGCTTTGGGTTGGATCAAAGTTAGTTGGTAAGCACCGTAAATGAGAACATTAAAAATTCAAATATTGGACAAAGCCTCCTTAATTAAGCGCTCACTTCATCAAGCAAAAGCACTTATAAAGCCTGTCTGCCTTGGTCAATTTAATTGATTCAATTTATGATAAGAAAGTGGTTTAATGGTCTAGTTGGGGTCTTTAGGAACTAAGTACAATTGGGACATAGTTTAGCTATAATGCACTTGTCATCAGCTCTCCCGGGAGGGGGGAACCCTGGGCATCACGGGAGAAATACCCTGAAATTTGGCAAAAATGAATTCTCCCCACTGTCAATGAATTCTCCCCAGAAGTCCCAGGGTCTCTCCCCCGGGACAGCCAATGACAAGTGCATAACGAAGCTATGTGAGTTTTACAGGAAAAATGGGGTTAAGGATACTGGGAAACACAATGCAAAAATTGGGGGTCCCTTTGGGACCCCTTAGTTTTTTAAATATGTAATATGCCCTGATCGTTAACTTAACCCCGTGGAGTGAGTTTCTGCATTCCGCAAAGGTTTCTTCCCATTCTTTTAACCTGTAATGATTTTTAATTAAAGGCTTTCTTAATTTTCCACAACAAACAATTTATCGAACTGCCTAGCACAAAAACATTCACAGATTAGACAGGAGCAGGACAAATACAAATCTCTGTCAAAACCGAAACAAATCAAAACAAAACAAACGAAATCCGTTTTAATAAACATACTTACTCTGATAATCTGAAATGGGCAACATCTTGCTTTGATTTCCCGAGAATAAACCAAGCTGCTTCTTCAGAAATAACAAAAACCTCAAGGCCACAAATCACCGCAGGGCTTGTAGGCCGCCAGTCAGCGGCGTCTGCGCTTTTTACTTTTAAGGCCCTTTTCAGTTCTCACGCCCACAGCAAAACAATGATGAACCACGCAGTACTTTTGTAGAGCCCTAACAACAATTCAATCTTATACTATAAAATAGAAAATAAATTCCAACACTTCTTCACTTTGCTGAAGCTTCTGTTTGATTTTGATTATCAAATGTTTTTATTTTGCAGCGCTGCTAAAACGTCCATCTTGCCCCGCCAAATTAGTCCACGTACAGTCTTAGTTCCCAGGCCCTTTTTAACCAGTCTCAAAAATGGTGGACGGAAGGAGGTGGAAATCGTCACAGCTGATAATAATTTGATGTTTTTCTCGATGAATTGATGGTGATTTGAGCAAGAGAAGGTTTTTTGCGTTTCTGAGAGATTTGAGTATTCAATTTCCTTTATTTGTGTAATGCTGTAATCTTCTAGCTGATTATGGCGATGTCAAGCAAGAAAATCCAAGAAGGACTAGGCCACATCAAAGATGCAGAAAAATATTTGAAAACAAGCTTTTTTAAATGGTCTCCTGATTTCGATAGTGCTGCTGATTGCTACAGCAAGGCAGCTGTGTGCTTTAAAGTTGCAAAATCGTATGGACAGGCCAAAGATGCATTTATAAAAACAGGAGAATGCCATGAACGAAACAACCAATTGTTTCACGCGGGCAAAGCATTGACCGAAGCTGCGGGCATTGCATCCGATTTGAAAAACTATGACGAAACCATGAATCTCATGGCCAAAGCTTGTAGCCTGTACCGTGAACATGGCACTCCAGACACAGCATGCCTGAATCTTGTCCGCACAGCAAAAATGATCGAAATAGCCGCCCCAACCAAAGCAACTCAGTTATATGAAGAGGCCGCAGACATTGCTGGAAATGATGAAAAATTAAGGGAGGCTGAAAATCACTTGAATAACGCTTCGAGACTTCTAATAAAAGCGGGTGAATACATAAAAGCAAGTGAAATTATGAAAAAGCAGATTTCCATATACACAAAGATAGAGAACTATCCAATGGCATTCAACATTGTTTTGGGGCAAGTTTTAGTTTACTTGACGGCAGGAGACTTTGTGGCTGCAGATAATTGCTATAAGAATGCGTTTGAGCACCCTGGTTTTGGTTTGTCTGACGTAGCAGAAGCTCTAGAACAGATACTAGAGGCTTATTCGGCTGGGAATAATGAAAACTTGAAGCTAGTTGTGTCCAAACCGATTGTATCATGTCAGGATAGCGCTATTGCAAGGCTTGGAAAGATGCTTAAAGCCCCAGAAGGGGGCACTGGCGTGGATGAATACTCGGAGTCAGGGGATGTTAAAAATGGGGGCTCATCTGAGCCTAGTGTTGATGAAGGTCAAGTGGAGGATGCAGTTAAAACTCTTAAAAACCTCGAAATTACTGAGGAAGAGTTGGATGATGGACTTTGCTAATTTATCACACCATTCGGATTTTTGTTGTCTTTGTTTATTTCACCAAGAACCTTGTAATTTGTGTAAAATTGGTATTCAATTTTCGGTTTAAGTAAATTAGACATTTCTGATTGCAATATCAAGTAATATATACTTATGAATAACAATTTATTGAGATGCTCTTTTTTCTGATTGGCCGATTTTTACCCACCTCTGTATAAAATAATTCATGAGGTTTCATTTTCGTCCTTTTCCGGACGTAATTACTAAGATGAGTGTCAGACGCAAAACCTTTCACCGTGTTTCCAATTTTCCTCCCCATCCTTGTGTTCTGTATTGATCAAAGACTGTTCTGACGTACTACTCTGATGAGTGTCAGACGCAAATCTTCAGCAGTTATTATGCTTCACTATGTTGCTGATTTTCCTGGACAACCTTACGTCCTGTACTGATCAAAGACTATTATACTTCTTTCCCTATACTGCAATCCTGCCTGCAGTCGTTTTACAATTTGTTTAATATAGCCTAAAAGAGCATAGTAAAGCGAGAACAAGTTTAACTAGTAGTCCTTACATAGAAATCCGTGATTTCGCCCTCTGGCTATATTGAAGTTCTGCACCGATCGAGTTGTACCGTCAATGTCAATACTTGGAAAAAATACTATATTGACATTGACAAGGGTTTTTCTTTTTTATGGTAACATTTCGAAACAAGATGTCAACAACAGAATGAAAAAAATAGGTAAAAATTGACAGATACATTTCAGTAAGTGTATCCCAGGCCTGCAATTATGAACTTTTGGACCCTTAGCAACGCATAGCTACCGAAATACCGAACGGCCTAAATCTGCCGTAGCAGCAGTCGTTTAATTGGTTGACATGCGTCACTAAGGCGCATTCTCCCATCATGCATTGCGTGAATAAAGGTCCGGCATTTTTCATGGTTTTTTCACAGTTATTTCTGATCCTCAGGCTCTTTCAAACTTAGACTTTGGACTCAAAAACTTCTAATTTTCGTACTTGTTTTATCATGCAATAAAATGCGTTTCAATCTAAATTCATGGATCTAACATGTTAACAAAACTTATTTCCCTTTCTAAATTTGATTGGAAACCTTTAAATTCATGAGACGCCGGCGAAATAAGAACAGAAAATTTCGCAACCAAACTTACTTTTAATTATTTTGTTCATTTAGACTCTTTACACATCATGAGATTCTCCCAGCCGAGATTAATAACAAGATCGAGGCTAACATCTGAATTCATTATCCAAGTTCCTCAAAATCCAACCGATGTTTGAGTCTATTGTTAGTTTTTCTAAGTGAATTACTTTGAAATATCACGGTTCTTATTGCATGGGTTTTTATATATTAGCCTAAGGAAGGATAAGTCATGAGCCAGAGGCAATCCTGATTTATTATTTCTGTATTCCAGGGGTGTTGCTCAACAAGTTCCATTGGCTTGCGGAAGGCTAGGCCTTAGGCTACGATTACACTATATTCCTGTACGAGGGCGAATACAGAGCGAATACCGTAAAGAACTTTACCGTTTTGGCCTTTACCAACACAGTTATGGGATGAAGACGGTTAGCAGGGCCGGATCCAGCACCCATAAAAGTGGGGCGTAACACACATATCAAAGGATAATGTAAGGGAAATAGGGTACTATCAATTCAATTGCATTGTTTTTCTACCAAAACAGGGGGGTACGTCCCTTACGCCCCTTTTGGATCCGGCCCTGGTTAGAAATAAACATGAAGCTCTAACCGGCATCAAATGAATACGGTGCGATATCGGCATCATTTAAACGGTGAATACGGAGCTGTTTCATGCCAGATTCACTTCGAGGCGAATAAGGCTACGTTTACACAATGCCGGTACTTTTAAAATGACGTAATTTTGCGCATGCCCATGAAACGTTGACGAAGCATTTCCTGCCGGCATATTGTAAACGACCAAAAACCATTACTGTATGAAAACATGTCGTATTATTTTGGACCGGCATGGTGTAAAAGTAGCCTTAGACCCTTAGTTGTTTCTAGCAGATATATGACAATGGTAGCATGCACTTCGTTACTGCATAAAGAAGTATGCAGTGTGAGATTCTGGTCGATTCCAAGTCCTGTTAATGCATTTGATTGCATCCAAGTTTTTAATCGTGTTTGAAAAATTGGTGGCAACTACGCTTACTACATTCATAAGGTTTTTGTGCAAAGCACAAAGGGCCCACAGAGTAGGTAGACTAATTGCAACAGTGCATTGATAGTGGATAGGCAATACGCTTGACTATCTTCTTAAGGTATTGGTTCATGCCCAAAGTGCAAAGGGCCCATTGAATGGGTAGACTAATCGAAGCTATATAAAGCTATATAGGAAAATATGCTTACTATCTTCGTAAGGTATTGGTTCATGCGTAAAGCTCACTAATTTGGTAGAATAACTGAGCAGTGCTATTCCGGTCCTTCCTCTCGATGTAACCAAACCTCAGTTTGTTTTTTACCTGGAATTACAGAGAGAACTCTGACACAACAACCGTTGCATAGAGAAACTTTCATCAGTCAAGCCTACCCCCTTCTTCTAAAAATCGACTTAATTCATCCTTGTTTAATGTCTGATTTATTTTGACATATATCCAGTCGTGCAGGTTTCGCAGGACCATATGAAATATCTCACAGCCATGCGAACCTTCAGAGCGAACAAAGCTTCTCTCATCAACAATATCATCCTTGTTGCTGGTCTGTCGTGGCTTGCATCAATATGCCATGCAAGCAACCCTTCCCAATCGATGCAAGCCGAGTTATACCGTCAAGGCTACCGTGCTGGTAAAGGCATTATATCGAGTAATGTGGTATCGTCTCGAATGCAATGTATGCATCGGTGCAGACAAGCAGACCAATGCCAGGGAATGAATATAAAGGATGCCGATAATGACATGCAGTGTGAGCTGACGTCCACCCGCGTTGATGATGATAATGAGGATGAGGTATTGGTGGAAGGGGACCGTTGGGAGTTTCATAGAGTCGTCAGTTTGGTAAGTCTGTGTGTTTTAGCATCAGTGGCGTAGCTGAGGTGTGTGGGGCCCTTAGTGAAGTAGGAGGTCTGGGGCCCCTTGCCAGTAATTTTTTCAGGTGGGGGCCTCTTCTGGGCCCCATATCCGTGGAGGCCCTTAGTGGTTCGCCCGAAAGGTAACCACCGTCGGCTACGCCACTGTTTAGCATTTTGTATCCTTATTCCATCTGCCATCCCTTTTACAGCGTTCATTATGTTGCTGGTAACGTTGCAGCCCAGGGGGCACTCTAGAATATATACAGGGACGTCATTCCGAAAAATTTACAGGGCCCTAAAAATATCAAAAAAATCTTGAGACCCAAAAACATCATAAAAATTTCTTTAATTCTATCTCATGTTGCATTTTTCACTATCAGCTACTTTCCTTTACCCTGAAATATTGTTTTGGCTTTCCTAAGATTTTGGACCCAAAAATATTGGTTTAAGGAAATTCACTGACCAAAAAATGTGTATGAAAGTCTCGAGTGTCCCCGACCTAGATAATGCTAAGAATGGAGTAGCACAAAAAAACTACTGTGAGAGGGGCACAGATTTGATTTATACGGCAGTCCGAGGTGAGATGAGTTCAGCAAAGCTTCTAAACAGTTCTAATACTCCGTCAATTTGGTGACTGAGTGTGGTTAAATTGAAAATACCAGCCTAGCCTGACTTGGTAGAACAGAACAGATTATGCTATATAGTATTTAGTATGCCGTAGTAAGTTAAGGGAGTAAGTTGAGTGAACGACTGCTTCCTGGTGGGGAAAAGAAAGAGTTTAATCATTATATTGGTTGTGTTAGAAGAGAAACAAGAAAGGAGACTGGCTCTCTGTCACTTAAAGTTTCATGCTCACGCAATCATCAGACAGACTATTATAATATTAAACATGAAACTTAAAGTAACAGAGAGCCGGTCTCCTTTCTTGTTTCTCTTCTATATCGCTCTGCACGTTCGTACATCGAGCACTGTGATGCGGCGTTGACAACGCAATCGCTATAGAGATATTGGTTATGTTAAAGTTTTATATTGTGTAGTATCCGTAGTATTGTAAGTATCCACAGAAGATTCCCTGTATGTCTTGAATAAAACCAAGCTGGTTAAATGTAATATTCAGTCTTGAGTTTTCGATTAAAGTGAACACACGCATATGCTTGATTTCGCTCTGAGCCTTCTCTTACAGCCTGAAAACGCTACAACATTTAACAAGACCACGCTCGTTTCAACATCGAAATATTTCTCCCTAGGTTTATTAAGGTAACATAGAGGATCGATTACCTATGTATAGGTCCAGTGTATCTTTTCTCTGTTTTGGGTTTAGATTTCATTTCAATCTATTTACTCTTTGAAGCTCAGGCGAAATACGCGATCAAGGTTGAGAGCGAAGAGGGAGCCTTAAAAACATTCAAAAGGAGAGGAAAATATAAGGCGAAGGGATCGAAATACACCTGGAAGCCCTCTTCAAGGAAACTAAAGATTACAGCCTTCTCAAAATTGGAAAAAATCTATTAACACCAATTTGTTATACTTCATTTCTAGGTAAAGTACGCAATCAAGGTTGTGAGTCATGGCCAGACAAAAGACCCCCCAAAAAAAGTTTCTTCCTTCATCAATATCAACGGAAAAAAATTCCAAGTTCCACCAAAAGGTGATGACCCTGGCTTCCTCGTTGTAGCTTTTGATTACAACACAGGTGAGTTAATCAAGCAATTAGTACTTACAATTATGGAGTAAAAACTCTTACTAGACTTTTTCTGGACCAACCCTTACTGAATCCTATCTTACCCCTGACTGGTTTTACAATAAAGTACTTTTTGATTCAGTAATATTGTTTTGTTCTGGTGAATAGGGCTGCCAGGTCCTCTAAAGGAGAAATGGTTTGCTAGAGGCGTCGGAGATCATGAAGTGAAAGAGTTTTTGAAAGATATTCAGAACGGGTATGTGTATTATTTTCAATAATAGATTAATAGATTCTATTAGGGGAATTGAAAAAGTTAAAGGTTAATTATTCTTTTTTCTGGATTTCATGCTGGCTTTATAAAGAAAGTGGAGTCTTAGCACGATTTACAATCGAGATATCACGATCAATTTGGTAAGATGAAAAATGACCTGAGCAGGACTCAATCCCACGACAACAAATGACCGGATCCAGCACTCATGGAAAGGGGGGCGTAACCCATAAATCAAAGGATAATGTAAGGGAAATAGGGTATCTAATTGTATTGTTTTTCTACCAAAATAGAGTGGGCGTACGCCCCTTACGCCCCCCCCCTTGGATCCGGCCCTGCAATAGACTTGACACGTCCCTGCACTACCAACTGAGCTATTTCCAGGGCGGTCGACTGATCGTTTGGGCCCGATTCAATTGGCCTAAGTTCCCTTGAAAGAGAGCTTTAAAGGAGTTAACTTTGACTTTGATTTTAAGGGCCCCTCAGAGCCACAAACCCCTGGTAAGCACCCTGGTTACCCGCTCAATGTTACTGGCTATGTCGTACTAAACCATCTTGATTTTCTTTTTGTTTTAGAATGATAGTTGTCGTCTGCGTAACAGATACAGCAAGAGAGTCAAATGACGGACCTTCCCCTATTGATGAATTAAAAACTCTAGGGGCAACTGAGCTTGACAACGTCAAGTACCGCAGCCCGTACTGCTTGATAACAAGAAAAGGAGATGCTCCCTCTTGGAAGAAAGAAGTTTTCATGCCAAAAGAATCGGAACCAAGTAAATGTGACGTTGTGATTTATTAGAATCTCATGAGATGAAGCGTGGAAAACAGATTTACCAATTTGCAGAAATCGACATACCGTAATATTGTTTTGCTAATTCTTTCAATCAAGTCCCTACTCTCTAATAACAATCCAGCCCAATCCTCAAGTTCTGTACCGATTAAAGACTCTTCTAATATATTAGATTGTGTGTCTCGTATACATGTATCTTTAGATCTATTGATTACTGATTCGATTTGTAGATGTTATAAACAGTAGTAACAGATATACGTTAAAAGTGTCAACGCGTTGCTTTTCTGTGAAAGTACTAACACTTGTTCATTACTTCAGGCGTAGCACTAGTCTTGGATGCAAAAATAAAATAAAACAATGCTAAAATTCATACCATATTATCACTTAAGAGAGCATCCTCTGTGCAGTATTGTGGAGGATGTTCTGTGGAGGGTGTTCAGTATTCTGGATGCTCAGTACTGTTGAAGGTGTTCAATACTTTGTAGAAAGTTCAGTACTGAGGAGGTTGTTCAGTTCAGTGGAGGTTGTTCAGTACTATGGAGGGTGTTCAGTACTGTGGAGGATATTCAGTACTGTAGAGGATGTTCAGTACTGTGGAAGGTGTTTAGTGATTTGTAGAAAGTTCAGTACTGAGGAGGTTGTTCAGTTCAGTGGAGGATGTTCAGTACTGAAGAGGATGTTCAGTACTGTGGAGGTTGTTCAGTACTGTGGAGGATATTCATTACTGTGCGGAGGGTATTCAGTACTGTGTAAAATGTTCAGTTCTGACGAAGATGTTCAGTACTGTGTAGGTTATTCAGTATTGTGGAGGATATTAAGTACTGTGGAAGATATTCAGTACTGTGTAGAAAGTTCAGTACTGAGGAGGATGTTCAGAAATGTGGAGAGTATTCAGTACTGTGGAGGAAATTCAGTACTTTGTAGAAAATTCAGTACTGTGGAGGGTGCTCAGTACTTTGTAGAAAGTTCAGTACCGAGGAGGGTACCCAGAACTGTGGATGGTATTCCGTACTGTGAAGGGTCTTCAGTACAGTGGAAGATGTTTAGTACTTTGAAGGGTGTCCAGTACTGTGGAGGGTGTACTGTAGAGAGAGACTCAACAACTGAGCTAGATTCATTTAATCGTCCAACCAAAACCATATCATCATATAAATCGATACCCCAGCTACATATGAGTGAATGTCTCAAACAGAGAATTCAGCACGTTCAGCAGAGTTGAAAAAGAAATGGAATTTTATCAATATTCTCTCTTTGCATATTTCCATTGATCTAGATACATACGATGGTTAAACAATTTATACATCTCTACAGGAATTAACTAGGAAAATGAAATTTAGAAAAAATCTTTAAAAAAATAAGACATTTGATAGCTGAAGTTTACACTGCAATTTCGACCCGATGAACACGATGCTATTTTAATCACGATGTGGCAAGCGTGAAAAATCGATCGTGTCGATTTTAAACTGCATTTCAGAAATTTCGAAAAGGCGTAATTGTCAAGATTAGCAAGATGCTTCAAATAATGGGGACCAATCCTCAGAAATGTAATGGTTAATTAAGGTTCTGGGATCTATTCATGACGAGCCCCCGTGCACTGCCGAGGGTCCTATAGGGGGGCCTTTGTTCCCTTGTTGCCTTTAAATTTATAATTTCTTCCCAATTCTTTTGTGGACATCTAAGTATGTTCCCTTGAAGAATGTGGGCATTAAAATCCATGTTTCCCTAATTCATACCAAATTTTCCTTGTTACCTAACCCATTTTAGAGTTTGTTCCTATGTTCCCTTGGACCCCTATACGGCCCCGATTGCTGGTACTACGTACGATGATACTTTATCCCCATCGCGAGTAATCGTGTAACAGCAATGTCAAAATTGGAGCGTAAATTCAGATGTGATTCCATACGAATATCTAAGGTGGATGAGTATATCATAGTAAACTTATAAACGTGTTTGCTTAAAATGGTTTTCAAAAAGGGAGAAAATCTGAAAAACATAGAAAAACATAATTACCTTGGGGAACGTCGGTACTGTGGGTGGATACCATTAGTACATTGGAGGGTGCTTAGTACTGTGGGGGATACTAACAGTACTAATGGGGCACACTGTATTCAGTACTGTGAAGAGATACCATCAATACTAAGGTAGGATACCATCAGTACAGTGGAGGATAATGAATAATGTGGGAAATACAATCCATTGGATTGGAATCCAGTACTGTGAAGAATGTTCAGTACGGTGGAGGATATTTAGTAAGTGGGTGATACCATCAGTACTGTTGAGGGATACTATTACTTTGGAGGATCTGTTAAGGTAATACCTCAAGTGTTTATGGCATCCCTACATCATACTGATGGTATCCTTCCACAGTACAGTACATACATTCCCCAGGGAATAATTCACTAAGCACTTAAGCTTTTCATCTTACACTTATCAGAGCTTAAGTGCTCTTTATTCGACTATGACAAAACATCCACCCTTCATTATAAACTGTCACAGACAAAGATGTTTAAGAATCTGCCATAGATTTTAAATAAAGAAATAGAAATTCTAAAAGAATAATATGCAAAATATATCAATTGATGAATTTCTTCCTACAGAGGTTTTCAAGGAAGAGGAACTGAACTGCTAGGTACTTTAGAGTAAAGAGGTATAACACTCCGTAAAATCTCGTACACTTTTCCTGAAGTTCCCATATTTCTAATGGAAATCCCTCAAAAATCATTTTTTACTTGAAAAAGTCTCGTACGCTTTGAAAGGGAGTGAAATGCTTCTAACTCTTGAGTACAAAGGGATCATGTTGTGGCAATATTTTCAAAAATAAACGTATTTTCAACCAACAACTAGGGTGCAGAAGTGGTTTTAGAAGGGGTCCAAGTATAGAAAAGTACTGGGAGACGAAGGTACATGTGAAAAAGGGGCCAATTTTTAAGGAATGCATCAGAAGTACATTGTTCAAGGACATGGTCTCTCAGAAATTTTTGAATCTAAAAACAGCCATTTTAGCACTTTTGGCTTTTTTTGAAAAAGAAAATCAAAATTTAAGTTCAGTGTTAGAATAATAATTGGAAGTACTTCATAGCTGATAAGGGAGATGCTGAAAAGTGGGTGCTCTCCTTCCCTTGGCCTCAATACCACTGACGGGGCTAGATGGGGTGATATACAACAGTCCCCTCAATTTTCAAAAAGTTTTCCTTGTTCATCGATAAAATCCAATAATGACGATTATTTTGATCATCCATTCATTCTTTATAGGCTGACTAAACGTCTGAAATTAAACTAAAACAGCCAAATGACGTCTAATCAAGGCATTCTCCAACTATGCCAAGAGGCATGGTCTTAGTCTTAGAAAAGTTTCGACCATATCCCATCCCCTACTCTTGTAGGGCTCGCCATAATAGGGTGGTCATAAGCCTTGGCTAACGCCTTTTTTGAACCAAATATGTAAAAATACCCTATAGAGGGTAAGGAAGAGGTAAAAGTAAGAACTTGGATTTGCCTTTTCTTTAACTGGGAAAATGGGATTGGACTTCTTAGGACTGGGATTTGGGAATGAAAAAGTACGGAAATATTTGGTATTTCTCTTTTCCTCATTGGGGTCGGGATTTTTGATTATCAGTAATAGGAATTGGATCAGTATCCCCCTTCAGAACATATACTGAAGGTAAGATAAAGGTTTTGTAACGGTCCTTGGTCACATATGTACCCCAATTTTCTAAAACCACAACTGCTCTATTCTCAGCATTAAAAAACAGATGTAAAATCTCTTTGTTCAGTTACTATCAAAATCCTAACCGATTGCAAAACATAAAGCCGTCTTATTCCATTCATTATTTTGTTAAACAATACAAACTGTTATCTTAAAAAACTATGAGCGGACATGAGGAACTATCTTTTGAATCTTAACCACACATTTTGAGAACAACTTTTCTTAGAACTGGAATAACGCCAACAAGGAACTACACTGATAACAATTTTAACTAGACAATCAAGACTTCCAGCTGAGGAAGTGGGTTTATGTCCATCGATGTTCATTGAGCTAGCTTGTGTGTCCAGAGGGTAAATGGCGTAGGGTGGGTTTTTCTGCTAAGAATTCATAAGCATACCCACTCATGATAAAAATTGTTTGGGAATGATAACCGACATTATGAATAAGATGGGGTAAAGCCCCGACCCAGGCCTTTAGAGCTGGGGTGGTAAAATTTCGTAGTCAGTAAAAAAGTTTTTCCTGGGGGAGGGGTAAGCTAAACATAAAAACGGATATGGACACTATACGACAACAAGTTTCAGAATTTAGGCCCATTTAAGTTTCAATCTTGAATATGCTGTTTTTTACACTCACTCTCGTCAATATTTTCGTCTATTTAGATTATATTATAAAGGGAGCAATACCGGGCAGTTAGAAAACCATTTTAGTCACTTGAAACATTTTCTAGGGGTTCTAAAAAAGCTTTCTCAAATTGCACCAGGGGTCAAAGTGCCAACCCGTACCACCCCATGGCTAGGGGCCTAGCAAGGTGATAATTTTGTTACGAGGTAGACGGATTTCATGCGAGCATATACTCACTTACAAAATCAGCCGAGGATTATGGCAATATACTTGAAAT
The DNA here is from genome assembly GCA_963924455.1 of Pelagia noctiluca. NCBI lineage: Eukaryota > Metazoa > Cnidaria > Scyphozoa > Semaeostomeae > Pelagiidae > Pelagia > Pelagia noctiluca. Next base: position 12,627,493 of record OZ004329.1, on the reverse strand, counting down.
TGCGAGGCCAAATTATTCTAACACTTTAAACAAAATTACAATTCGATTTTGGTCATAAGGACGTAATACAGTTACCTACTTACATTCCTGCAAAGCACCCTGGGGAACGTCTGTGCAGTACTGTGCGAGGTGTTCTGTATTGTCGAAGGATTGTGGAGGGATATCATCAGTACTATTGAGTATACTATCAGTACTGTTTAGAATGCTCCCTCAGTACTGTGGGGGATGCTCCCTCAGTACTGTGGGGGATGCTCAGTTCTATCGAGGATTCTACCAGTACTGAAACGATATTTAGTACTGTATTGTAAAGAGGAAGCAAAAAAGTTGGATATAGCCTCCACAGTGCTTCTGGATTTTCTCCACACTACAGTACTGATGGTACCTAACCACAGTACTGATGGTTTCCACAGAGCACTGATTGGTATCCCAAACGTAGTGCTGATGGTACCCCCCACCGTAGTGAACAACCTCCATCCACATTACTACAAAGATGTTCCACAGGGTGCAAAGATATCGAGGAGTTTCCGAGGTAGCTAACAGGAATGGCCTCAATTTCAACTTATTACATTCTGATATCGAGTCTATCAACAATAGGGTAGCAATCAAAATCACGTCTTATTCTTCTATACATATCCGCAAGAAAAGCTGCGAAGATTTTTGCTGATTTCCATATTTGATCACCAAATGATGGGAGCCTATTGATTAGACTGATTCACTGCTAAATTAACCCTTTGGGAAAAACTGCAAAACACACCCAGATTGCCAAGTTACTTGGTAAAGCAGAATGAACATTTCCTTGTGTTTCTATGGAACCGAGCTACCTGACTGAGGCGAGATACCTTAGAGCATTCGGTGGTTTTAAACATTATGTTTTGTGAAGATAACATAAGAAGTTTTACATCTCCTTTGATTCATACATAATCTCCTACCAAAGGTTCCTCAATTTTGAAAATCAGGCCCTCCTGTATCTTAAAAACTTTTCTTACAAAGAATGAGTGTACAAATGCTTTTTGTAAATGGTGGATAACTCGAGAAGCTGGGTAGCTCGGTTCCAAAACACCAGCCCTTAAACGGGCAAAGAGGCAGAAATATATTCCCAAGCCTCAAAAAGAGGCTAATCGATAAATTGGAACCAGCCAATTCTAACTACAGTATATACCCATGTGGTCAATCATGGAAGCGAGGGCATTTCACTCCCCTTCAAAGCGTACGAGGTTTTTTTAGGAACAAAGGGATTTCCAGTGTTTTTGAAGGAATTTTCATCTGAGCAATGTTATTTTCTGGAAATGGTACGAGATTTTTAGGGAATGATTTCACCCTTGTATGAACAAACCAACGAATTAAGACTCTACCCTGCATGCAGATAGATGGGATTCCCTTTTTTCCCACGAGGAATAATAAACATTTGATCAACAAATAATTCCTTTCTATAGGCAGCAGGAAGCCTTTTTGATAATTTGTGTTTCTGATATGTGGGGACTTACTGTATCAATTTAATCTTTTTAATACAGGTTCTAATAAAGCCCGAAAATGATAAAGAATATTATCGGAACACACGGTATTTTTGAAGTTGGTGGAAACACACTTGTACGAAGGGAGGGGTAAAAAATTATGAAAACATCAGTAGCAAATACGGTAACTATATCATTTTTAAAAGCATATCTAAAAAATTCGGAAATTCTTCGAAAAAGTACAACCACAAATCGTGGAACTCTATGAAAAGGTACCTAAAAATGGCCCAACACCGTATCTTTAAGTGGAGAAATCTGAGCTTAAGTTTTGTACAAAGTATTGCTTTTATGATTGTTCCTAGTTGCTTCAAAAACACCTTTTAGAGAGCAATAGGATTGGGATGGGGGTCTGGTTCGAACAAGGAAAATCTAGACGGGGGACTAGTCTATTTTAGTCAAACGGCGCTAATACGCTATTGGGGATTCGAATCAGGGGGCATCCATAAAGCATGCAAGCAGTAAATCAGCCGACCCCTGTCCCCCTTGTACGCACCCGTAGGCCTTTAGCTTGACCCCCTAGCTACATACTATATGGATGCCTTCCTATAAAGATCAATTACCTTTTCATTGATTTTTTTTAGACGAATATAAACTCCAGTTTACGACTCGACCCATTCAAGAACTCTTCTCAGTATACCATTGCTCCAATGTCTTTTTACAAAATTTGTAGTGCAGCTTCTTGGGGACTGGTAACAAGATCTCTTGCGCGTAATAATGACGCAACGCCCGACTGAGGCTCTCGTACGTCATGTTTTCGTTCTTTTTGTATTTGCCCCACATGTCTGCGACTTTCTTCGATTTCAACAGCCTGAACACTCCTTCTTCTCGAGAGACCCAGGACACGCACTCGTCTTTTTCGTCCAGCAAACGAAGCATGAACTGATATAGTTGAACGTTTTTCCTGGCTGCAAAACAAAGATGAATGTGTCAGGTTAGCAAACAGGTTTGTACGTTAGTACTAGAGTATCTGTTTAGCGTGCCAGCCTTACTAAGGCAAGGCCTTATTTCTGTATTCGGAATATTTATGATGACAGTCCTGTTAAATTTCTATTAAGGGTAAGGTAGCCAACATTACATCACCACATATAGTAGCAAGAGGTCCTAGTGTGTTCATTAACTGAGTGAGTTTCTGTTTAACGTGCCAGACTGATTAAGGCAAGGCTTTGTTTCTGGAAGGGATACTGTAGCATGTACTATATAACAACATTTAAGAAGTCCCAGTGTATTTATTGCACCCATATGTGAGTGAGTAAGTTTCTGTTTAAGGTGATCGCCAGCTTGATTTAGGCCAGGCCTTGTTTCTAGAAGAGGCTTGGTCACTATATAAAGTCGTAGGAAGTCATAGTTTGATTATTTACCCATTCTTATTGAGTTTTCTTCAGCGTGCTAGCCTAATTTAGGCAAGGTCTTGTTTCCAGTGGAATACGTTAAACATCAACTCACTCAACTCACTAGGACTTCAATGATTTAGTGCAAGATTTACTGTGCCCTCCTGAAAACAGGGCCCGGCAAAAGCTTTGCTCACACTGCTCCGCATTCGTTTCATTTTGATTCGTTTTGCCTGTTCACATTGCTCCGGGTAAAGCCTGGTTTCCATATGATCGCAAGGATCGCACAAAAGTCTTCATTTTCAGGTTAAAACAGTTTAGAGCAGTGTGGACACAAGGCGTTGACGGATACATTTTGGTCCGTTTTCATATGAATACAGAGCAGTGTTAACGTAAAGGGGATAGCCTAAGTACAGGCTAGAACCAGAAAACTAAATTACTCATAAAACAACCCATTACATTTGCAACAAATCGTCTTCGATTCGCATCAAAGATAAGAAGTAAAATTTGATTATTAGAAGAAGATACGAAATATTGTATACCTGTGGCTCTCCTTTCGTATTTTCTCTTCTTTCGTTTTATTTTCGGATTCTTTTTTGGATCTGAAAGGAAAAGAGAAAGTTTTCGATGATAAATTAGATGATATCGTAGAGTAAACAAGAAACTGATAGCTTCGTCATTGAAGGATTTATATCAGGCCTGTAGCAACAGGGAAGCACGTGGTGGTATTTTCACTTCTGTTGCAATGGGAACAGGCTTTTAACCACCCCCAGAAGATTTTTCAAGTAAGGACAATGGTTCTCTAATTTTCCTGTGTTGCTCCCTTTAAATATAATTGAAATAGAAGCAAATATTTTTAGTATAAGTGCGCATTGCGCTCAAACACAATAGATCAGAAACTGGCAATGTTAGAAAGAAATACATCATGATCTATCATTAAATCATTCCACTTTACTTAAATCATTCTGTGATCTTTCTTTTATGAAAATGGGGGGGGGTTCGATAGAGAGGGGGGCTTATTTCATATTTCTGCTTGAAAGGGGGGGTACTTATTGCACCTTATTATAGATGGAGGCTTAATAAAGCTTTTACAGTATATATGATCGGCGTTTCATGCTTTGCTTTTTGTCAGGAGTTTCAACTTATCTTAGATGGAAAATACGTAATCTAATTTAAAGAATAAACGAAAGATAAAGACGACTTTGAGTGCTTATAACAAAATTTCATTAAATCTCGACTAGTTTCGACAATTGAGTCATCGCCTGGAGAATACTCTAATCAAACTTAAAAGTATAACATCTTCCTAATTTTTTCTATTTTCTCGCTATTCTAAATTTCCTTACCGGTCAAAGAAAACAAAAAAATTGAAATATCTTGCAACAGAAATCTAAAAGACTATAAAGGGGTTCAACCCAACATTCATGACTGAAATATTCTACATAAAACTAGTCCTTATGATCTTAGGAACTCGCAATTCAAAAATTACTGAACCTAGTTATAGAATCACGGTTTTGATAGTCTCATATAGATGCAATAAAATCTGGAACTCCCTTCCTGCGGAGGTAAAAAATTCATCTTCATTTGATTCTTTTAATGATGGAATCAAAACCTTTAATTCATTCAAGTACTTGCGATATATACAAGCATTCTATAATTCATATATAAGATATTAGATATTATACAATAATTCATATATAAGATATTAGATATATACAATTCATTCATGATGTGGGATGCTCGTTTTGTTTGCTATTAGTTTAAATTAGCTTTAATCTTTTATAAGCTACAGTTTGTAACTAACTTTCAAGAAAGAAAGAAAAAAAATCAAAAAACTATTGTTATTACTTGTTCCTTACCTTGTGAAGAATGGAGTTTGCTTGGTTGGAACTTTTGCATTTCCTCGTCATGGAAAGCTTCGAGAGTGGAGTCAACAGAACTAGTTGGAGAAGTGAGGCAGTGTTCCATGTCCTCTACATCGAATCGAGGCACCCCATCATCTGTAAGCAAGAGTTGAATCTATTCATTAATACTGCAAAGTTTTGGTGTTACTGCAAAATTGTTATGAGTCACTGCAGATTGGTATGCTCTACTGCAAAATTGTGCGATTCTGTCATTTTCTTGTGCTTTAATGGAAATCTGTGTGTTACGGCAAATTTGCGTGTGACTTCAAATTCTGTGTGTTACTTAAAAATTTATATATGTTTCTGCAAATTCGAGTGCTTTATTTCAAAATTTAGTGACTCTGTCAATTTCTTGTGCTGTACTACAATAGTTGTGTGTTACGCAAATTTTGTGTTACTGCCAATTCGTCATTCTGTCAATTTCTCGTGCTGCACTACAATGTTTTGTGTTTCTGCAAATTTTGTGTATTACATCAAATTTTGTGTGTAACAGTAGCAGTTTACAGACAAAAAGTACCGCTGAAAATTGATGCTTTGCTACAATCATATTTGCAAAGGGATCCAATAAATCATCACTGCAATCCTTTTATCGTCAACTTTTGTTTGGAATCGAAACAGGTGATTAAATTCCTGAATTGCTCCAAGTAAAAGGATCGGATCATTTTTCACAGAATTAACTTCCGTGTTCAAATTTGCGAAAACATCGAAAAATGGATCGAATTTCTACTCTAAAATCACACAAAATATCGTAAAATTCATCTAATATAGCTGATTAAAGAAGCCTGAAGCTTGAAGAATGTCTTTAAGAAATATTTCCAATTTTTAAGGCATATAATCAAGTAGATAGGAATCGTTTTGAATGCTATTTTGTAAGTGCTGTAAAGTATAAATCAGTCAATTTAAGGCGTTTAACCCTAAACTAACCAGTTTAAATGGAAATATAATGTTTATATACAGCAAAATGATGCAAAAAAGTGGCAAGGGAATAACAATGCTTTTAAGCAACGATGTAAGAATGGTATCACGGACCCAGAGGTTAGTAAGATTAGAAAGAAGTTTTGCTATGGGTCGATGGATGAGAAAGATCCTCAGTCCTAAAAACTTTAGTCTGGAAAACTTGAAAGTCTAGAGATTAATATTTATGGGTTTAGAAGGCAAGCTAAAGATGGTAGGCATTATGGGGCCTTATTCACAGGAATAGAATCGAAACTAATTCCAATAACTAATAATATTATCAGCATTCACTTAATTTTGCTGATAAATATTGCAAAACTATTATCAAATAAACCATAATATGTAAAGGTTACATCAGATGATAAGATCTATTCATCATATATTGCAATATTATATATAACACTTGATAATAAATGTTATATATTAGTTGCCTGCTAAAAAATAAAGTCATTTGAAAACATACCCATAATAGAACTGGTTGGCGAGAAGAAATTTATCCTTTGGTTTCTCAAAATATTGCTTTGTCCCTCCAAAATTGCTTTTAAGATTTCACTTTTCTCTGGTTTCTGGTCTTCGACAGTGCCCTTCTGATACACTGACAGCATCCCTATGAAGAATGAATCCGGAATAAGATATTGTACAGCTCAACGCGCCACCGCATTTCGCCTCCGCTCATCTGACAATGGATAGTGTCTACGCAACAAGGCAGCCACTGTTTATCCTCGGTTTCGAGGCTAGAGTTCAGGTCAAGCTCGTCTTATCTCACCGAACATCTTTTAGGCCATAAACAAACACACTGAACACGAAACTAAACGTCACTTCAGGTTGGATTATAGTCTAAGGCGAGCTCGCTAAATATTTAATCGAACATTTATAGGTACAAAACTCGATTTTCGTCAGGTAACGAACCGAGTATCAATGTATCACCCTCAGGAACGGCGATATAGTTTTTTTGGAGGGTGTTCAGTATGTGCAGGATGTTCAGTTATGCAGAGGGATATAATCAGTACTCTGGGGGATACCATCATCAATACATTGGAGGATATTTAGTACTGTAGAGGGTAAAGGGTTACCAACAGTACTCCGGGGGACACCATCCAGTACTGCGAAGGACGTTACGTACTGTGGAGTGTTACTATCCAGTACTGCGGGAAATACTATCAGTAATGTGGAGAATATCATCAGTATTATGGGGATACCATCAGTACATCAAAGGATGCACAGTATTGGGGTGGGGGAGGGATACTATTAAAACTGTGGAAGGATAACATCCAGTACTATGGGGGATACCATCCGTACTGTGAAAGATGTTCACTACTATGGAGGGATACCGTTCAGTACTGTAAGTAGATAATATCCATACTGAGGGCGGAAAAGTAACAGAAAAAAGTTATCTCTTTTTTCCAAAATCCCGTTTCAATTTGATCAAATATGCAGATGCAAGGACAGTAAGAAGACAAGCAGATTGTTTGATTAGTCTTTCAACACAAACCCCTCCCAGGCAAAGGAGATAGCTCAATTATTTCTAAGGAGACGGGGAGATTTCTAGATCATTTTCAGGGAGCTAGTAGCCTAGTTTATTGAGTGGCCTCTTTTTGAGAAAGAGTTTTTCTCATTCTTGGGCTGATAATAGTTTCCAGCAGTCAAAAGAAGGTTTAACCAATTCGCTAAACATCGGACCCGGACTCTGTAAGATTTTAGAAATTGATTAGTAGGGTTTAGAAACTGTGTATGTATGATCGTATGTATATCTGTTAGGGTGAGGGATGTAATGCAGGTAGGATATCCATCTTAATGAAGTAGAGTATTAATCTGGTCTTGTTTTTAGCCAGGAAGCAGTACCTCCTTTTGAAAACTGGAAACAATCCGTAACCTAATTTATTTACTTATCATTAAAAAAAGCTTTAGAACACTGATAAGCCAACCTGACCAGCTAAAAAGAATCGATAAAAGCTATCAGCAATTTTTCACCAATATTACTATGATAGTATACAATATTGACTCAATGTGTTAAGATTGACTTTGAGCAAAACGTTAATTTTGAACATGATAGTTAACAAGCAGGTATGGGTAAACTCAGTGTCACAGTGATCACAAGACGGCACCAGAAAAGGCAAATAAATCTCTATTTAGTTTAAAAGGGATTGTCTATTCATATCTCAACAGAACATATTACTTTCAGAGGTACCTGGAGGTGGATAGCAGTGGTGGATCCGGGGAAAATTCTGACTACTGCTAAAAAAGAGTTGCAAAGTGATGACGTCACAAAAATCTATTATCATAAACTTAAGAACCAGCCGAAAAATACAGGGATTTCCTATAAAAAGTCAATTTTTCAAATGGTTATATCTCAGTTAATATTTAACATACAGAAGTGATTTTGATATTTTTGAAGCTTTTTCAGATTACGAGCCAAACTTCCAAAATTCTAAAATAGATTTTTGTGACGTCATCACCTCCGAACTCTATTGGTCGAAGTGATAGAATTATCGATTTCTTATCTTAGAGCCTAAATCATAAGAAAGAAAATACTGGGCCTGCAAATCGGACTACAGCTCGAGCAGTAGAAGCTGCAGTCTGGATCTACCACTGGATAGCTTAGAAGCAGTGTCCAAAGAAGTTTTCAACTTTTTTACTGTCATGAAAATCTAACCAAAAAGGCATCTTCATTTTAAGTGGAGAAAAGTAGACAACAGGGTTCTCTAGGGTGCGGTCAATGAATTAAAGCAATGGGCACATGAGGGAGTTGTTGTTGGTGGAACCATAGTTTAAAACTACAGGCATTACACATAACAACAATCTAAAATCACAATTCACACTCTAAGAAGGACACAAGTCTGAAAGGCCTAAGACTGCTGCATAAAAGTTTTGTTTTCTTTGCCTCTTTTTTCTACAAATTTCAGTAATTCTATCTAAATGGTATAACAATAGTCAAATAGACAATATAATGTAGCAGGTATAGGCAAGACTATTGAAATAACAACTGGGAAATGCTAGACTGGAGCAAATATTGCTCTAACAACTTTATGCATTTTCAACCAAAACTCATTTTATAAAACATTCAAACGTTCCTCAAAGAGCAAAAACCTACCTCCGGCTCACAGCAGTGGAACCATCATTTTTCTACACTCTGCTTACAAATACAGGGGGTTCTATGATTCATTATGGGTGCGGGGTCTCCACAGGGCCGTAAGGACAAAGGCTACTTCGATGGGCCTAAATTTTCCTGAAAGAGGGATTATAATGAATGGATAGGTTATCTCCGATCTCTACGCAATTTCGACACTGTATGTCACAAATAGTACCATTGACTAGACTAATTTTAAAGCTTCAAAACAATTTTACGTTTTGCTAAGGTTTGTTTTTACAATCTTAGATGTTTTTAGTTTTCTTGTAAATAAATTATGTGTATGGTTGTCTTTAATTAGCATTGTTCTCTTAGCCATCAACTTGAAATGAATTGTATTATCATTATAGGATATAAAAACACAACTGTTAGAAGATAATGATGGGGATTTTGTAATCGAGGTTTGCAAAGCACTCGAACCGTCACCACTGTGATACTAACAGTCGAACGCTTTTATTTCAATTACTTTTTTAAGTCAGTGGAAAGAGAAATCGAATTTTAGCCTGTAATCGCGATACAATGAAGTTTCATCGAAAGTGGAATAGATTCAGAATACAGAATGGATGGAGGTATTTCACTTATTTGAAAGAAAATGAAAAACACGCATTTTTATATAAGTTAGTAATTCAGAAGCAAATCTTAGTACACAGCAGGGAAAAGGTCTAATCAAATTTTACTTCTCCCTAATCCCAGTCCCAAGAAATCGAGCCCCATTTTCCCAACAAATGCCAGTCCCCATTTTACCCCTTTCTGACCTTCTTATTTAGGAGTAGTAATTCTTACAGGGTGAGATTTCATGAAGTGAAACCTGACTTTTTCACGCGAACAAGAAAAAAGAAATATATGAAATTAGACCTTGAGGTTAGTAAACTGTTCGGAGCACAATTGGGGAAGAGAACTATGAAACTGTTTTATGAAGGTTCGCAGTTTCTCATAAAAACAAAGTGAACTGGGCTCTCTGATGTGACAGCGATTTCATGTTTGGCTGTTCGACTGTGCCTGGTTCTCTTGTTGGGATTTGCTCAGGTGACCTTAAAAGTTATGATACTAATCCTGGATTATTTTCAATGATACAAGATTTTCTTTAAGGACGACCTTTTTAAGTGAAACCAGGCTAAGATTTGGGCCAGGAATGTTATGAGTTAATGTTAAATACAAGATAAGTTCACCAGCGAAAAATACCCCTCTTATAAGAGAGTCCTGGAAGGAGGCACTGGTCCAAAGTCCAAGCACTGAATTAATCAAAAATCCGGATTCCCAGTGAGAAAAATAGAGACATTCCCAATATTGACGTGTTAAACAATCCCAATTTACTTTTTCATTCACATACCCCAGTCCCAAGAAGACCAGTCCTATATTCCCAGTTAAAAAGGCAAACCCCAGTACCAAATATACCCCTTTATGATCCTCTAATAAGGAATTTTTACCCCTACGTCACCTTCAAATAAGGAATTTAAAACTCGTTTTGAGAAGGGTAGGGGCTGAGATTAAGCAAGACGAGGGGCAAATCACTCCCTAAAATCTCGTACACTTTTCCTGAAAATCCTATTGTTCTGATGAAAATCTCTTGGAAATCACTGGAAGTCCTTTTGTTCTTGAAAAAATCTCGTACACTTTGGAAGGGAGTGAAACGCCTCTCGAAGCAAGACATAAGATGAAATGCTACATTCAATAAGGAAAATAGCAAGATAGTAAACAAACCAACAAAAAGATCAAGACTTGACATACAATTCGTCTTTCAATAAGCGACAGGTCAATAAGTATTAAGCCCTGGATTAAGGGAATATTTTCCGCAAAAAAGCATTCAATCAGAAATATTACTTTCTTAGATTGTTTTACTAGCCTCCCCTTGCCTGGCAAATCAAGTAAAATGGTTGCTCGATTTTAAGCCTGAAATGTTCTTAAATTGTTCTTATTTTCGTAATGCTTTTAAAGCCTAATTTTGCTATTGGCTGTTTAAATTGTTGCAAACTGCCTCTTTCCTGGCCTATTTGACATACCAGTAGGCTGCCATCTTACTTGACTATCTTTATTTCTCTGCCTATTTTTGTATTTCTAATAATTTACATATTTGAGCAAAGAATAGCCAGCTTCAGCTTGTTCTTAGCATTTGGCAGAATTTAAGGCTTGTGTTCTTATAAAATTGTTCTTACAAAAAAGAGAGTGTATTTTTAGCCAATTGTTAAGCCACAGCAAGGGTGCCGGGAGGGTCAAGCAGGGGTAAATTAGGAACTAAGGTTTGCCCTTTTATCAACTGGGAAAATGAGATGGGACTTGTTGGGACTCGAAATTGAGAACGAACAAGTAAATTGCTATTTGGATTGTTAAGCGCGTCAATATTAGGAATTTCTCTGTTTTCTTCAATGGAATTGGGATTTTTTTTTTATTTCAGTAGTGGAAATATCAATACCCCTTCAGAACCCCCTACCAGGTGTATAGTTGCTCATTGATAAATGACTGCATTATGATGGATCAACTTGAGCATCCTCAATTCGATTAAGCTAGTTACATTTCGTTGTTATTTCGATTTTTCTTGCTGCAGACCAGTATCTTGAAGATCTGTTACTATTGAAGACGTATACAATACACCTTATTCGACAAATGCTTAAACAAGAAATTACGTAATTTCGAAAAGGATAAAATTCCCCTTTAGAGTTTATTGAAGAAGGACAGGGAAATTCCCCTTCATGTAAAGCGGCTTATCAGGGAGAATTATATGATAAAATTTCATGAAATATTGAAACTTAAGCTTATTTCCAAATCCTAATGCTTGAAAAATTCTAAGCATTGCCCTTAGGCCAACAGATATTCGTAAAATTTTTATTAGAGCAGTTTTTATTAGATCACAAGCCACAATTTTACCAAAAGTGGAAAACTAGCAGGTTCTTATAAAACTGAACTGGTAACTCGGTAAACTTCGCAACTACTTAAAAGCTTTGGCGTCTGAAACTCATCAGATTTTCCGGCTATCCTCAAGTTTTGTACTGATCCAAAACTGTTCTACATAAAATATGGTCTATGGTGTTGGAAAATCGTCGCCCTTCAGCAGGTCCTTTGTAGTTGTTAAAAAGCCGGGATAGGTTCGTCTCTGCATTCGATGAGTGGTGGTGCTATTTATGGGAGTGAAATGGCCTGCCTGGGTTTCTCGAGGCCCCGATAGCGCAGTGTATTATCACACTAGAGTAGCAATCTAGAGGTCGTGGGTTCGAGTCCTATTAGGGTCATAATCATTCTCATAAATTATTTCGATTAAGTTGCACAATACTTTATTCTACTTACAATTAGAAGACAATGCTTAATAAATGATGACATCAATAGAGTCATTTTTTCTATTAGAAAGTATTCTAAATCTTGGTAACACAGTTTCCGAGCTTTCACCGTTATAATGGTACTAAATATTTTCTAGCTAGTTTTTTAACCCCAAATTCTATTCTATCTTATCTTAATATCAACAAGAAAGGGTTGACGTTTCGCTTCATGAATTAACAGCCGGAATGAAATACTCCAGAAAAACCAGATGAGATACGTTACAATCCTGTGCCAATGAAGCACACAGCTCATTTATCAGCAACCTTTATAGTAAAGGCGACATGAAAAGTTTCCCAACTCTTTTGGTCAATGCAAAATTTCCTTTCAACATTTCTTCATTTTTGCAAATCTATAATAAACGTATTCTAGAAAGCTTTTCAATGGGATTCAAGAGGATAGGATCCTTATAAAAAAATGACTCAATCTACATAATAACCTGGAAAACAAGTGTAATATATCGCAATAACAAAAAGCTTGATGTAACATTTTAGCTAATAAACGGGACAACGCGAGAAGGAAAATAAAATATTTGGTCATTTAATCTAATTCGATAACAAATGTCGTCATTTTTAAAAGAGGGTTCTCTATAAAGAATCCTGAGGGGGTGGGGATTTACTGAGGAGGTGGGGGATATTCCCCCAGCACTCAAATAATGGACAAGCTCAAAAAGGATAGAAGAAAAATTATAGTTACTTTAGAAATCCTAATTTTTACTTCCAAGGTTTATTCCTATCAGAAAACCCTACACAAAAAGACAATTCTATTTTTCTAGTGAATAAGAAGTCAAACTCTAGTCTCTCTTCCAACAATCATATCATATAGCTCAAGTACAAATTACAAGAATGCTTGGTAAACTCACAACGCAGAGTTAGAAGAAAACCTTCAAACGGTTATTTATTGCAATGTCTTCGGTGATACATAAAAAAGATGTGAAATAAAAATGACGAATTGTAAAGGAGTAAAAACAATCCATTGTTAAGGTTCTGTCAGACAGATAATAGAACTGGGAAACTTCCAAATTTTAGCTAATCATGCATATAGATAAGGGTTTTAAGAGAAGGGCTGGAATAAGCCAATATATAAATAGCTCAAGGGCTCAATGTGCAAATGAAATAAGGAACTAAGCAATTAAGAAACCCTGCTAAGGGGCTGTCAAGTTGATGCCTTGTCATGCTGATAAACTAATGCATAATCAGGCAGCATTTGATTGTTAAAATTAGAATAAAACGTTTTAGCTACCTATCGTTTTTATGAACAAGATTTTCTTGTATCTGTACCACCAGAGTGCTTTGGGTTATGGGCAAATGCTTTTGAAATCCAAGCAATTCTTAAGCAACTTTGAGGGCTAAGAACTCATACAACCTGAGGGCTGAACTCAGTTAATTATCAAAAAGGTGTGATGCTTAAAAACTAGCGACCAGAAGGTTGCTTGTCTACAAAATGGGCGAGTGTAATTGGTAATTATTTACATGCACAAAAAAATGAAAAAATAGAAAATTTCTTTGGTTATCTTTGAAATAGATTAGCTAGATACACAGCCAAACTAAAGTAAGTTCTAGAAAAATGAAATATTTTTTAGCTACAATGCCTTACTTTCTTTGCTAGGAATGCCTATATGATGCCAATGGCATACCTGTAGCATGTAGGTTGGGTATCTTTAGAAAGGTGATTAGCTAGAAACGTAACAAAGCAAAATTTTAGCTAGTTCTAGAAAAACAAAATAGTTTATTAGCTAAAATATGCCTTACTATCTTTGCTAGGAATTATCCCTAAGGCATACCTTCTTGTGTGAAACAGGTAAAAAATTACTGATCATAAAAACCATAAAAAGATACAAAACATACACTCGTTACTTTTCATACAAAACATACCTTTTTGATCTGCAACATTCTCGCATTGTTCGAAGTTAGACATGACATCACTGGCTTGCAAGATCGTCCAATCAGCAGCGACATTCTGAAATGGGGTATCAAAAACGGGGTAAAAAGCATCGTCCGATAGAAAGTCCCCCTGCTCGGCATCAGAGCTGCAACTGAGATTACACAAAAGCTCCATGTGACTGGAATCTTGCACCGAACCGTACGTGGAGCAGCAAGACGTGCTTCTCATGTCGTCCGACTCAGACTCGTTTTCTGACAAATCGCAGTTCGGTAGATAAATATCCAGGAAATTCTTCATTGGTGCAATTTGTGTGCCGATTACATCAAAATCTCCAGCGATCATGACTGGTTGATGATTAGTAGCGAATTACAGCGAAATCTCGTCAGATTTCTTGGTACTGTCACCAACAAAATTCTTGATCCAGCTGATTTTTGCGGAAAAATCACACGAAAATAATAGACTTATTCAATAATCTTCGCCAGCCCGAATAAAACTCGATCAGATTTAATCATGTAAAATCATATCGTTCCACGCTGTCATTTTCACCCGACTGATTTGGATGTGCAAGCTGCAATTTATAAGCACGTAATTGTGAAGCCCAAGAGCTGCGCTGAAGCCCTGATATTCTGAGCTTCAGAGAATGATTGACGCATCCGACTGATAACAAAAAAGGTCAGTGACATCGGGAATGCGGAAACAAACGGACTGTCAAATTAACGATATGATTGAGGGGTCACGTGATAATAACAGAAACCTGTACAAAGCCAGACTAGCTGAATGAATCTCTGAAAGGCTGAAAGCATTGCACAGCAACATTGTAAGAGAGCATAGATTTATGAAACAAAACAATAGCGTATAGTGAGTGTGGTCTCGAGTACTATCTAGCTCAATAACTGAATGCAAATCACTAAGTTTCGATAAAAACAAGCGTATCTTTCGTTTCATCGGGCTTTGCGAGGGGCATCTCACTCCGTTTCAAAGTATAAGAGATTTTTTCGAGAACAAAATGATTTACATTGATTTCCAAGCAAGGGATTTTCATTGAAACAATATGATTTCCAGGACAACATACTAGATTTTTAGGGAGTGATTTTGTCCTCGGGGATTCTGTTTCAAAAATTATATACTTTTATCTATAATTTGCCTTCCTCCCTTAGAGAAGTTTGCAAACAAGCTTCGAGCTTATGTCAGAGAAAGAAAAAATTGATATGCCTAGGTAATAAAGTATCATTCATTTTACATTTCTTTCGTAAACTATCTTCTTCGATTTTCATTTTTATTTCAATTTTACCTTGTTCTTGAATCTTAATTCGTTTAAGGACAAAGTATATCAAGGCACTTAAAATCTTACGCAAAGGAACTCTAAGTATATTTGTCTTCATAAGTGGACCAAGCTACCCCATTCTAAAAATAGTAATCAAAGGGGATCGTAAGATATGATTGCTACCCTATATTTTCAAGCATGTCAAACTGTTTATGCTCAAACTGCCAATTTCATAATGATAGGCCAAATCTCATGACGTAATGGTTTGCAGACCCATTTACCAGGCCTACAAAGAAGGACACGCATTTTTTTTATAAATAATTTCAGCTTGAGTTTAGTACTGAAAATTGCTTAGCTAGAGGGCCAATTTGAGTAGTCGAAATTACTTAACAATTGCTTAGCCTTTTATTCTTGAAGATTTGCTTCTTAGAATACTATCTCACAAGTTTTTGTACAACAAATCTAAATGGTATCTTGCATACAAAAGTGTGCCAGGATACTAATATCCACTAAAACCTGCTTCTCTATAGCTGCTGCATGATTTTCATTGCCAATAGGATCTTAACAATGATTATCAAATTGCTTAGCATTCCGCGATCCAGTACTGGAATTGCTTAAGTTTTTGTCATTTCGAGTACTGACTTGCTTATATAAAGCAATTACTTATAAAAAATGCATGTACAAGCTGAACTGATAAAACCTGCTATTAACATCACTTGCAAAAATGAATTGTTGTGCTGATTATACCAACTTTGAAAACAAAAACGATGATTAGTATATCGTTCTCTCGAATACATTCATCACAAGTTTTGTTTCTACGCAACCTGGGAAACTTTTTCCATGATGCAACCAGCACTTAGACGTAAAAGCTAGCTCCTTCAGTAACTCTTGCTACCTGCTGCATAAATTCGTTTATTTTTCTTTTCCGAAGAAAACACAGTGAAAATAAACATTGATCCTGATACGTTATTTTGATAAAGCTAGAGTGTTTGGGCAAAGTTTGAGCCTCGATTTCCATAGTGCTGACGTTATCCCTCAAAATACTGAATACACTACACAGTATTGAAGGCATCCCCATAGTTCTGATGTTATCCCTCAAAGTACTGAACATCCTCCCAAGTTTTGAAAACCTTTTAATATGGAATATACTGATGGTATTCCCCCCACAATACATACTAAACATCGCCTACAGTATTGAAGGCGTCGCCCCATAGTATTGAAGGTATCCCCATACAGCACTGGACATCCTCTCCAGTTTTGAAAACCTTTCAATATGGAATATACTGACAGTATTCCCCCATAACACTGATAGTATCTCCCCGCATTACTAAACATCACTCACAGCATTGAAGGCGTCGCCCCATATTTCTGGTGTTATCCCGTATAGTACTGAACATCCTCCCCAGTTCTGAAAACCCTTCAATATGGAATATACTGATGGTATTCCCTCCGCCCCCACAATACTGATAGTATCTCCCTATTTTATCAAACACCGCCCACAGTATTGAAGGCGTCGCCCCTAACACTAACGGTATCCCCATACAGTACTGAACATCCTCCCTGTTATATAGAATGTACTGATGGTACCCCCCCCCCCCACAATACTGTAGTAGCACCGAGTCTCATTGGTTATGTACCTTAATTTATACTAATTATCCTAATGATCACTCTACGTCATGTATATAGATTCTTATAACTATGAATATAATCAGTCAGTTTATAACGTCTAAACGAGTAAGACGTATTTTGTGATGCTTCTAATACCACTGGAGATAACAGACATCAATACTGTTACAACACATACTGATAGTATCTCCCCACAGCATGGCACACCCTCCACAGCACTGCACAGACGCTCCTCGTGGGTGATTACAACGATAAGAAATTCAAACTTCCTAGAATATACGTTGTTTTCTTATAAGTTCAAGCTTTGCAAGCAAGTCAGTACTCTACAAGACAAAAACTTAAGCAATGCTAGTACTGGATAGAGGAATGCTAAGCAGTTTTAAAATTTTTGTTCTAATTCAATTGGCAATGAAAATCGTGCAGCAGCTATAGAGAAGTAGGTTACAGTGGAAATTTAGTACCCCGGAACACTTTGGTTTGTAAGACACTATTGACATTTGATGTACAACAACTCGTGAGATAGTATTCAAAGAAGCAAAGTTTTAAGTAAAAAAGCTAAGCAATTGCTTAACAATTTTGAGTACTCAAATTGGCCTCCAGCTAAGCAACTTTTAGTACTGAGCTCGAGCTGCAATTACTTATAAAAAAATGCGTGTAATTGTCGAGTAACTTCACTAGTAAACGGCAGTATCATGGACTGGTAACTTCACTAGTGATCATAGATGCATAGCTTGGTTAATTTACTAGTAGCTTCAATAGAAAACTTAACATGAATAAGATTCTTTAAGTCAAGTCAAGCCTGACATGACGTAGCTAGGACCTCACAAAGAGGGTTCAAAAGGAAGGTACTAATCCCCATTCCCAGCATTGAAATGTTACAGAATCTCGATCCGAATTCTCAATGTTGACGTGTTTAACAATTCCAATCCCAATTTACTTTTCTTTCCCAAATCTTATTTCCCAATTTACCCTTCAGACCCTCCTCAAAGAAAGGGCCGATGAGTACCTTCGGAATTTATTAGTGGAACCAATAAAATGTGACATCCACACCATTGGGTGCGGAGTTAATTTTGAATTGTGGGAAGGGAAGGGACAAAACCAAATTAATAGACCATGAGCCTTTTTTCTAGATGTTACCACGCCTGTCGTGTGGTGGGCACTACGTCATATTAAACTTGAAGACATGTTTTGTAAGCAACTGCTTTTTAAGCAAGTCAGTACTCGACAAGACAAAAATTTAGGCGATTCCAGTGCTGGATAGAGAAACGCTAAGCAATTTTAAAATCTTTATTCTGATTCAATTGGCAATGAAAAACGTGCAGCAGCTATAGAGAAGTATGTAGGTTACAGTGGATATTAGTATCCAGACACACTTTTTTATTCAAGATACCATCGACATTTTTTATACAACAACTTGTAAGATAGTATTTTAAGAAGCAAAATTGTCAAGTAAAAACAGCTAGGCAATGGCTAAGCAATTTGAGTACTCTAATTTGCCTTCAAGCTAAAGCAATTTTTAGTACTGTGCTCAAGCTGAAATTACTTATAAAATAGAATGCGTGTAAGTAAGTTCTATATTGGGATAATATTCCTTTTAAGCCATATTCGAAGTCACAATAAGCTGTAGAGAAGGAAGACATAACAGAGTAGCCATGAACGTAGGAAGTATCTAAGCCGTTAAGGGGGTCAACACTTCTCAGAAGTCCTTTCTCATTAAGTTGATTAAACAATTTCGGTTAAAACAGGGTGTTTGAAATAACTTCCAAAAACTTGACCTGGAATTCTGAAAACGGGGGTTAATTATGAACGCAGAAAAATGAGGACGGGAACCTGTCTATACTGTATAAAGTTTTTTAGGAGGTCTGGGTACTAGTTCCTTGTTCTAAAAATAGCAAAACTGGTAGCTTAAAAGCATGGGTCAGATACTGTATAAAGTTCTTTTAGGAGGTCTGGGTGCTAGTTGTTCTAAAATCAGCAAAACTGGTAACTTAAAAGCATGGGTCAGATACTGTGTAAAGTCCTTTAGGAGGTCTGGGTGCTAGTTCCTTGTTCTAAAATAGCAAAACGGGTAGCTTAAAAGTATGGGTCAGAGCAAAATAATACTTTCTAATACTAAGCGTGTCAAACTTCCTATCTAAAAGCTTCATGCTGGTTTCAAAATTTGCAAGATTCGTTTAATTAGCTCTCCCACAAGAACAGAAACCGTTGAACACTTAGCACTTATCTATATCTCAAGGCTGTATAGCGTTTCTAATATTTTCAGATGTACAAGTTGAAGCCTCGAAGTCGCAATGTTAGATTCCACAGTGAGAGTTGAGGAATATCAATAACAGCAGATAATTAACAGGCAGCAGTTGCTAATGAAAAATATAACATAAGATAGGGATATGGATTATAAGAAGGTTAATAATATGGTATCCCCTACAGTACTGAACATCCTCCCATATAATGATGGTATCTCCCACAGAACAAATGGTATCCGCCAAAGTACTGATGGTTCCCCCCTAAGTAAAGATGTTATCTCCTAGAGTACTTATGGTACCTCTCCACCATAATGATGATATCCACCACAGTACTGATGGTATCCCCAAAGTACTAATGATATCCCCTACAGTATAGTATTTTACGATTAAGGTTTCTATCCACAATGAATTATAGTCCCTAGTCAGTAAATGAATTTGCTATCACAGCCTCTGGGGTCTAACAATATGGCTACGGACATGGCCTCTTCATCACCACCAACATGAAGTCTGATATGGTTTCGAGACCCACGCGTAGCTTAGTGTCAATTTGAAAGACGACCTAACCCGATCAGCAAGAAACCGAATATAATTAGGTGATAACAAACTCGACAGCTCGATAACAAATTACTTGACCTTTGGAACTATAGTATTACTACCTGCGAAGGACAATCTTTTACGTTAATACTGCGAAGGAGAATAAGCATTAGATCATAGTGACGTAACGTACACGGTTGGTTTGCACTATCTTATTAGTTACGATGTCGACACTAGACCACGGACAAAATATGAATGCAGTTGAAAAATGGGTCCTATATCATACCATAACTTTTTTCATTATCTCATGGTTTAATTTGGAAAAGTATTAAGAAATCATTGTGTAACACAGTAAGTCTAACTTGTAACTGTATCTTTCAGCTTAGCATGTTAACCTAGGAAATGTTTCAAATATTTCGTGAAATTAAATAAACTTGAGAATAGGCAGGATTTGTAAAATCAATCGAAATGATTTGAGAGACAAAAGGACCGAACAGAACTCGAACCCACGACCTTTGTACACTGACTAATGTATGCTACACTAGAGTGAGATGTCGTTGGTTCGAGTCCTGTTCGGCTCATGCTTATTCACTCAACCCGAGTCACGTCGATTAAAACGATAAACTAAGTAACCCTAGACTCGAACCCAAGCCTTCTAATGATATACATTACACTAGAGTCAAAGGCCTTTGGTTCGAGCCCTACTTAGGGCATCTTTAATAACACAACAAAAATTATCTCGATCAAGATGAAAAAAAGTCGAACTAAGTAACACTAATGTAAGGATTAATTTCAACTTACGTTTGTTCGTTTCAGTACATCTTCCATTCAGTTTTCATGTTATCATTCCATGTCAATGTCAACCATATATCTTGCGATCAAAACCTTCCTCGGCTGATCTCGTGCATGCGGAATGCAAGCCCCTCTGGGACGTAGCTTCTGTAGTGGTTCAAGGGATATCACTTTGCGACTTGATGTAAACCCGGAGAGCCATCTTTGGTGGGGGAGCGAGCAGTTATGCATGTTATCGATGAAATCCTGAGCCAAATGTGAGCGATGGCTGTTGCGAAAGCTTCCGATGAGGAGCCCCATGGGGAAGGGAAACTCAAGGGAAAATCCCGTTACGTACTGATCCCCATGGGGGGTCAAATTTGTTTGATAATATTTTGGGTCGAGTCTATGCTTTTGAAACTTCTCAAATAAGATGTCAGGGAGGATCTGCCAGCTCTTCGTAGTTCAAGGCAAAAAGGCAAAATGAAACGTAAGGTGTGGCCACATCGAGAGAAAGCAAGGGCTGCACTGTTCGATTAGCTTATTCGCTGGGTCCCCTGTGCTAAGCAACAACTAATACCTTGCAAAAACGAAGATAGTAGGTGCAGGGGTGTAGAAAGCATCCCAAATAAGGGGGGAGCACGATGCTTCAAAGGTATTTTTTTATTCGCAATCTATGAATGTAAAAAGGGAACTTGGGAAAAATCTCGGGAGGGGGTACGTGCGTTTTAGAGAATCCTTTTTCAAATTAGGCAAAAAAGTCTCTCCAACGAGTGACAAATAGCGCGTTTTACTATTTTCATCCTAGGCCTTTGACACCAAAGAACGCAAAAACGACGCCATTACAGCACTCTCTAAATACCATAGCTCAAAATAAGGCACTAAGACTCAAACCCGTTGTTTGACATTGTTGCTCCAGAGCAACAGTATGCAGGAAAGGGGTAAACTTAAACTTTCAATTCAAATTTGCCCTTAACATTTCGTTTGCTATCAAAGGTCTAACAACAATTTTTTCTCTCTGGGCATGCATAGGAAAATAATGATCACAATAGAGAAAAACGAAAACGAAATGAAACAAAAAGGAGATCGAGGTCAGATAATTAAATACAATTTCGATGGAGCCAGGCCATAGAAAGGTTCAGGTCATTTTATTTCGTGAGCAAAACAGTTTTCAACTGTACCAATGCTTTCCTCAGCGCGAAACAGGTGCATTGTATTAGGTATGCCTTTCTAAGAAAATAACCGAACATTAATTCGTGATTAATATCAGATTAAATCATGGAGTCTTCTGTACAGATGTTAAATAAATTTGTAGTTATTGATTCTGGTTGAAGAAGAAGTGATAGATCACAGGCTGGGAAATTGCTTTAATCTTGTTAAGCAATATTGTTCCATTATATCTCTCTAAGATATTAATCAAATGAAGAAGAGAGTTAATTTTCATGTCTGATAAATGAAAATGTACATACTTATTTGCTTATTTGAAAAATGCGAACATAGAGTCGAAATGCTTTTTCATAGTGTTTATTCAGAGTGATGCTTATTCGAATTGTTAAATCAGATTTCAGAAACAAAGTGAATTACCAGGGGTAGGGGGCTTATCACTCCCAAATAAGTGTCTTGTGATTTTCATGATTATACATATTTCAATAAACAAATTTTAAGGATAGTACGTTAAACATAAACTCATTCAACTCTCTAGGACTTCTTTACTACTATATGCAATGATGTAGTGTATACTACCGTGCCTCTTTAGAAATAGGTCCTTTTTTGGCCTTCAGTATAGGCTAGCACATTAAACTCACTCACTAACAAATGGTGATTCTAGTAAAACATAATACTGTGTCTTTACTAGAAAGGAGACCACTTCTCTCGCAGGCTAACAAGTCTTACATTAAAGCACTCACTCACTGAGACCTCATGAACCTGTATATGTAGTGATGTAGTGCATGTTATTACTGTACCCCTCCTGGTCTTTCGCAGGCTAACAAGTTAAACATAGCATCACTCACTCACATCTTTATTTCATAGTTATCTTTCTGATTCTACCAATATTTTGGATTTTTCAGAAATATGTTAAAAAAATCTGTGATTTGCCCCACAGCACATTTCATCATCCATCCCGCATTCTCTTCCTGGGGTAAAGTTTAGAAGGAAATAGGAAAGATTTTTCAACAAAAATCGAAATGAAACCATGAGAAAAATTAACTAAAAATATCCCTAAAGCAGACAACACATATTTAAATTGTAATTCACCAAACTGGGCTTAAAAGGCTAAGGACATAGAATTCAGAAATTACAGCCCGATTAAATGCCTAAAGACCTGGGAGTTTCTGTTTGGTTTCTGTGGTCACTGAGGGAAATCTTAGAAGACGGATGATAGATGGAAACAATCCTGTTTGTTAGTTATGGGTGACGTACGGTCCAGTGCTGTTTCGATGCAGAGCTGAAGCAAAGTCTAAGAGCTTTCTAATAGACCCATGAAGAGTTGGGACACGAAACCAGGCGAAAGTTATGTAAAGAGAGTCAAGCCATAAGCAATCACGGGAATTAATGGGCTTACAGAAGGTTGATGTTGGGTATCCTTAAACCGTCCACATGATATTGGAGACTTTGAACCACGTTGCTTCGAAACTGCAGTTGAACTTAGCATTGAGGTTGTTAAAGTGGGTAGTAGTTAATTAAAAATTGCGCTTTTTAAGAACTGCACTTTCAATCTAAAAAGCAAATTAAGAACTACGCTTCTAATAGAGAGGAAACTCGTGTACCACTATATTTAGAGATATGGGGCATGCTGCCATGACCGTGCTTCATCAGGCTAGTACGTTCAACAGAGAATCACTCAACTGACATAGCATTAGACACACTAAGATCTTATACTATCATATGAAGAGATATAGTGCATGCAAACATGCCACTGCTGAAAACAATGTCCTGCTTTAGTAAGGCTAGGAAGTTAAACAAAAAATCATTCTACTTTAAAAGAGTACCATAAAAATCTGATTTCATTACTACAGATCTAAGGCTGGAAGGTTAAAGAAAAACTTGAGGAGAAGCAGCGTTTGGAAAATCAATCGGCGCAGTGACAGCACTCTAGAGTACGAATCTAGAGGTCATGGGTTCGAGTCCTACTGGGGTCATTTTCATTCTCATAAATTATCTCGTTTAAAGAAAACGCTCACTCGACTCCCAGATGGTAGCTAGCCAGCACCAAACACACTGGGAATACATATAGGACTAAATGTAGCTAGTAATGTAATGCTAGAATCCTCTGCTTTGACAAATGCTCAACCTTAAGTCAAGCTAGCACGTTGAATAGAAAATCACTGAAGTTTAAAAGAGTAGCATAAAAACTGGGACCACATTAATTACTAAAGCTCTAAGGCTAGTGGGTGCAGGTAGCAATATAATGCTACTACCATCCCCTGCTTGAACAAATCCCCAAACTTAAGTCAGGCTATAGTATATTTAACGAAAAGACGCTCATCTCACAAAAAGTAGCATTAGACACACTCATACTACTTAAAGTAGTGATATTTTGCATGCTATCAAGGCCTTACGAGATATAATGCTCGACTTCAGCCAGGCTAGCGCGTTAATTTGAAAATCACTCGATGCACGAATGGCATCAAGCAAACTAGGGCCAAATATACTACTAAAGGTATACCAGAGCAGGCTACTGCAATTGACACATGCCACCACCGGGTCTTGAACACAGGTTTCTGCGGACACAGGCGAGCGCGCTAACCACTGTCCTGGTAAGACCATGCCTTATGAATTAATGTCTACTAAAGGTAGTAATGCAATGCTACCGTCACCTGGTGGAGCAAATCCCTAACTTGAGCACCTGAGCCCAGCTAGTAAGTTAAAGAGAAGCATTCACAAATGATAGCATCATTACTAACTGCACATGTCAGTCATTGAAAATACAGAATTTCCACAGGCTTCATACCCTATATCATAAGCCTATAGATTCCTAAAAACCAACCCCTGCATCACCGATACCCCAATCAACCCCCATGATGAATGCTTTATGACAGATTTCTAATATAATATAAGGTTACCTGGTGTGGTATATGGTGAGATTATGGAGTTGAATCTTTAGAAGTTTTCTTGATTCTGCGTAACTGCGGAGGGTTTATTTTGTTGCTTTTCGAGCTGTAGTTGGTCTGATGTGCGGTGGCGTCTTTTCCTCTGTATCGCAACGAGATCGGAGTTGTTCTTGCTGTTTCACCACAATCTAAAGATAATCAAACGCTTTATCAATCAATCAGTATTTTCTTGTTTAATCTTTAATTGATTAATAAAAACTTGAGATTCCTAATACATTGTACATTATATATGCCAGAGACGTAAAAAGCTTCTCAAACTTGGGGGGGGCAGGATACCTCAAGAGCATGATTTTCATTAAGCAAAGGGGTAATTTCTGAAAGTAGAAAGGGCACTTCATTGTTTTTTGTCGCATATTGGGGGGCCTGGCCTCCAGTGCCCCCGGTTCCAACCTTGAAAAAGCCAGAAAATAGATTACCCAACCAATATCTCTTCAGTGCCAACACGCAGGACAAATAATGAACAATCCTTTATTAGCAGAGAAGAGGCAAGTAATTACTCGTTCGTCTCTACCAGTCTGTCTCGTGATTGCTCACTCATCAGAAACTGCAAATTACAGATATCCACTAGAAATTGCAAATTACGGAATCAAATTCCTAATATTTCCCAGGGTTCGGAATGCACTTCCAGATGTAATTAAAACAGCCTACAATACAAAAAATGTAAGGATATGGGCAAATAAGCTTCTTTCAAAAGAAAAGTGCTTGCTCATTTTGTAGTAGCTAGATGTTGTCTTAATTGCAATCTTTGAATTTGATTATGTTTGTATAAATTAGTAAATGTTAACTGCGTATGTTAATTTCTAATTGAATTTCTGATATGCATCCAGATTTCTCCCCCTAAAAACGGACCCTATAGAGAATACACTAACAAGACGAAGCTAAAGGGTTGTTGGTTCGAGCCCAAGGAACCTGCCATATTTAAGTGCAGGAGAAAATTTTCCATCCGACTGTTATTCCAAGTATTTAGGTAAATGGAGTAATTAGGTGTGGTCACACTGAGAGCAAGTACTAAGGTTGCAATGCTCGAATAGTCTACCTAAGTCCTAACTGCTTTCTGCATAAACCAATACCTTACTAAGATGATTAGCGTATGCGTCCAACAGCTATCAATACACTGCATTTACTAGGCTACCAAGTTAGTGGACCCTTTGAGCTTTGCATATAAACCAATACCTTGCAAAGATAGTAAGCGTATTTGCTTATCAAACATAAATGCACTGCTTCAATTAGTCTACAAATTCAGCTTTGAATATAAACCAATACGTTACGAAGATGGTAAGCGTATTTGCCTATCAACTATCAATGCACTGCTTCGATTAGTCTAGCTATTCAGTGGGCCCTTTGTGATTTGCATATAAACCAATACCTTACGAAGATAGTAAGTTTATTTGCCTTTCAACTATCAATGCACTGCTTTGGTTACTCTACCTATTCAATAGGCTCTTTGTGTTTTGCACATTAACTAACAGCAACACCTTAAGAAGATAGTAATTGTATTTGCCAATCAACTATCAACGCCACTATCAAAGCTAGTCGTAATAATAAGTTGGATGTATCAACAGGGTATTTCTCATAAGAATAAGTCTAGTAGGAAAACATTTCTGGCTTTATCACGATGTGGTCGTATCACTGATGTGAGGTCCAACTGCACTGTTGTTTTAACTATATCGTTAAAAAACCTAGAAATCGTTTAGTTCTTGACAAACCTTCAACAGTTTGAAAGAGATAGGAACGCCCGAAAAAGAGAGCTGAAGTGTAGAAAGTCAGAGAGAGGCTTGACATCCATCTTCTCTAATTGCTCATGTAGAAGAAAGGAAATTTTCAATTATGATGATGATGATGACACCTTGTTCCAGAATATCAGTGAATAATTAGCATGTCTTACTAACAAAACTACAGGGAAGAAGGAAAGGCATTCTTTTAGATTCAGTCACCTCACGGGGAAGTGTATTTAAGATGGGGAAGTGTATTCAAAAAATGATGCTGGGATTAGCACTGACTGTTGAGGCTTATAATGGATCTGGTGGGGAGGTGTCATAAAAAAGAGTTACGAAAGATCCAGACAGAAGGAAGGTGAAATAATCAAAAAATATCAAATGAGAGAGGGGACTACCCCTTGCATGTGAGTTAGAAATCATGTGATCTACCTACATCATTGACTTTTTAGCTTCCAAGTAAACAATGGATAAGGAGAAATGTTGTCTCAAGAATAGCAGAAATGGGTGCGTTGAACACACTACGATCTTATGTATTTCTATAAGGGGTGAAAAAGTACCCTACTACTGTGCCCTCTGCTGCAGACCAATACATGAACTTGTAGTCAGGCCAGGACATTGAACAGAAAACTTTACAAATACTAGGGTCTCGTACTTCTTTGATTCAAAGGATGCTAACACGGTCTTGCTGATAACGGTCTCCACCTTAGGCAAGATAGTACGTTTAAAAGAAACTCATTCACCCACTATTGACGTCGATGGGTATCTACGCTTATCTCAGTAAGGTATCAATTTATGTGCAAAGCACAAAGAGCCCATTGATTAGGTATGTAAACTTATCGAGCAGTGCAAGCCCAGCAGTGTAACCACACCTCGTGATTTATTTTGTCTTTTTGCCTTTGAGTTGTAGAGAGGTATTCTCTACCCAGACACCTTTTTTGATAGGCCTGAAGGTGGGTTCAAACCCACGACCTTTTGAGAGGGTCCTGGAGGGGGGGGGGGGTACTGATCCCAATTCCAAATACTGAAGTAATGAAAAATCCCAATCCCAATGAGGATAATAGAGAAATTCCCAATATTGAAGTGTTTAATAATTTCAGTCCCAATTTACTTTCACCAAATCCCAGTCCCAAGAAGTTCAATTTCATTTCCCCAGTCAACAAAAGGCAAATTGCAGTTCCCAATTTTCCCCTTCCTGACTCTCTTTTGAAGAAGGGTAGAGTGATCCTAAAACTCGGCCACTCCATTCGCTCAACTATCACTATCCTGTGAACACAATTAAAGCAAAATCAAGTCAAAGGGAGCAGCTATGCTAAATAAGAGGATCATGAGGAGAACCAGAAGATACAGTGCCAAAAAGGGGCTGCACCCATTTTCTCCAAATGGCTCGTACTTTAAAAAATATAAACATATGATTATAATAATGATGATGACTAGATTTGCTCTACGAGTCCTTGCTTCCCTGTGTTCTCTGATACGCTGACGTCACTCCAGCAATGAGATTGAATGGCGTGGTGCACAGGGATACAAGGACTCGTGGTGCAAGTCTAAATGTTGAAAACGATCCCAACATCAAATGATTCATTCAATATTAAATATTTCCAAAGGTCAACAAAAAAGAGGAAAGGCATTCTTCATCCATGCAATCCCATCGGGAAGCGCATTGGGGATGGGGAAGTGCATTCAAGAAGCTCCTCGTGCTGATTAGCAGCATTAAATTTCTTGCCGGGTTTCGTTTTCGTTCTATTTTTGACGTACTGCTCTGGTGGCTGTTAGACGCAAAAACTTTAGTAGTTATTATGTTTCGCTTTGCATGATTTTCTTCACTATCCTCGAGTTCTGCACCGATGAAAGACTGTTTAGTAATTTGTAAGGTTTCGTTTGTGTCCTCTTTCTGAGATGCTACTCTGATGAGAATCAGATGCAAAGCTTAAGTACTTATCATGCTTTGCAATTTTTCAGACTCTCTTCGCCATCATTAATTATTGAGTTGTGACGCTAATAATGAGTCAGGAAAATAGGTGTAACGAGAAAGAGCTGAAAACATCTAGTTAGAAAGAAGGGCAAATGATTAAATGACAAGCCCTATTCCAACATGGGTACGATTGAATGCCCTAAATCACTACATATAGCAGTCAATGAATTCCTATTAATGAGTTTATGTCTAACATGCTTGCCCATGAAAGTCCACAAGAGGCCTGTTGTCAGAAGGGACACGGTAAAATGCACTACATATAGAGTAAATGATGTCCCTAGTAAATGAGTTTATGTTCAACGTGAGACTTTACGTCCAGAAGGAGCACAGTAACATGCACTGAATCACTACATATAACGGTAAATGAGATCCTGAGTGAGTTCATGTTAAACTTGTTAGCCTATGGATATACACAAGAGGCCCTTTGCCCAGGACGGTCACGTTAGCCTGCACTACATATAGCAGTACATTATGTCCTGGTAAATGAGTTTACCTTTAACGTGAGACTTAACGTCCAGAAGGGACACGGAAGCATGCACTGAATCATTACATAAAGAAATAAATGAGATCCTAATAATGATATTGATATCAAGTGTGAGAGGTAAAAAACCTTGTACAAAAGGTGAAAAACCAAATCAAAAAGGGAGCCAGAAAAATGCATCGAGTAGGGAAGGGATAGTGAGAGAATATCGAATCAGAAAGAAGCACTGCATGTGTTTAACAAACGTTAATAAAACAGAGATAAGGCATGCTTTATCTTTTGAATCTCAGTAGAGAGTGTTCAAGACCTCATGAAGTGGTTAACTTTAGTTTTTAGGCTTGAGTTTTCACGCTACTTTTTGGTTAAGGAGAAAGATATCTCAAGCAGCTAGTCTGAAAAGAACACTACCCCTAGGAAAAGATTCTACAAATATCAAGTGAAAAAGGGGTTACCCCAAGAAATTATTCAAGGAATATTCCAAATTGCACACAATTTGTCATCGCTGCACCTTAGACTATTGCCTGGCACTCTTAAGAGAGTTGGAGACGTGAAATTAGAGAGGGGTATAAGCTATATCTTGGGAGTTAGTTGAAAAACATTAGTCAGAGAGGGTGGACTCCCCAAATCAAATTAATAGATATCGACTCATGAAAGGAGCTAGTATAGAGAACACGCGAGGGCTTGTTCGATTATCACAAAATTCATCTGCAACCCTACTTTGCAGAATTTAATTTACGACTCTAACCGGACAGGTCTTAGTAACTGCTAAAATCCAAAATATTCAAAAATTTAAGATTCTTCTAGACGGAAGATAATACAATAGTTGGAAAAAATATACGTAAGTTTTTTAAAGAGAAAATGAAATATCTGCCTGGTACTTTAGTCTTCTGAGATTTTCGAAGTTTGTGTCCTGACAGTTTCTTAGACCTATCTTGAATTTACAGACGGTTTGTATAACCTTAAATGATGCTGATAATATTTTGGGGTTTCATAATACTAAAGGATATAAGGAAGGTCCCAAAGGGGGGAGGTGGGCTCTAATCCCCATTATCAGTACTGAAATAATCAAAAATCCCAATCCTAATGAAGAAAATAGAGAAATTCCCAATATTGACGTGTTTAATAATCCCAATTCCAACTTACTCTTCCCAAATCCTAGTCTCAAGAAGTCCAATCCCATTTTCCCAGTTAATGAAAAGCGAATCCTATATCTTAATTCAACCCTCCCTAACCCTGTATAAGGGTTTTAGCCACGCAGTAGAAAGACTGTTGTATCATTGACCAAATCAAAACTGAATCCCACTCAAAATAAAGAAAACTAAATTGATTACAGAACAGAGGTGCTTAAATTGTTGGCCATTCGAGAGTTTGGGTTTCTTGCAACGAGTGACTTATAAAAAATATGTGTAGCCGACATTGTTTGAGGCGATGAATACGTAGTCGATATTTTTATTTAGAAATAATTGCCTTGAAGTATCGAACTTTGGTTTTCAATTGTTTGAGCAGCGAATTAACAGTTGTTATAATAATCCAGGCCATGGCAAAGGTGAAGATGAAAATATTTCACTTATTGGTTTCACAGCAAGTTTTGTTTACTACTGAGAGAGAATGCTTTTAATAAGCTGATAGCAACATGAAAGTAATGAAAGAACTGATGACTTGATAAACAAATGAATTAGGTAGAAGCTATCATGCCCAAACAAAGGCTCACTAGGCGTTAGGCTTTGATGTTAAATATGAATCGCTGATTATACGGGACCCCAACTTTCTAAGTATTTAAAATAGTAAGAGACAAATCCAAAAAAAACCATACTGAAGAAGATTCTATCGAAACATTTGAACAATGGTTTGTTTTTGAATAATTCTCATCAAATTGCAGTACATTTGTTTTTTTCACAAGTAACTGGACACAAGGCTCAGATCCTTGAAGTTGCTGGGCCCCCCTTACAAGGCTAGCTGACACCCTTTATCCTAGAAAACCTATTTACTGTTGGGCTATAATACTCACTCGTGCATAAATTGAAACAACTAAAGACAGGTAGATCTCATCCTGCTATATGTAGTGATGTAGTGCATATGCTACTATACTTCTGCTGGAAACAAGGCCGTGGTCTCAATCAGGCTGGCAAGCTAAACAGAAAATCCCCCACTCCATAAACACACTAGGACCTCACACTAATAGCTATATGTTAGAAATTGAAGCCCATGCCACTGTTAACTGCTGGAAGCAAGCCCTGGCTTTAGTCAGGCTAGCATTTTAAATAGACTAACTCTCTCACTTATTAAACACACAAGGACTTATTGGGCTCTTGCTACTATGTGTAGTGATATAGTGCACGCTAGTATTAGCCCAGCAAGAAACAAGGGCTGATAGGTTTAGTCGGGCTAAACAGAAGCAATAAGAAAACTTACTTGTTTGCGTCTTTCCAGATGAAAATTCACCTTAAACATTCATGAATATGCAGCTGATCTGAGGGGTCTGGGTTTGTATTGTAATTCTGGTTTACTCTCTGCCATTCGGGATTCTCGTAGACGACTGGAGATATATTCAAGTTCACATTGAGAGTTACCAGTCCTGAAATAATAGAAAATATACGAAGAAACATGGCGAAACAAAAACATGCATTACTACACACTGTTCTTTACTATACTTCTACACAATATTCTTTTTCCAAGTTTACCTTATACCAACTACTCCCTGAACTATGCTAGCATTAAATGATTATATGATTGTTATCATTATTAATATCATACCAAAGAGTTGAGATTGAAGTATACCCTTGGTAAAAGTAGGTAATGCGATGTACAAAAATATTTTATGGTAGATTAATTGGGTTAACCTAGGTATCTACATCATGGAGCTAACTAAAACCACCATAGCCATCTGATACCACCTAAAACCATTTGAAAACACTTGAAACCATCAATAACCATCTGAAACCCATCATGAACCCACTTACAACAATATTAAACCATCTACATTCTTGATGATTCGTTCTTAAGTCAATTGGTTTCTGCAAAATTCATTTCAAGGAAGAAAGGGAACAGAGCAAGTTGTTTTAGTTGTCACTGGATGGCTTTAGATGGTTTGAGATGGTTAAACGTGGTTTCGTGGTTTTAAGGTGGTTTGAGATGGTTAGAGGTAGTGTCATGGTGGTTCCAAAGTGGTTTGAGATGGTGAAAGGTGGTTTCAAGGTGGTTTCAAAGTGGTTTGAGATGGTTAAAGGTGGTTTCATGGTGGTTTCGAAGTGGTTTGAGATGGTTAAAGGTGCTTTCATGGTGGTTTAAAAGTGATTTGAGATGGTTAAAGGTGGTTCTATGGTGGTTTAAAAGTGGTTTGAGATGGTTAAAGGTGGTTTCATGGTGGTTTCAAAGTGGCTTGAGATGGTTAAAGGTGGTTTTATGGTAGTTTCAAAGTGGCTTGAGATGGTTAAAGGTGGTTTTATGGTTGTTTCAAAGTGGCTTGAGATGGTTAAAGGTGGTTTTATGGTAGTTTCAAAGTGGTTTAAGATGGTTAAAGGTGGTTCTATGGTGGTTTAAAAGTGGTTTGAGATGGTTAAAGGTGGTTCTATGGTGGTTAAAAAGTGGTTTGAGACGGTTAAAGGTGGTTTCATGGTGGTTTCAAAGTGGTTTGAGATGGTTAAAGGTGGTTTTATGGTAGTTTCAAAGTGGCTTGAGATGGTTAAAGGTGGTTTCATGGTGGTTTAAAAGTGGTTTGAGATGGTTAAAGGTGGTTTTATGGTAGTTTCAAAGTGGTTTAAGATGGTTAAAGGTGGTTTTATGGTAGTTACAAAGTGGCTTAAGATGGTTAAAGGTGGTTTTATGGTGGTTTCAAATGGTTATAGGTGGTTAAAGGTGGTTTCATGGTGGTTTCAAATGGTTATAGGTGGTTAAAGGTGGTTTCATAGTGGTTTCAAATGGTTATAGGTGGTTCTAGGTTCTATTTTTAAGTGAATACAGTTACTTTAAGCTGGATTTGTTCGTGTTTCCTTGAGTCAGAAATAGGTTCTACGAAAAATCTGTACAACAACAAAATTTTTTTAAATGTGGGGCATCAGCTCGCATCCGAAAAGCTAATAAAATGTCATTCTGCTATACCCATCTTTAACTTAAAGAGCCACTCCAGTGAACTTTTTTTATTTGATGAGTAGACCAATTCTGGCCTGAAACGAACGAATCCGCAATTATTTTTAGTATATCTCTTACTGTTTTCTCGCAATAAGCATTTGTATAACTCCTATTAAATTGAATTGTTTTTGAAAAAGTTTTCGGTGCTTTTCGGATTGACGTCACACGGATTTTCGACACTCGAAAAATTTCTCGTTGTCAACTCTCGCCCCTGTCGTTTTTCATGCGCGAAAGTGAACAGCTCTGACCGCTACTAAACTTCATCACCTCAAAAAATGCAAAATGAGAGTTGCAGCGAGAACAGATCATCCAATTCGGGAAGGTTGTCTTCAATCTTCAAACAATGTTCACATTGGAATGTCTGCATACTATGCTGAGTCAACTCTCAACATCTGGTACAAACAAATCGCAAACGGCTTATTGTGGACTTGAGATCAAGAAGGGAGGATAGAGTAGAATGGTTTAGGCCAATGCCAGGGGCCAAGCGTGACAGGCCATGGAGCACCAGGCAGCAGAACATCAGAAGGAAAGAGAAACTGAGGATTTTTTTACAGACGCAAGACAATGACAATCAGAGATGTGCAATGGTTAGTTCTTGTAAAGTGTATTTCACTGAAAAATGTAGTCTACAATTAAGATCTTGCATAGACTTTAAACAAGCAATATCATTTTCCACATTAACTGGCAGGACATACAGCAGGCAGAGAGCTAGGGGGTTCAGCTTCCATCTATTTCCATAATAAAAGTTTTATTTTGAATTGATAGTTTAGTAGCATACACGTTGTTTTTTTTATAAGAAACCTAGCTTGGGTCCTAGTACTAAAAGTTTCTTAATTTTTCACCAGTTTCTAGTACTAAAAGTTTCTTAAAAGTTTCTTATTTTTAGAAACGCACTTAACATCAAATTCTGCACTCTTCCTCGCATATTTCTTGTATTAATGTGAAACCCACCTACTAATACAAGTAGATTCAACATCCTGTGTTCCTCTAAATAAAAACGTGTAGCAAACTTTTAAATCAAGCAAAAATGTATTGTTGACATATTACTTTCCGGCTCAGAAAGTCCTCTTATTTTTTCCCGGAGTTTCTTAAAGATATTGATGTAGTTCTAAAAGTTTCTTAAATTTTTGGGGCTCTAGAACTAGGTTTCTTATAAACCAGTTTCTTATAAAAAAAAAAACGTGTATACAAGGACGTAGGGGCCACCCCAAGATTTTGATATTTCGAAAAAAGATATGATGTTGTTACTTTAGTTACAGAGATGGGCCCTGGTGCTTTATGAATAAAGTACCTTTGAAGTGTTGTACCCCCACCCCAAAAAAAATTTGAGATGCTTTCTAATTTCTCTGAGCTTACTAATTTAATTCAATTGAAAGTCTATGCCTTGCCTATTTTAGACTTGGATGGACGCATCTCGCAGAAAAACATCTGTCCGTAGAAGATATATGTGATGATATTTTTACCACCCTGCTTGAGGGGTTGTCAGGGGAGTGACCAGATTCCAGCCCTTTTATTAGGATGGGCAAGAGAGATAACATGCTTTTATATTCTCATCACTTCTATCTTTATTTTGAAATATATAACTCTTATAATTCTCCTTTTTAGGTTTTCATACAGTTAATACAAGATAATGATGCCAGAGAAAGTAGTTTTGATTTCATGATCCACTTCAAAAAAATATGAACTAGAGTTGGTACAATTCTGGATGATTTTAGCCACTGGATTCATGTTTTTCTTTTTGTTGACTTTATCCCCTAAAAGAAATTGAAATATTTTATCTATTGAGCACCATTACAATAAATATTGCATCTGTTAATTGTTACCTGGTGTTTTTAGATAGTTTAGAAAACCATAAACAAGCAATTGAGCAGGGGCGTCGTGGCCGGGGGGCAAAGGGAGCCATGGCCCCTCCTATCAGAGCAAAATCTGTAGATATTTCGGAAATTTTTGCGATTTTTCCACTTTTTCGAAAATTGTTGAGCATTTGATCCCCTTTTTGGAAATTTTTCGTGTTTGGCCCACCCTAAAATTGAGGTCCCACGTCGCCCCTGTAATTGAGGTGTATTGACTTCATTGTGCAAGATTTTCTATGCAAAGAAAGCAAAGGAAAATAAGCAAGGGAAAATATGGCAAGAGGGAAACAGCTTAAAACCAGATTAGATTTACCTTCCCCCAGAAGTACAAAATGGAGGGGGCAATTAAACAGGTTGGGGTTTCAGTTGGCACCCTTTGGTATTACAATGCTGAATTCATGAAAATATAGAAGGTCTCCCTCACTGCAGTGGCATAAGCACCAAGCCCCCAACTTTCAAGCCAGAAATTATGCCCCTGTCACATGTCTTAGAAATTTTGCTACTTTTCTTTTTGGATATCTGATTTCTCGCTAAATTCTTGTTGAATAGAGGCCATGAGAGCCAAGGTAGCTGCTTTTAAGTCTAAACCCTCAATTTTGACCCCTGTATGTAAAAGCTTCCTTTAAAAGGTGTCATTTTTTCTTATGCTCCTCCATTTTCCACACGCCCCTGGCCCTCACTTTCGGGTAATTTCTAAGTGGGGAATTACATTAAAGTCAACAGAATGAAACTAGACAAACTTAGGCCTACTCACCCATCTCTAAATGCCCAATGTGTCTCTGCTGTGAATGGCTCGATCAAACAACGCGACTGTAAGCCAAATCTTGTAGCTTTTTAATCATTCGCAACCAAAGTATTGCAGTAATTGTAAACACCAGCATAGCTCAACTTCAAACTACTAAATGCTGCAACTTTTACAGCGATACTGTCGGACACGAAGGAATGAGTTGATCTGTTTATCGCTTCCACTGCACTGCTTCTTCGACTCGCAAATCCAAACCTGGTGCAAGTTCTGCCAACACCGAATCACAAAGCGAAAAAAGTCGTTCTCCTCGAAACAGCCGAATCTCTCGACGGCAGTTTTACAATAGATCGGAAAGGCGAAGGGGGTGCCTTTGTGACGTCACAAGGGCACCCCTCACCGAAAAAATTTGCTCGTTTTTTTTCGGTGAAACTCAACTTTGGACGCCTATTAAAGCAAGAAAATATAATATTTTTCAAAAAAAACTTTACGATGGCTTCAAACTCACGACTAACTACCATATTACGTAAAAATCTCAGAAATTTTTTTTTGGCTGGAGTGGCCCTTTAAACATACACCAAAGTTTACCACTTCAAATTCTCTTTCTTCACAAGCCTATTTGGGAGATCATATTTTCAATTGGAGTTCAAAACTCGTCTTTAAATATCTCCTAACTGATTTCATCTACTATTTCATAAATGGAAGATTAAAATAAAAGCTCTTAAACGATACTGTGCAAAGTCTAAGGTGCGTGAGCCCTTCAGCGATTATTTCTGAAAGTTTTTCGAAAGCTTCGTACAGAGTTGCCGCCTTCACAGCTCTCCGAGCCCCTAATATTTGAAAGGTAGCGATGCAGCATCAAATGCCAAGGCCAAATAAATTTTAGGATTGGAGAGTCTGCGAGTTAGGACCGCACTTTGAGCTGATATCAGGTTCAATATAATTTCGATTGAAATCCACAAATTGATAATAACCTGAGTCAAGCTTGTATTTGAAATATTCAAAGATCGAATACAGGGAATTTAGAAATTTACAAGATTTTGGTCATAATAAGCGCAAAAATTCATTTTTGGTCGATTCAATTGAACCCTTCATAGAGAACAGCTCCCCAAAGGAAATGTAAATACAGCTGATACATAACTAATTTGAAACCTTTTTCTCTCATAGAAAATTTTAATGTTTTGTGTTTACATGAAGGAGACGGATTTCTCCCGAAACGTTGCCCTACTAAATATCAAAGCCTTGTCATGATTAGTGGTGACTATCATGTCCAATATTGTGTAAGAAACAGCATTGATAAGAACAAATGTATTTACTCAATGAAGTATCTTGTTGAGGAGGGGTCTGTTATGGCTTCTGTTTTGCCTTAGTGCAGGGTCCATAGTCTTAGCGTTCATTTTGACATATGACCTGTGTTGTATGTACTCTAGTTCTAGCCGTTATATTGGGGTTTGATATCTGGTTGTAGGGGTGCAGGGCGTCTCATCTAACTTTGTCTTTTTTAAAGTACTTCTGATATCATGGCTTTAACTTTAGTTTTGATCATCCTGGGGGAAGTCTGTGAAGAAAAGATGGAGGATTTTCAGAATGTGGGGTATACTATCAGTACTGTAGAGGGATACCATCAATACTGTGGGGTATACTATCAGTACTGTAGGTTATACCATCAATACAGTAGGAGGATACTATCAGAACTGTATTGGATATTCAGTACTGTGGAAGGAAACCACAAGCACTTTAGGTAATACCTGCACAGTGCTGATGGTATCCCTCCACAGTGCTGATGGTATCCTTCCACATTACTGAGAATCCTCCTCAGACCAAATTGTATCCCTTCACAGAACTGGAAATCAGCCACAGTACTAATTGTATCCCTTCACAGCACCGAATATCCTCTACATTACTTAATATCTTTCACAGTACTGATGGTATCCCCAACACTGTACTGAGTATGCGTTAGGTAAGCTCCAGACTTATCCATAGTGAGGCATTGATTCGCATTGATTAACTCACATTTCAAGAATATACGGTGTAAATATTGCTAAGCATCAACATACCTTGAGTCTGCAGATCAGCATTAGTATTTGATCCTGATATTCTAGGCCGTTGACCGCCTAATTGATTGCTGTCAGCATCATTTCTTTCATTTCCAGAAACATACAGCTGATTTTGCGAAGCATCGAAACCTCCTTCGCAGCCCAGATCAACATCACACTCATAGGCAGCTAACTGATCGACGTCACGAAATCCATGAAAACTTCCAGCTCTTAAATAATTTGCTGGGTCTGTTTTGCTAACGACGAAACTTCTTTCTTTCTCAACGATTTTTTCGATTGCGTCTCTATTGCTTGTTTGAGGACCCAGGTAAGGATGCTTTTTTTCCGAGTCTGGATTGCCAATCTTTTGTTTGGTTTCCTTCATGTCTTTAGCTTCTGTCTTTTTATCCATTAGGGCAGGACTTTTCTAAAAAGCATGAAACATTAGTTATACACATATATTTGATTTGAGAAGAAGCAGTATTTGAAAACCAGTCGAGATAATTTTTTGTGTATGAATGAAAATGACCCGTGTGGGAATCGAGCCTACGACATTTTTGTTTTGTGCATCAAACGATCTATCAACTGAGTATATGGGTTTACCTCCACACTACTGAATGTTAATCCTCCCCAGTATTGATAGTATCCGTCCATAGTACTAATGGTATCCTTCCACAGAACTGAATATACCCGACAGTACTGATGGTACCCCTCCACAGAACTGAGCACCCTCCATAGTATTGATGGTATCCCTCAATAGAACTGAACATCCCTACATGTTACTGAACATCTGATGGTATCCCTCCATAGTATTGAAAATCCTCCACAGTATCTACTGAATGGTATCCCTCCCTAGTACTGATGACTACCCCCCCATGGTACTAATTGTATCCTTCCACAGAACTGAAGACCCTCGACAGTACTAAATACCCTCTTCAAGTACTTATAGTATCCCCCACGGTATTGATGATATCTCTCCACAGACTACACATCCCCCACAGTACTGTGCACCCTCCAAAGTATTGCAAAGACATTCCCAGAATGAATACCACACTACATTTAACTATTAATTCAACATCTTCTACTTCCCATATAATATCTCTTCCCACTTCCTTCTGCACGAATAAGCTCTATTTCTCATCTCATATTTCATTTATTCAAATATTTCACATTTTCAACACATAGTCTTACCAATTATTTTCATTTCTAATTCCACCTGTCTTTAGACCTAAAGTATCTTCCCTCTTCCTGCTTTCAAACACAGACAATTTCAGACACTATTATCACAGACAAGTATTCAACGTATTTCATACTTCATTTCACCAATTATTTCACATTTATCGAATCCACCTGTCTAGTGAGCTACAGTGCCTTCCCTCTTCCTGCTTGTCAAATAACTGCGATTCCTAGTTAACAAATTCATCTAAATAAACACCTTTCCAACCATTGTCTGACCCTATTGCTTTGGGGACCCAATTTGTAGTGACACTTGATTCAAACAAATTCATCCTCTAAATTGTCTTAGATAGGTGGCGATAAGATAGCAAGCTAGCAAGCTGATTTATTTGTTAACGCAAGTTCGGAGTAGTGGACCTGTAGCTTGTGCCCTGGGAATAAATATTCTAAAATAAATTAATTGGGCCTTAGTTTACCGACCTCGGTAGGATGAATAGCTGAGTTGGCTGGCGGGCTTATAGTTAAAAATTCACCCCGTTGGTGGCTTTTGAGACCAATTTTGTAGTGACACTTGAGTCAAATTCAATTCAAGTCAATTCATCTTCTAAAATTCATCTTCTAAAATGTCTTTGATGAATGGCGATTCAAAGGTAGCAGGATCGATCCACCCTAGGCTTTTTCAGGGCACGAATAAACTCTTCCCTGTGAAAGGTTTCCCAGCTCTAGGAAGCTCTATATGTCAGGAATAGAAATAAGTGGCATTATTTATTATCAGTCTTTCGTTTTTTCTTCTATAGTTGTTCTGCGTTGTTCCTCATCTGTTAAAAATGAGACTGAAGAATTTACTCGAATATTGGAGATGGTCAAGATGTTATATCACTCAGCTCTTTGTTGTTCAAAAGTCATGGAGTTGGTCGCATCTTTAGAACAGTCATGTAAGGTATGATGAGTGAATTTGAAGCTCTTTGGATTTCCTTTGCAAAGGTCCTGTATCATGGTGACAGTTGTGTCCAATATAAGCTTATCTTCATAAATATTGGAGTTTGCCAAGTGGTTTGATCACTCGTAGCGTGATGCTCAGAGGTTCAAAGAGTCGTTCTCACTTCCAGTCATGTCACATGAATTATGAAGAATGAATTTAAGCTCTCTCTTAATCTTCTTTGCAAAAGCCCTGTTTAGTGATGACTTCGAATAATAGATTTTCTTCATAAATATTGGAGATGGTCAAGATATTACATCACTCAACTCTTGATGCTCAAAGGTTCAAAGAGTCGTTCTGACTTCAACGCATGTCACATAAATTATGAGGAGAGAATTTGCCAGTTCTCTACATCTTCTTTGTAAGAGCCCTGTCTAGTGATGACTTCAAATAATAGCTTATATTCTCAAATGTTAGAGATTTCCAAATTGTTATATAACTCAATTCTTGTAGAGTTATTCGGATCCATTAAAACTCTTTTCCTGAAGGCTTTCGAGTCGAATCCAAGCTGGAAATTGCCATGTAGTTGAATCACTGATGGATTGGTGCATTGGTTGAAAAAAGTTTAATTGTGCAGCACCAAGCACTCAACCATATCATAACATCCAACACTATTAATGGTGTCAAGTAGTCCAACGAAACGAGTCTGATATGACTGCTGCATGCCACCAAAACCTAGAAGTGACCTATACATAAAGCTTACTGAGAAAAGAAAAGAAGGCCTAACGGAAAAAACTTTCTAGATAGTAAAATATTGATGCTAAGGGACGCATTTTCTATCAAATCTTTGCAGATTCTAAGGGAAGAAGGTTGGAGCTAAAAACTTGTTAAAAGTAAAGGCTATAGTTGCACAAGACCAGGCTTTTGCTGCACTGATCTGAAAAACAATTCTTAACAAGCACTGCTACCACTTGTATACCTGAATGGCACATGCCTTGGTAGCCACCTTGCTACCAGAAAAGCCTTCACCCTTCCTCCGGGTGAAATTTGCAGTAACCTAGTTTCTTCTTCGCTTAGGTTAGGTTATATACTAGGAAGGTTAAGTTTTAATTTGCATTCAGAGATATATACAAATTATTTTTACCAAATAAACCTAAAAGCATCAAAATAACATCAATCTTGCTTGAAGTCACCACTTTACAATGCTATTGAGTGAATTTTCATACCATTTGATTGGCTATTGATGTTCTATTCCTTCCTAAACATCTTTGTCGCTTTACCTGCCTCTGGTCAATGACAGTTCGATCATAATGTTTTCCTGACTGCAACCAAACTGCCATAGGTCTGAAGAACGATTCTTAACAAGCACTGCAGGCCCTTCTCATACTTGAGTTCAAATGTACGCATGCTTTGCATCCAACTGTCACGCCTGTCACCCAATTGAAATACCTAAAGCCCAACAACCATTCCTTGATAACAGAAAAAGTGCCTCACAATAATCCCTCAAGATATGGATGTTGGATACTATACGAAACTCCTTAATGATTTTCTTACCTTGGAGTTTCCGGAAGAGAGCACATAATTCAGCAACGAGCTACAAAAATAAATAGACTTATCAAATCAAATTTGAGGAAAAGCGATTTTTGAAAATTAATGCTCCATGACCCTTCTTTAAACCACAACTGCTGAAACTAATCGGGATAGTGTGCTTTATTCAACATAATTATCATGGCAAAACAAGGTTTTGAAGGGAGAAGAGTGATGGCCAATTCAACTTGATTTCAATGGTCTGTTCGATGTATATGTGGATTCGACAAATAGACCTTCTGAAAAAGATTTTTAATGGATCTAACCAATTCAACAAGATTTTTGTGATCTAACAATTTGGCCATCTCAAACATCTGAGAAGATAAGCTTTTATTGGACAAAAGTGTCACCACTAAACAGAGCTTTTCAAGAAGGCTTACAGAGAGCCTAAAATCCTCACTACTCATACTTGTTGAGATAGTTTTGAAGGAGTGATCAAAACCACAATCCTTAGAGAATCAAGAGTTTAATGATCTAACCACTTGGGCACCTCATACGATTTACAAGATATGTTTTTTTGGACACAATCGTGACCACTAAACAGAGCCTTTGCAGAGGAATCACAAAGAGCCTCAACTTCACTACTCCAACTTGTTGAGATAGTTCTAAATATAGGATCGACTCCATGAAATTTTGAGCATCAAGAGTTGAGTGATCCAACCACTTGGAAGTCTCCAACATTTGTGAAGATAAGCTTTTATTGAACACAAGTGTCACAATAATACAGGGCCTTTGCAAGGAAAATAGAGAGCCTAAAATTCACTACTCATACTTAATGTGACAGTTCTGCAGAATCCATAACCCTTTAAACCGCCAAAGTTGAGTGATCCAACCACTCAGATCAGAGTTAAGTGATCTAACCACTTAGCCTACTCCAACATTCGAGAAGATAAGCTTTCATTGGACATAAGTGTCACCAATAAACAGGACATTTGAAGAGGTGTTACAGAGAGCCTAAAATTATCTCTTCCTACTTTATGTGACCGCGCTTCTATTGGACCCCTAACTAAATCTCATGGATATAGCGTGAGACGAGGATTTCAATTTTACATACCCAGTAGCTCCTGAGGCCTGCATTTTCTTTTTGATGACATCGATTTCTTTATCATTGAAATTCACATTGGCAGTTGCTGTTATAGGATAGGTCTTCCTTACACCAGCTTTCTTGCTATTTTGAGGCTGATAGCTTGTCTCTGCATCTCGTAAGCCTTGATTGTCATGCTCGAACTAAAAAGGAAACAATCATTTAATGACCTAAGTTCATTAACTACAGAATTCACACTGACAGTTAAGCCAGCTTAAACTCCAACAAGTTCCAAATGGTCATTCTGGTAGGTCAATCTGATAATTTGAATGGCTCATTGACAGCAACAGGGAAAATGTGTGTGACCGCTGATCACGCCTTCAGGGACCTTTCTCTTAAGTTGACATGCTTCATCAGAGTAGAGGAAGCTACAAAGTAACCACGCAGACTACTTCAGCCTTGTCTGTAAGGTCACGGTAATTCTTGTGGATGATGATGTCACCCATATTTTGGGACTCATTTAAGAATTTTGGAAGCATAGGAACATAAGGTTTATGCTATAAAACACGAAGGTTTTGTGGCCTAGATAGTGGTTAAGGTGCTAGAGTTCAATATAGCCATAAAAACCGAAAGTATAGTGAAGTTAAAACATGGATGACTTAAGCGTAATACCACATTTGGGTATATAAATCAGTTTGGTTTTTGTTTCGTTCTCTCTCTGACGTATTACTCTGTTGAGTGTCAGACGAAAAGCTCAAGTATCCATGTTTTCGCTTCACTATGCTTCCAATATTTCCGGCTATATTGAAGTTTTGCAACGATCAAAGAAAGTGCTAGAATTTGTATCTTAAAGGAAGCATTCTTTATAGGCTCGAATCAATGAATGGTTAGAGCCAAGAACGACAAGTCAAGGACTGACTCAGCTGTCCTGGCCATTGCGTTAACAACTGACTGTGTCAAAAATTATTATGGCTTTAATCAATTCAAAACGCCTACTAAAAACTTCAATGAATTCTTTGTTTTTCATTTTTGAATAGGTACTTTGGCTTCTGAAAAAGTTTTATTCCAAATCTTATTGAATAAGGTTTACTTCTGAGCTCCTTTAATCTACGAAATATCTTGTCTTTCCATACGATGAAATGTAAGCGAGATAATTTGAGTCAAGAATATATAATACGTGAAATGGCTTAGTTTTCTGGAGGGCCCTATTATGAAGCAGTGGTAAAGCGCATTAGTGTACTAATCTAGAAGTCATAGATTAGATTCTTACTCGGGTCATTTTCATTCTAACAAATTATCTCGATTGGTTTTCCAAATCCTGCTTTTCTCCTTCAGTTTACCAATTCAACCCTATCCAGTTAGGTGATACTGCGATAGTCCTCCTGGTAAGGAAAAGCTGTCGCCCTTCCGCAGGTCCTGTGTAGTTAATAGATAGATAGGTTCGTCTCTGCATTCGGTGGGTGGTATGGTGGTGCATTTTGTATGAGCGAAATGAACTGGAGGCCCAGACGGCGCAGTGTATTAGTAGAGTAGCCACCTCATAAGAACTGGACCTACAAAATATCTTGTTTTTCCATACGATAATATTTTCATACCTGTTGTCCACTTGAAGATTCTTTGCCTTCAAAATAACAAGGCGTGTCTTCTTGGCTTGTCTTCCTAAGTTCAGGTAATCTCCGTGATTGAATTCTCTCATTCGGACTAATGGAGATTTTGTTCTTCGAAGTGTTGCTGGCATGTTTCTGCAGCTCAAAATGATTGTTGATTCTTGAGTGCTGTGGGCCTGCTGCTGCTAATCTCTCTTCTGAAATCAAAGCCTTTGATGTATCATCATGAAATTTCACAACACAAACAAAACAGGACTACATACGACGCATAACTTCTTTTCAGTGGGGAGTAACGAGAATGGCAATGGGCTGTATACCCGGGTTTTTACCCGCGGTCAAACTTTTTATCTGGGTTTGGGGGGCGTCAGGGGCCTCCCAGTTGCCATTGCGATGACGTTCCTATTGATTCGCACAATAACATGGTTTTCTTATGTTTAAAAGGGGTAGGATCGAGGTATTGGGGTGTGACTTTTGCCGGTGGGTGCAGGTCTGGGGGCTTTGTCTGGCGGGAGAGTGCACTTGATAACGTGATCAATGACATCAATAGTGACGTCATTACGTTTTGGATAAGCGGGCCTAAATCTATACCTTCTAATTGTCTGATGATGGGAGACGGGTCTCTTCCAAATTTTGCTCTATTGAAGACCAAGGGCTTGTAATGATAAGTGGTGACCAACATGCCAAATACAGATCATGTTGAATTTGATACTATATTACTGCTTAGTTCATTATACAAGAATGCCAAAATTCATGAAATGTTTATAAAAAATAATAAATTCCTGGTTTTGAAATGATTTTCTTTCTGATGTGAACCTCCAATGAGTGTCAGAATAAAATCTTAAGTAGCTCATAATATTTCACTATGTCTCAAATCTCTATTCATGTCCTGAATGAAGTTATACAGCCATCTAAGAATTCAATGTTGAATGTAGGAAAATATTTTTTGCTACCTCTATTGATGAGAAATTGGTGGTTTTCCATTGAGCTTCTTCGGTCGTGCCAATCTACCCAGTCAGTTGATTGGTTAACGTTGAAATCATCCACTCGCTGAAGCACTTGTCTCTGATACAAAACAAACGAGAGTGAATTCATTCTAAACGTTAATTCTCCATCTACCCATTTCC
This sequence comes from Pelagia noctiluca, assembly GCA_963924455.1. Classification (NCBI taxonomy): domain Eukaryota; kingdom Metazoa; phylum Cnidaria; class Scyphozoa; order Semaeostomeae; family Pelagiidae; genus Pelagia; species Pelagia noctiluca. Next base: position 12,582,565 of record OZ004329.1, on the reverse strand, counting down.
AAAGGAAATCACCAAGACAGTTGCATTGATCTCTAAAACTGTAAATACTTTTCTTTTGATTTTTTAGATATACTTCTGATGTAATTCGTCTAGATGATGATGCATCTTGTAGACACATTGTAGAGATTACTGTAGACATTATTGTAGACACATTGTCTACATACAATCTCCTCAGCTGACATGATCCTTGATGCTGTTTCTGTTGGTTGCAAGAATATCAGGTCAATCTGGAATCATATCTGAGATTTATCCGATTCATTTTGGAAGGTGTATGTAGTTGTTCCAAACTAACACAGATTTTATAAAGATAATAGCCTTTTGTCCTAAAGCAAAATCCTTATTCAGTCCTCCCTGCATGGCATCTCTTATTTCAGGGATAAATAGCACAAAATGCATCAGGACACGAAGAAGTAACCAACTTCAATAAAATTCTAATAAAAATGACATCATTTATTTTGATCTGACTTACATAACGCAAAGCACAGAGAACCACAATTTGAGTCTCAAACAAAAACAACTGATTTACTTGTGATACACTTCAAAAAAGGAGCCAAAGAAAGCATAACTAACAGATTAACTTAAATTTCAAATTTCTAGTACTATACCATATGATAATACCTAGGTACCTAGACCTCCTCAAGACAATTCTTAATTTCAGGCCCTATTTTTTGATAAGCTGCATTAAAATAAGAAGTTTAAAAGTTCATATAAATAACTAGACTGATTACATGAGCCGCAGTTATCGCTATGGATGAATTCGACGAACGCTCAAACTGCCAGTTTGAGCGGACTCGGTTTAGTGCTAGCCTCAGTTTCGTGATGAGCGATTTCTGGTACTCATGTAATAAGTCTGATAAATAACACAAATATTTACAGATTTACTCACAGATTTACTAGTTGAGATTGCCACTGCGCGAGGGTTGGATCCTTTAGACAAAATCTGATTTCTTCTGTGATTATAAACTGTGATTCTTTTCGCAAGATCCAAGACAGTGTTTGCACTCGTCTCGCTTCCGTATAATTGAGCGGGAACATCTAGAATACAACAAATCGTGTAATTTCTTACTCCTAAACTCAGCCAGAAATAACTATATTCACTAAAAATAATACTTCTACTTTACACTAAGATACAAAACAACAGCATAACCCTGGGGAACGTTCTGAGCACTTATTTAGTGGATGTTCATTACCGTGGGAGGATACCATTAATACTGTGAATGGATGCCATCATTGCTGTGGAAGGATACAATCAATTCTGTGGAAAGATTCAATTCACTACTGTGGAGGATGTCCATAGTACGTGGGGATAACATCAGTGATTTGGAAGGAAACCATTCAGTACTGTGAAGGATGTTCAGTACGGCATAGGGAAACCACAAGCACTTTGGATATCATGCCCACAATGCTATGGGTTATCTCTTTGGAGTACTGAAAATCCTCCACAGTACTGAATGGTATCCCTCGAAAGTACTCATGATATCCCTCCACAGCACTGAATAGTATCCATTCAAAGTACTTATGGCAGATGAAATTAACTTGGTAGATAAAGCTGAACGCATAAATAACCTGGGTACGATTGGTTTCCTCCTTGATTCTTGTAAGTGACGTATCTCACATCTTCATCACTACCGTCTGATAAAGACTTACAACACCTGAAATAAATAATAATCATAAATTTTGAATTGACTCCCAAATATGATTGGTTGTTTCACCCTTACCTATAATTCATCTTATTTTTCATTAGCCAATTTCGATCTACTTCTGGTTATAACAATTCGTTATGTTTCGTTTCATTGTTGACGTACCACTCTGATGAGTGTCAGACGAAAAGCTTTGGTAGTTATTAAGCTTTGCTATGTTTCCAATTAACTACACCATTCTCAAGTTCTGTATCGATCTAAGACTGTTCTGATGCACTACTCTGATGAATGCCAGGCGCAAAGCTTCAGTAGTTATTATGTTTAGCTATGTTTTCAATATTCCTCGCCATCCTCAAGTTCTGTACCGATCAAAGACTGTTCTGACGTACTACTCTGATGAGTGTCAGACGCATGGGCTTCAGTATGATTATATTTCACTATGTTTCCCATCTTCATCGCCAACCTCAAGTTCTATAACGATCAATCACTGTCATAATTAGAAATGGTAAGAGCATCACAATAAAAAGAAAAGTACTGTTTGGGAATACCTAGTCATTGGAAAATGGCGTAGCAGCAACAACCATAAAGATTTTCAAATAGTTCCGAATCGTGACAGTTCGTTTCCATTCAGAACGATATTTATTAAAAGGTCATAGCTACAGGGCCTATTCTGAGAAATTTTCAGTACTGCACATTCGTGTTAACATTCCTGAAGGATTCCAAATGAGTATAAAGCAAATATTTGCCTCTCAATCAAGTTTAAAACTGAGAGAGAGATACTGCAAAGTATCATTATGGTTAACTATTGACAAGGAACAATTTGAGTGGAAAAAGCAAGAACTACTCTTCCTTGCATGTCCCAAATAGATATTTTGATAAATTCAAAACTTCCATTCTGCACATTTGCAAAGTAAATACTGCACGTTTTCCATTCAGTATTGCAAATACTGTTTTATACTGCACGTTAAGATAGGCCCTGCCTTACTAACAGAGTAAATTTATGAAGCAGGATAAAGGCAAACCTTTCACAAGTCAAGCAAGCTTTCTGCTGTTGATGGAGACTTGATATGCCAGCCGTGTATCTACAGTGGGGAATATCTGCGAAGAAATCACAACTAAATTACTTCAAGGTCCGAAAGAAAATATTCTACACTCCTATACCTCAAACAGTAATAATAACCATACAGGAAATACTTAATCTTTTTGATATTTTTTAGTCTTACATATAAATCTTTGAGATAGTTTTCATTCATGAAATTACAAGTCAGACTCTGAGAACACAAGTCCAAAAGGCTTAAGTGTGCTGTATTAAAGTTGGGTTTCTTTGCCTCTTTTTCTACCAGTTTTATTCTATCTTATGTATTGCTTACAGTAGAGTCCCGAAATGATGATAAACCTGATTTAGAAAATATAATTTTATTCTTGTCAGTGTTTTAGATCAGTCAATCTCGATAAAGCACAGAATAGAAAATAGCGAGTTTCTTTTGACAAGGATTTAAGTAAGTTTATGTTTAACATACTAGCCTGAAAAAGACCAACGGCCTCATTTCCAGCCAGGGAACAGGACTCTTAATTCAACCTCCCTTTCGGAGCAAGCTGGAGTAAGATCCAGATGTGGACCTCACACGACCAAGCTTAAGTTTAGTTGCACATAGCAATCCACTTAAGCCACTCGACTAGTCACCCCACTTTTCAGTTACTGTGGGACCGAACCAATAAGTCACTTGAAGATCATTGCTTTAGACTTGATATTGATAAGTCCATTAGTCGATAAACGAAATTGATTGATATAACAGTGAAAGAACGTTACGGTTGATGTAATATCATTTCTTATCTTTTGTGATTGTTATTCATATGTAACAGTCTTGGTTAGATCGAAATATTTCAACCTTAGTTTTAAAAGATTGTTTTTACCAATTGAAACATAACTTCCGAACACATCAATCAAACTCATCAACACAACTATTAATCAGGAAATAAACGTACCCCCGTTTTATCAATTTAAAGGCGAAAGTCAAACCCCCGGGTGATATTACGAAGGGGGTATTACCAAAACTTTACAAACAAAAGGGAGAATCTAGAAGTAGGGAGAAACTAAGAATATTCCGTTAGGGAACAGAGTAACTATGAATATTCCGTTATGGAACGGGGAAATCTCAGAAAGGGTGGTTCTACAAAGGAAGAATCGCAAAAAATTTACGAAGGAAAGGGAAAATTTAGATGGGGGGGGGGAGAAGGGGGAAATTATAAATATTCCGTTAGGTAAAAGAGAAACTGTATTTTTCCACGAGGGTTAGGAGAGATTGCCAAATTTCAAAGGGGTGAAGGGAGATATAAACCACTGCTCCACCCTCTGAACCATTCCATCTTAATTCCAGACACCTTCTTTTTCAATTTTGGAGCTCATATATATCAATTCCCATCTTAGTTAATGTCTGGAGAATGAAGGCAGAATATGTCCGCATTCTTGAATGAATTTTCGGTTTTGTTATCTATTTTACTTAATCATATAAACTTCAATAGACTTTGTTTAATAACATATTTGCCAGGATGATTATTCGCCCTTTGAGGAACTGGCTAGAGGAACAATCGATCAAAACGCGTAGAGAGGAGTACTTGTAATCAAAATTGGCAGCCTGTCGTATCCTGCTATACTCTCAGTTTTTTATAAGAGACTATGCTGTATTCTGGTACTAGTGGGGTAGATAAAGAAATTTCCAATATTGACAATCCAAATCCCAATTAACTGTTTCATTTCTAAATAGAAGTCCCAAGAAGTCCAATCTCACTTAATCCTAGTTAATAAGATTGCAGATCCCAGTTACCAATTAATCCTTCATGTCCCTCTTGCAACGTATATCCCCCCATCTGCTACTGTTACTGGAATAATTAACACAGGGTGTGAGATAATAAAGTGAAACCTTAAGTTTTTCATGTGAATACTTAGTTAAAGCAAAGTAGAATTTAGGGTAAAGAAAATGGGGTTTTTGATTATTTCAATGCTGGAAACGGGGATCAGTGTCCCGCCCCTCAGGACCCTCTGACAATTCTATACCTTTGAAGAGCACTGGGCATTTTATAACAGCCCTTCTAGTAAACGCAAACGAAAAAGTTTCTCAAAGGGAAGAGACCTTGCTATATGGATAAGAGCTCGGATAAGTGGTTGTAAACGTAGACACTAAAACATGAAACGAGTAGAAACAAGTAGAAACGAGTAGGAAACAGAGAGTGGTGGCTGTAAAGACTTAATTGATTAATCCCCTCCCTAATGAGTGGATTTTGACCTAATCCAACCGTTCTCGGTTTCTACCCGTTTCTATTCGTTTCCTACTCGTCTCCTACTCTTTCCTACCCGTTTCTCCTCGTTTCATGTTTAAGTAAATGCAGGTTATAAATATATGATAGAAACGCCCACATATGCTTCCTTTGCCACCCACTAAAACTATAGGAATCAAGTAGTTGAATACAATACATTAAATTTCTAACTTGTCACGGGCCGGGTCTCAGCCTAACCAATTCCCTTTTAACTCTTGATTCACATAAATATCCTTCCTAAGTTTCTTTAGTTTTTAAAATCTGGCCCTACGGTTTCTCATAAACGGTGTATTATATAAAAGAGAGTGTATTGATAAGGACCTATAAAACAATATTTACTATACTTCCATTGAGTAGACCAGCACAATTATAATAGACCACAGCCATGTCTCGAACCCGGAATCTTACCAGCAATAGGCTAGTGTCTTAAATCAATGCCCTAAGTATATATTTACTGGATATCAAAGAATGTGCTCAAGCTTGTTGTTTCCGAGTTAGGGTTAGGCTAGAATGTAATGTTGATCAATAAAAATATTAGAAATAGGTTAAGAATGTAATGTTGATCTATACAAATGTAATAAGTAGAGTTCAGAAAAGTAATCGACCTAGTTCCTTAAAGAAACACGAGGAAGTTCAGCAGGGTTATAGCTATAAAGGTAGATTTACCGATGTTTTCTGCAGTTGGGAAAATAATTGTGGAGTTGGAATTGCAAATCACTGGATTTGGAAATTTTTCAGGTTTACCCAGATTCAAAATAGTAATATATACAGTTCAATTATCCAAACACTGAGGGGAGCGCAAGTATAGTAAATGGCATAAATTAAGCGTGCAACACAATAACAGAATTTGAGTTTAACTTTATTTCTGTTCGGTTAGGCGTAAATAACAAAAACAAACAATAGTATATCTAACTGTTGTTTCGTTTCACCTATCTTTCAACATAAACTTCCATCTAATCCTCTGGGAAAATGTAACTAGCTTTTGCATGAAACGCTGTTTCAAAAATTATATTTATGTAACTGGGAATCGAAATCTTTCAAAGAATAACCTCTAAGTTCATTCTTCTCAACATTACCTTTGAAACATCAAATATTGTTTAGAATTCAACAGAAATTGAGCCAATTCTCATTTTCTGCATAAGTCCTATCATTTGTGAGAATGGAAACGTCCCGATTAGGACTCGAACCAACGACCTTCAATTCTGCACTTCAAATAGTATACCAAATGAGCAACCAGAACAGTCGATTTAAGCTGGAGTCACACAATACAGGACTGCTATCGGAGCGGAATGATTAACGTACCACTTCCAACTAACGTACCGTCATGTATCGGAGTGATGCGTCGTAGTGCAACTGCAAGCCCAATCTTATATGAAAGTCACTCCACTCCGATAGCAATTCGGTATAGTTTAACTCCAGCCTTCATCGACCATCCTAAGCCATGCTCACCTTACAAATTGCATCACCATTCACCATATGTAGAGACGAACCTATTCTGGTTCTTTAACAACTGCAAGAGACCTGCTAAAGATAATTCACCATTATTCTCCATCCTTTGTCTCTTCATTCGGTAAGTGGTGGTGCAGTTTGTGTGCGTGAGATTGCCTTGGTTTTTCGACTCCCGAATACGCACTGGATGAGTGCACTAGAGAACTAATCTAGAGGTCGCGGGTTCGAGTCCTAGCTACTTAAAAGTTGGCAATTTTCACAAATTATTTCTTGAGTTCCAATCTACAGGTCGCGGGTTCGACTCCTACATCAATGGGTAATTTTCATTCTCATAAATTCTTTCAATTAATTTTCCAAATGTCGCTCCTTCTCCGATTCAAAAATATGTGATTCAAAAAAATGACAAACCTTTTAAGTCGACAATATCCCCAGTTCCACTGTTCATAAACGAGTTTGTTAATGTCTCCAAATATTCTCTCTACAAATTATAAAGATAACATTTGTTTTATAAAAGTCTGCGTGTATAAAATTCATTTCTAAAATAAATCAATTGTCCATCAGATAGATCGAATAGCAGACAAATACTACTTCAAACTCATTTCGGAGGTTCATATAGTCCACTTTTTCATGGCTTTCGCCACTGTAGTGTATTTTTGTCACAGTAATGATGGTATCCCTCCACAGCACAGAAGATCCTTCACAGTACATAAATGTATCACTTCACAGTACTGAATTGTGTCCCTCCACAGTACTGAGAAAGAAGAGCAATTTCTACTATAAGACAAATACTACTTATCTCGAAGGTCAAATAATCTTCTATGTAATGGCTCTCAAGCAGAAATTCACAAACCAATTTCTTGGAGAATTCTAAAACCTTGCTTGTGTAAGATAATTTTGACAAATTTTCATGTTCCAATGATAAATCAAATTTCGCATTGTCTTAAGAGGATTTCTATTTCCTCATGAATTGAGCATTTTCAACTTTAAAGGATACCACACTGTCTCATAAGCCCTAAACCTTTAGAAAATTTCATCGCTGATTGGCTGATTATACCACATTGCCTCATAACAAAAACATGCTTCAAAACCAGTACGCAACCAACAATACTTTTTACCGTACTACTCTTTCTTTTCAAAAAATTAGAAGACGGAGAAGAAGACCCTTGTTGTAACCTGAATGATGTAAAGAAGAAAGAAAAGGATTAACCCACCTTTAACTTGCCTTGCCCCTGCATTCTGTCTTTTATGAAATGCGGCGCAGCATCGATCAACCCTTGGGAAGAGTCTCTCTTTTTATACGAAGTTCTACCAATCTGCAATGAAATAATTACTAGAATCTCTTAGACAGCTTTTTACTTCTATTGTTTGGAGAAGATAAATAATTGACGAATTAAATCCAATGGTACAATAAGATCAAACAAAAAGAACATTCACTTGATTAACCAACAATGGCAGTTGAAGAATTAGCAAGATCTCACGGGTAGCCTTAGAGAAAACTCAATCAACAGTCGAGCTTACAATAGAGAATATCAATGAAAACAGTACAGTAAAAACTGATACGGTTAGCTTTACGGTTTTTCCAACCTAGATCCTAGAGGGTACCACTGCAATATATTATAGATTTTTATGTACCAGTTTTTATTGTAACCAGTTTAAAAAAGACCAGTATCTAAATAAACATAACGAAGTAAGCATTTATGGATGAATTTTCACTTTACCTTAGCTGAGTTTGGTGATCGATTGATAATCTTATGTTCACTCCTAGAGTCTGAACCCTTTGCAGACACAGACACCTACATATAATCAATAATAACAATTTAGTACCAATAAGAGGGTGAAAGGGGGATAGCTGTACCTGCAGAGCTTGTAAATAGATTTTAGAAAGGTAGGAATTAGTGTAAATGCATAGGTTTTGTAGCAGTATTTAAAGTATTTGAATAGTTGGCATTAATTAGTACACTTCTCTTAGTGTCCACCATTGCATACTACTAATTTAAAACAAATTGATGATTATCATTATTATTGTTATTATCATTATTTTCATTAAAAGATATCTCTAAGCTAGCCAAGGATATCATAAATAGTAAGTTTGTCGACCAAGTCAGAGAGGTAGGTACTACATCATATTGAAATTGAGGACATGAAATTATGTTGCTGTGCAATACTTAGTTCTCTAAACCTTTCTGAACCCAAAATCTTAGAACAGACCGTATTTGTGCTTATCCAAAACAATGTTGTTTTAAAAGGAACTTTATAAAACTTCACCAAACACTGGCTGAATATTATTGGGCTAGTTTTCGTTAAAATAAACCTAATTGTAAAGGGGGAGAGGGGAGGGGGCAGAATGTAGGAAACTGTAAAAATCATGCAAGTGTTTTGGCGGGGATTGTACCTTGAATCGATCAGCTGGAGGTTGTGCTGGTGTGACGTCATTCTGCTGCTTTGAGAGTGATCGGTTTCTCTCTTTTCTCGTCTTCAACCGTTTTCTTCTTGATAACTAAAACACAGAAATGTGTTTGATTTGAATGATTAAAATTGACAGAAAGTAGAATTGATCTTGAAGGACAGTATAGTGCTTTTTACAGGATCCTTAACGGATTAACCAAGTAATTTGCCTGTGGTAGAGGGCTCACCATTTTGTCAGAAAGTCCTAGCAACATGCCGATGGAGTTTAACTTAACGTAACTTCCATTTACAAGCACTCTTCCACTTGCATACCAATATGTATTCATTTAATATATCTTTATCATCTTGGTAATTCATTTGCCTTACCTAGATACAGTACAACGCGCATCAATGAATTTCAGGTGATAAGTAAAGGCATAGCTATCACTTGGCCCCTTATAGGCGTGGATATGACATATTTTATTATTATTATTTATTCATACACATATTAACCCTTCAGCATAAATATTTCTAATAAAACCTAATTACAATATACAATTTTTAAAAATTTTAAAAGAAGGAAAGAAAAACTAATAAATCTTATCGGAATCGCTGATGTTCCAGGGAGTTGTGTTTTGCATGGTCTAGCTCCTTAGATGCGTTTTTAGTTGCTTTTTAAAACGATCATATCAACATGATAACTAAAACAATTGATACAGTACTATGGGTCATCACTATGGGTCATCACTATATAAAAGTCTTATATAAACATGATGAATAAAGGTATAGATACCTCTGGGACACTGGCATGGAGCAGTTGCATCGGCAATCCATCTGAGATAGAACTGTCTGAACCACCTGAATCTAACTCAAGTTCAGAAAGCAGATCCAAATTTTCATCCAGATTTATATTCTGAACTGTTGCATCCGAGTTAGCTTCGATCATCTTTTCCAAAATCACTGATTTCAAAAGCTTCTCGATCTCAGCTAGAATAGCATGGAACTGGAAAGAAAAGGGGTGTGGATGAGTTAGTGAGTTTGTTGTTAGTCAGTTAGTGAGTCTTCCTTGAGTTTATGCTGGGAAACTGTATTTTTTACAGAAGGTTTCTTGTGTAAAACAGTAAAAATGCTACAAATTTAAATTTTCTTATTTACTCGAGAAGAGCAGGATTTGGAAAATTAATCGAGACGATGTCCTACTCGGGTAATTTTCATTCTCACAAATTATCTCGATTGTCTTATTTACATTTAATCCATATAAAGAAAATTTCACAATTGAAAGCATTCATCATAATATTCAAAACGGAATGTATACGATGGGCTTCTCGGATGGGCTTACGTTTATTGCCATAACATTGTAACTTTTAAAAGGTCTAGGTACCTTGTAGGTGGAGTGCTATGAATCTGTATAATACTAGTGGTTATGGGTGGCATAATCAGTAAAGATGCATAGAATTTGAAGGTCAAAAGGTTTTGTATGAACGAGTTGGTGAGTTTGCTGTTAGTTAGTTGCAAACATGGTAGACACCTACAGAATGAGGCCTCCTACTGCAGTGCTACATTTAGTCAAGTAATGCCACGCTCCCTTGATAACAAGGCCCAGCCTTAATCAAGCTAGCTTTTAGAGATTTTCGTACGTACGTACGAATATCTTCCTACTTTATCCCGGTTTATTTGCCCTAGCCGAGAGAATGAGAGTTATAGACTTACTTTTGAATCATCTGGGTCGCAAAAATCAAGCAAGGTGTCACAAAAATGATAGGCCATTGATTGATAATCGGCAATATTGAAATGCGAGCCTTTCCTCTTTCCAAGTGAACTGCCAAAGAATGAGGCCTGCAATTCAACAACAATAGGGACTTTTATGAAACACCAGACAAAACGTCAAGTTTTATTTGTTTGCGAGTTCTAGCATTTATGTTAAACTTGCTTCCCGTGCGTAGTTTATTCCCATGAGAGATATTGACACACTCCTTTATAAATTATGAACTTGAAATCTAATTTTTTGACGTGTTACTTTTAAACCAGGCAGGTGGAAGTAAATATCTTTTCTGGAGAACAAAATTCGTGTAACCGTTTTTTAAGATATGCAGTGGATAAGTTTAGGGGATAATGTTGGGTATGACCACAATAAGCGAAGCTCTTACTCTCGTCCCCGTCCTAATTGATATAAGTCCCTAATGAAGGAGATTTGTGAAGTCCAAACTGATTTTGATGCATTAAACAAAACATTGATACATGATTACTGATTGGTCTACAAATAGCTTTTAAATACCGTGAAAATGCCACTAGCAACAACCTCTATCAAAAGCTTTATTGAATTAATTGCTATTTGAGTCTTTGTTAGGTTTCATATTCGTTGTCTTACTGACGTACTACTTTGATGAGTTTTAAGCGAAATAGTTCAGTACGTTTCACTATGTTTTTCTGATATCTTGAAGTTACGTACAATACAAAGACTTTTCAAATATTTTCTACTGTAACGTCAATCAATTCCCTAACAGTAAAAAAGCAAGAAAGCCTTTCAATTGACGCATTACAAAATCCTGCCAAGACCATCATAAAAATTCAGCCTATTTTTCTTGTCATCCATCAATGACATTTCTTAACTTATTGCAAAATAAAGAGAACAATTTATTCAAGTTTGATGTATTAGTTAGTTTGACGGATCACTTACTTCCATTGTGAAACTATAAGGTATTCCAACATTCCACATAAATATTCTACCAGTGCCCTCCTAAAACAAAAGAATGTAGAATCTTACATACCAAATAGTAAACGGGTACAGTACTAGCCCGCCAAAAAGAAAATGAACATTGCAAAACCAGGGCCAGTTTCTTATAGGGTGACAAGGAAAAGCGGAAAAATTTACTCCATTCAGCAGGAAAGCCACTGAAGTGGCATGAAATGAAAAATCTTTGCCATCAGAATTATTTTCTGAAGCAATATGAATTTTCAAGGTGAAAATCTAATCTTTGAGTATAGATACTCTACTATCTAGCTGGCTGAAGTTTCTTGCAATTCAATCTCTAACGGATGGGTTAGTGGTATATTTAAGGCTAACTTATACTCAAATTTTCTCCTAGTGTAGCAATCTCGCTAAATCAGGCATATATCTTAGGCCAAAGCAACAAAAAAATGAAAAATATAGTGAAACCTCTATCAACGGACACTTCTAAACAAGGGACTCCTCTATACAAGAAACATCTCAAACAACGGACAGATACTTGAATATTAGATAGATACTGAAATTCACATACTTATCAAAAGCAACCTCTTTACAACGGACACTTCTCTGCAACGGACAATAAAATCGGTCCCAACGGTGTCTGTTATATGAAGGTTTCACTGTAGAACATTTTGTAGCATCAATGTATAACGTATGAACAGATTTCTTAGGGTCTGATTATATCGACGCAAGCATCCCCAGGAAAAGGGGTGAGTTGTTTATCGAGAACTTACTCTAGACTTTTGAACCTTGAATCTGCAGCTCTTGAAAGTGAACTAGAAACAAATGATAAAATGCTGTCAAACGATAGGGAATTTCCAAATGAAAATATCTTTATTTAACTTTCGATATTACAAACTGTTTAAAAAATGTTGGATTTTTTACCTTATCTTGAGAATTCTTCGAAAGCATCATTGGAAAGACTCTTTCCCAAAACCTCCTACTTTTGTTTGATCTGGATAAATAAACATAGGGCAATTAAGATTATGAATCAATCGTGAAAATGTTGACATTGATTAAATAGCATAATAGTAAATTTTATTCAATTTTCTCTTTTTTAATGTATGCATATTCAGAAGTTAGAATGAAATAAAGATAATATGGTAATAATGCCCACATCTGTCATGCTGGTCACATGAACTCGTCATCCTAATCACATGAAATGCTGATTTTGATCACATGAGATGTTCACACTGGTCACATGAAATGGTAATGCTGATCCCATGAAATAATCACGATGATTACATGAAATGGTCATGCTGGTCATATGAAATGCTAATGCTGATCACATGAAATGTTCACACTAGTCACACGAAATCGTCACGCTGATCACATGAGAAGATTTAGATGATCACATAAAATGGCCATACCGATCATATGAAAAGCTCGTGATGATCACATGAAACAATAACGCTGATCACATGAAATATCAATCAGGGCTTTAAATTATTCTACTTTGGATAAAACTAACCTGCCTTCGCATCCGTAAATAAATACATTCTTTTTCCTGCTATGTCCATGAAGATCACAGTAAACTAGGACTTCTCTTTCTTCTTGCAACCTAAAATAAAGATCATTTTTCTATCTTTCATTCATCTGAATTCTTTTTTCATCATACAGCAAGAGAGAATACTAACTTATACTGCTTACACACTAAGATTTAAACCAGCTCAATCTATTAAATAAGGTTTCTAAATTGAAAGACTCTGACTGGTTAATTCAATGATTGGAATGCCCCTGATTGGTTCTGAAGGAGCCTAGAGTAACAAACCAGGGTTAATCATGTCAGTGTGATTGCAGTATTACAGGTAGTAAGCTCTATCCAGCTCAAAGATGAAAGGTTTCATTGTTTCGTCCATCAAGAGTTAGGTGTCTAGGCCAAATATCAAAACAAATATCGAGCTATCTAATTTGAAAAAGTAAAAAAATCAGGAAGCATAGTGAGAAATTATAAATACTTAAAACTTTTATCTAGGTAACTACATACTAACCAGAAATAAAGGAAAAATGAGAACCTATCAAATTTTCATACCCAGAAGCAGAACTTACTTTTTGATCATAGCTCTTGTGTGCCAAATGGAAGGAAATGATTCTTTGAGAACCGTTTTGTAATTTCTGTTCAAATCTCTGCCAGCCAGTGAACATCGATAGTTTCCGACAATCACACCATCAGGGTTCAGCATTGGAACGATTTTAAAGATGAAATTGTCGCGAAGAATCTGAAAATAAAAGACAAACAAAGTGAGTTTGGTTGGGGACATCACATTGATAGTTACACAAAGAAATAACAAAACAGTCTTGAGTTTCTACGAAAATCTTTCTATAAACAAAGGTTCACGAGTATGAAACCAAAAAAATTAAACTTGAGAAGAAGCAGGATTCGGAAAAAAAATAAATCGAGAAAATTTATTGTCTTCCAGGTTCAAGTCCTACTGGGTCATTCTCACTCTTAGAAATTATTTCGATTAAAAATCTATGTAACAAGCAAAAAAAGGTTTCTTAAATGAATGGAACAAGGGTGATTGTGCATATGCCAAGCGAAACTGAAGGGCTTTATGATGGAAAAAAACAAATACTAAAGCAAATTGAAATAATGAAGGAATTGAATAAATCAAGAACGATCAACGATCATCGAAGGAAGAAAAGAAAGAAGAAAAAGTAGTGGGAGATTACAAAGAAACTGGCAGAAAAACTTGAAGGAGGGAGTGGAAAAAGCTTGAGGGATTCGAAAGAACTGACAAAGGACCAAGAATACTGGACAGATCTAGTGATCAAATAGGCGCACCCATGGCCGTTGTAATCACAGAGATGATGGTAAATCAAACCTTAGCATCTTGTAAGTTGCTAGTCAGGAAGTCAATGAAACCTTTCATCATCCAACTTGAGTTTGTTTCTCCAGGATGGACACGAGCTGTTATCACAATTGCCTTTTTCAGCTAAGAAACAATATAAGAGTCATACATTACTACCCAAAGGAGCGTCTGTGCAGTACAGTCGAGGATGCTTAGTACTGTGGGGAATGTTTAGTACTGTGGAGGATGCTCAGTACTGTGGGGAATGTTTAGTACTGTGGAGGGATGAATAGTACATTTAAGGGTATTCAGCAGTGTGAGGGATAGCATTAAAACATCGAAGGGCGTCCAGTACTGTGTGTGGGGGGGTATAATCTGTATTGTGTGGGGTATCATCAACGCATTGGGGAATGTTCAGTACTGTGAAGGATGTATAGTACATTGAAGGGTGTTCAGCAATGTGAGGGATAGCATCAAAACATCAAAGGGCTTCCAGTACTGTTTGGGGGGGGGGTATCATCTGTATTGTGTGGGGTATCATCAACGCATTGGGGGATTTTCAGTACTGTGGGGGACAGCATCAGTACTGTGGGGAGATACCATAAGTACTATGGAGGCATACCATACAGTACTGTGGAGTATGTTCAGTACTGTAGATGTATATTGATTATTATGTTAGGTAGCTAAATGCATTAAGCCTTGCAAAAGTAATACCTCTGCCTCAGCTCTCCGCCGTGTCGGTGCAGTGATGGTTAAAACATGAACTAGATTTCCAGCTAATGTTCTGCAAAGAACTCTTTGCTTGAAGCATCTTGAGCGAGCAGGGTCATCAGCAAGCATTGCTAGGTGTTCCTAAAATAAACGATTTTAACTCTCTCAAGATTCTTATCAAGATTTTTATCCCAACAAATTATATCTCCTCATCCCAAAAAAGGTTGGAATTATTTGTCAAATTTATACAGCCATATATGCTACCCATGTAGTGATATATCGTATAGGTTTCCCAGACATAACTAAGGGTCTAATACTCCTGCAGACTAGCATATTAAATGTAAAGTTAGGTACTCTTCATTGTGGAATTTCTAGCATGTCTTGAACTTACCACTACTTCAAATTTTACTGCACCTACCAATGCAATCTCTTCAAAATTGAGGCCGCTAATTTGCTAAAGAGTGTAGTGTGACCGAGGATACAGTAAAGAAGAATACATAAATGAAGTTATCAGCTTTGCAGAGCGATAGCTTTGGAGTGAGTGTTTTTCTAACGTTCAATTCAGAGTAAAACAACTTAACTCATACCTGCAGGTCAGAGTAGGTGTAGGGATAGCAATGTGCGAAGTAATATGTGTCATTGTCATTCGGAAATGAGCAGCTCCACGTGAGAGAGTAGTAGTTTCTTTCTTTGTTCCTATCCACAAACCTACAACGAAAGCATTTCAATATAGCCAGAAAAATCGGAATCATAATGAAGTGAAAATATTTCGCTGACACTCAAAACAGGTCTTGAAGTAATCTCATTGGTAAGCTTGCTGTATCGCAGGCGATGATTGGTTTTGTTAAACTTAGGCCAGTAGCAATAACAAAGGGTTAAAGAAAATAGTCAGGAAACGATCTTAACCAAACAGGTCTTCCTACAACTGTACCAATCATTCATCTCTTTCAGACGAAAAATTTGAGCAATTCATGTTTTCACTATC
Source organism: Pelagia noctiluca (assembly GCA_963924455.1). NCBI lineage: Eukaryota > Metazoa > Cnidaria > Scyphozoa > Semaeostomeae > Pelagiidae > Pelagia > Pelagia noctiluca. The sequence goes on along the minus strand of OZ004329.1, from coordinate 12,566,560 downwards.
TATGCTTCCAATTTTGCTGGCTTGACTAAACAAATAAGGCTCACTGAATATTCCGACTAAAAAGATACCCTGTAGCCAAAAGAACTTGAGCCTTCTTTTAACGATCATACACCACCAGAACGAGTAGTACATGAAGACTAGCTGTACTTCCCAATAGATTTCCAATCTTTCTCACTGCCATCATAACATATAATGAGGTTACATGGATTGTGTGTTGATTTCTATAAGTGTGATGCCTTATAGGTTTTACTATTGGGTTTTACTTATTGATAAATGGATAGGAAGATAGTAAAATAAACGAATGCAGTGAAGAAGAGATTACGGGAGAAGAACAAGCAGCACTTGAAGTTACACGGGAGAAGAACAAGCAGCACTTGAAGACTAGCAGTACTTCCCATAGAGTTACAATCTTCCTCTCTGGCTTTATGACATATACGATGGCAGTGCATGGGTAGTGGGTTGATCTCCATGAGTGTAACAGCTTATTGGTTTAACTAATTAAAACGTAGGTAGGTAGTAGAAATAAATGAATATTGTGAAGAAGAGCTTACTTGATGTCGTTTTTGTAATATCTGATCTTCGCTCCGACTCTCGTCCAACCAACACCCTTTGTTTTCGCATCATGTTTTGAATACATCAAAGGTCTCATTCCCTCGTTGTACAGACTCCCAGGCTATAAAAGAGTGGTAAGGCTATGTTAGTACGATAGCAAAGCAAACATACGTTCCAACAAAATTATCAACTACCAAAGCTTTGTGCTCTCTGTGAATGATTCTTATCAGAGAAGTACATTAGAAAGAGAACACATATGCATCCTAACAAATAGTTATACCCAGATTGGATGGAAATTGGCCAATCAAGAAGGATTGAGATGATTGGTATTGTTATTGGTATTTGCAAAGCTTTAGCAGTTATCATGTTTCATTGTGATTTCAATTTCCCTGCCATCCTTGAGTTCTGTGCCGATTAAAGACTGTGCTGACGTAGCTACTTTTATGATGAGTGTCAGACGCAGAGCTTTAGTAGTTATTATGTTTCGCTTTATTTGCGTTTTTCCTTGCCATCCTCGAGTTCTGCATCGATCAAAGACTGTTAGATTTAAAAAAGTGGATGTATTTAATGAAATAAGGTGCAGACATACCTTGATGAAATTCATGATGGTAAACCTGTACTGGACGGAAGGCTTTGCGTTTCTTATCTGAAAGTAATACCATTGAGTGTGTTTCTTTGTGTAGAGATCGAACCTCAACCACAGCTCATAGTCATATTCTCCCCTGTTCAAAACATGACAATGAAAATGGAACTCAGAGAAGATTTAAACAAAATACATCAAGAAGCAGAGAATTTTCAAGGTACTCACTCGTGAGCCAGTATGCCAAATAGGCCCCTCGGCTTGCCCCAGTAATGAAAGAAAAAATGGCACTTTTGCCCCATTGGCCTGAATCAAAATAGGGCCCTTACACTATTTGTACTTGTAAACATCTACTTTTTTAATCTAGTTTGTAAATATTTTGAAAGGGAAAATAATTGGGAATAATTGTTGATTTTTGGTGACAATAAAGCTATATCTTGACTTTATCATTATATCCTAATTTTGTAGTGGTAATAGAAACAAATCTACGACGAAACTTTATAGTCGATCATTGATAAAAAAATCGAATTGAACTAGAACAATACCTGTAAATGAAAATTACTTACAGTTTGATAGCCCGCATCAAGTTACCACTTTCAAATCTTGATTCAAACAGAAGGGTGTTGTCATCAGGGCCTTGGAGCCCGTAGAAGGGTTTTGCTTTTGGAATGGTACTGCTCACTTTTGATCTTGTAAACTAAAGGATAAATGATACTAAATGTTGGGTTGGGAAGTAGTTAGATCACTCAACCCTTATGAAAAGAGTCGTGGGTTCGAAACCACTTTCTGACCTGTCACATTAAGTGCGATGAGAGAATTTGCGAGCTCTCTGTAACTCCAGGGAAAATTGCAAAGAGAATCACAAGGGGTGATAAAATGAAGTCGAGAGGAAAGACCAGGGTCATACTTTTCGATTAGTCTACCTATTCAGTGGGCCATAAGGCTTGCCCGACACTAAGAAAAATATATTCTACCACCGTGGGCAACCTAAATCCTGATATGCTATCCAGCTCCCTGTTTATCTAGAGTATCGAAATTCGGCATTACTTCGAGTTTCAGAATTAATCCTTCTTCAGAGCCATGCATATAAATGAGAAATGTTCATAAGGACTGGTCTAGAAATCAGTATTGTAGTAGCTCATTTGTGAGAATTTATATTAAAATAGTTATGAGAACTTCAGAAAGACTAAGGCTAAGACCTGTACACGATTTGAAGGATCTCATATTGAATAGCACTAACCTGTAATCATAAACTTGAAAGTGAAATCACAACTCACATATTTAACTTCAGAATTAGGAGAATTATCGTAGACAACTTTTCCAAATATATCTGATGATCTTGGAGGGGGCTTCGTATCTTTAACTATAATAGATAAGACATATTTTGAAGAAAAAATGATTGGAAAACTTAGAAAGACAATGAGCGCAGTTTTAGCAACAGGACGGGGACGGGATCAATAACGTAATTTATTATTATCATACCCAAAATTATATTCTTGACGTTTTTCTGCATGTTTTATAAAATTGTTATACAAATTTTTTTCTAGAGTTAGAATATGCTTTCAAGATATAGATTTTCCCTGACTTTACCAGCAACATGTTAAAAGTTTACTTCCAGCAGATGGGTTTCAAGAGTAACACGTCAAAAACCAGATTTCGAATTCGTCATTGAAAAGGAGTAGGTTAATATTTCTCATGGGAATATAATATGCACGAGAAGAGAGCATTATATTGATGCTAGCACTGAAAAACAAAGTAAACTTGATGTTTTATCTAGAGTAGCCGTACTCATTGCTAAAAGTTTCTAATTCGAGAAACATAAGGACGGCAGTATTATTATATTTTTGAGTTTTAGAACAGTCTTTGGATGGTACAGTATAGCCAGAAATATCGGAAACATAGCGAAACGAATACATAGATTACTTAAGCTTTTCGTCTGACACTCAACAGAGTAATACATCAGAAAGAGAACGAAACAGAAACCTAACTGATTTATACTGTCAGACGAAAAGCTTAAGAAATCTATGTGTTCGTTTCGCTATGTTTCCGATATTTCTGGCTATATTTTTGAGTTTATCAGAGAGGCATGACATTATGATATGTAACACTCACCAGAACTGTAAGACATCTAGCTAATTTACGACATATTCAATACCCTTATTTCTACTTTCCGGAAATAAGACTAGCCTTGTGGGGAGGGCCTAGCGGCTAGATCAGTCGACCTTGTTCAAAGGGTCGTGGGCTTGAAACCACATTAAAACCTGTCCCATCATGTGTGATTAGAGAATTTGCTAGCTCTCTGTAACTTCAGGCAAACAGACAGGAGGAATCACAAACTGTGTTCACATCAATACTAAGGACCACAGTTGTATTGCTAGATTAGCATACATATTCAGGGGGTCCTTTGTGCTTTATTCATAACGCAATACCATACCAAGACAGTAAGTGAATTTGCCTATCAACTATCAATGTACGAAAAACAAACATTTTGAAGAACTTACTAGGTTTATAAGATACTTCCAGTTTATTTGAGACATATTCAATATGGTTGGGACGTTGAGCTAAGACTTGAACTTCAGCCGGCCTATAACAAAAACCATACAACAATCATCAGTAGGATGGAAAACAGAACCACATCCTTCAAAAGTAACTTATTGTCTTTCATTACAGTGATCAGTTTTAGATAAAGATCCTTCATCAATATGAGGCACCAATGGTATTCAAAATTTGATCCAAAATCAAATTGGAATCAAAATTATAATCGCTGGGACACTTGGCTTCATCTGTACAAATATCTATCTTTTTTTACAAGTGCTTTTCCAACATGGCAATACATGAAAACAAACCAATGGAACTGCACGAGAAAAACTTTTAAAGAGCATATAAACTTATTCTTGACTAGCTACAATATTAAAACGTATTAAAAAATTGTTTTTCAATCTGATGAAGTTTGTCTGGAATACTTTCATATGAAATGAATAAACATTTATACTTAAGAAGAGAAAATTTTATACTTGCGATGGTATATAAAGCTCTAAGGTGTAAGTTCTAAGGTTGATGGTAGGTTTTTAGGTATAAGGTTAAAGGTATCAGGTTTAGGTGTAAAGTTTGAGGTATAAAATCTATGAGTATAAGGTACAAACCATCTTGGGTTTAATTGCGACGACCTTTGCTTGCTCAATGCATATAGATCCCTTGGCTGCTTCAGTCGAGTGATCTGAAAATACATAGATTAATTTGAAATGCTTCCGGTTTGGCATGATAACAAATTAAGATTTAGCAGGACTGTTCATCAGAATTTTAGTAAGAGGGCGGCAAATTTTCCTCCCAACTGCTCTCAAATGGGCTATCCCTTATCCCTTCAAATTCAATGAAAGAGAAAGAGTAGCTCACTAAAATGATGGATTGTTGTAAGGTTGTCTAGAAAATAATGAAATCTGAATTGGGGACAAGAAGAGTTGAACTCACCATTTTCCCAGACTTCTTCTTAAAAATCAGCTGTGTTGTTTTATGCATACTTTCAAATATCTTGTTTTCTGAAGCTGCAATGAGAATCAAAAAGAATCATGTAAGTAGATAATGTTTTAAAAGCTCAACTAACAGGCTACATGCAGTGGCTGTTTTAGGAATGGACCAGGGGTAACAGTACTTTGTATATCAGGCAAAAAGGGCCCTGCAAAATAATGAATATTGCAAAATACCGTCCAGATAACATCAAATTGGGCCAAATCAAGTTTGCCTAGGGCTAACCACTTTCAACTTTAGAAATTTCCTGCACTTCATCTGTTGTCGCCACTGAATTACAGGGATTCGAAATTAAAAGTCTCACTACATACCAGATTTTTCAAAGCTTGCATAAGGTCCATATAAGTTCTCTCTTTCAAGATCAATCTCTTCAACATCGTCATGTTCCCTTTCTTCCTCCTCCTCATCGCAACCTTCAGCTTGACTGCTCATCTGTGCAAAAAATTCAAATAATCTTAACTATGAAGTGGTACTGAAAGATAATATTTTTTATTGGCAGTTGTTTGATAGCACGATACAATAATAGCAGACCTTTTCATGAAAAATATACCAATAGGGCTGCAAAGTGCTTCTGGTAAATCACATTAAGAGGGTGATCTACCCAAGAAAATCTTTCCATTTTATAAATTCCTGCACAGTCTAGAGATATTAAGCGAAAGGGCAGGAGGATGATTTCCTAATCTTAAATGATTTCCAAACTTCAATTTTTGCTTTTAAGCTGTTTGAGTACAGTACAGCTTGTTGGTTCGGTATTGTGGTTACACTAACTCAAATATTAAACACTTTCCAAGTGCTTGTAATTTTCCAAGCCTTCTTGAGAAGATCTTTGGCAACCAGCCTATCCATTCTATGATGTTCAAAACAACCAAGTGGTTTCAGGAATGAGCAGTGCTTTATAAAATTGATCGAAGAACTGTGCTGATTAATTTCCTTATCACAAATTTTTCATAGACTGAACACAATTTTGCAAGAGTGGTAAAACCCCCTGGTAACTGATTTTCAGAGGGGGAGGCTAAGAGAAATTGCCCTTATAAAGTAAAAAGGCCCGAATAGTAGTATGCTTTGAAAGTTGGATTTCAGAGAAAAACACTAAAATACCTAATTGATGAAATTGCATTTTGAACAATGCATTATTTGAAAAAAAGAAATATAAATCTTCAAATCACCAGAAGTATAATAGATCACCTTTTCTAAATTTCAATATCTTTTCACTTGTTCATCTTGAGTTTCAATAGTAACGTGGAGGTTTCAGGAGACATCACTGAACTCTAGCAAACTTCATCAATGTCACTGAAAAAAGCAAGGAATATAAATTACAAAACTCATATGACAAAATCACTTAAATGGAATAAATACTAGATAAATACTAGACAAACAAAGAGTCTCTAAAATACTTTAATGTTTATCAGAAGAGCAGCAATTTCAACAAGTTATTTTTAAAAGAACCTATAAGCCATGGAATGGTCAAGAGCTTCTAAGACCAATAAGGAAATGATTTAGTGGTTAGGAGTCTTTCAGTTTGTAGATCAAAATAACTGATATGTGATCCAATCTTTCTATAAATATTTTCAGCTGCAAAAGAAGTGAGGTTACGTTGAGCTTTAAGTTGGCAGAAATTATATTTGACAAAACTGAAAATTGAAAGTTGAAATTAATGACCAGGAAAGTATAAAAAACTTAACGAAAAACCAGCTAGAAGTAAGCCTCCACTGCCATGCTGAAAATATCTGGTTTTTTGATGGAGCAAAGTATTCATCCAGATCAGATTAGCTGTAAATTATTCACCAGAAAACTGTCAGAAATCGAAAAAAAATCCCCAACAAATCTCCATTCCCTTTATTAAAAGGTTTTTGTGGTCAATGTACAGTAAGAAGATTAAGGGCAGCTGTTTCTTACTATTTAGGATTGGATGCCTACATCAGTAAACATGCTGGAAATGTCTAAAATTTGGTTTTGAGTCCAAAGGACAAGATATTCTAAGAGTTTCTAGTGTAGGCTTGTTTGCAGGGGGGCTGTTGGGACGAATCTTTCACTCATCCCCAGAGCAACGGGTTTTGCATATTTACAAAAACAAGAAACAATTACAAACAAGTAGGAAACTAGTAGAAATAAGTAGGAAATAGGAAGGTTGAAATTAGATGAAGCTCTACTCATTAAGAGGATAGATTAATTCCTTCCAACAACCACTGCCTGTTTCCTACTTGTTTCAAACCGTTTCCCACTCGTTTCTACTCTTTTTCATGTTTTTTTTGGCTCCAAACTTTGGAACACACTTCCACTCGTCTTTATTTGTGTTTCTAGTTCTACTTCAGTATTTCAACCCGGTCTGAAAGCCTTTCTTATAGACTCTTATCTACACTGAAATTTAAAAAACTAAAAAACCTCTTAAAAGATTGATGAAAAGTATCCCCTTACTACTCGATAAAAAACATCTGGTTGGTTGTTGCTTTTATCGTCTCATCAACATATTATTGTCTTTTTCCTATTGTGTAATCAATGTTAAATGTAGTTTTAATTCAATAATCTATTTTATGCAATTAACTATAGTGTAGTGTAATGGTAGATTACATATATTTAAGGTTAATTGATAAATCTATCAAATATAATTGGTTTCACCCAATCAATGAGTTTCAAATTCTAAATAATTTTTGTTTTCTTCAAACTGCTTGATAAAAATGAATTCATGGCAAAATTCAATAGGTGTGTATAATGGGTGTGGTCAATGTTTTGTCAGTACCCCCACCCTCCCCAATCTAAAATTATTCTTTACCACCCATATATAAAAAAGGGTTATTGGGGGTACCTGATTTCTATGGACAACCTGCTATACATTTGCCAGGTTATGGGGTTTTAACAATAGTTTATGGTTCATGTTTCATGAGTTTACATAAACTTACACTTTGATACATGATGACGTCACAAATGGTCTGACAAGTGCACAGTAGATAGAGGCCTAAATCTACACGCGTAACTCCGGGGTGCTTTTAAAAATGTGTGGGGTATCCTAAAATTGCTGTATAATTGTATTAAAACAATTGACAGTTTATTTCCGATACAAACCTTGCTTTTGATGCTATTTATTGACCCATTTGGCAGCGCAGAAAGTTGTTGACAACCAAAAGAAAAAAAATAACAAAAATTCAAAAATCCCCCAAAGAAGTCAAACAGTAAAACGAGGCTTCATCATAATGGCTTCAGCAAAAATGCGGGAAACTTTTGCTGCGGCAAAAATGGCAGGAAATATTTTGCAAATGACGATGTTTTTGCATTCTCTTTGAATTGTGAATAAACCTTAATTTTACATAGAATAAGTATCAATTTTGGAATTATAAAGAAGTGATCTAAAGTTTAGAGTCTCAATCAAATGAAAAAGTCGGATCGATCAACAAAATATATTCGTCAGACTCAGAGCGAGGCAAAGACAATATGACTGCAAGAAAAACGTGCACCATCTGCTGACCTCACAAACATAACAGAGCAGTTTGAAAATTGAGTTTATGGGATCTAAGACAAGGTGATTGAACAGATGAACACATATCGAGAACAAAAAAGCATTGAATGTAATTTAATGTGAGATTCAATATGTCTCTGAAGAAAACATGTATGTTTATGAGCAGTGGAGGGCCTAAGCTTTTGACTAGGCCAGTGGCAAGACTAAAAACCCAACATCCAATCACTAATATGTTTAGAATGAGCATTGGAGGGAAATGGCAATCAATACCAGAAAACTGTTCCAACTGCAAAGAGAAAGCAAACCATGAAAATCAAATCAAGAACAAAAATACTTCTCATTGGAAATCAAACCCCTTTTTAACGATTCCAAATTCTACCCTGAAGAATTCAACAATATGTTGGTGTAAAATACAGACCAGGACTTTTACAACATCTTCATTATTGGCTGCCCCTAAAACTCTGTCCATTGAGCAATTCCTATTAAAGAAAAAGATTCCATATAAGAATGGATACACAAGCCTTGTATTGCCATGCCGATTATGTGAAAAGGAGAAGGGTGTTAGACAAGATAACGCAGAGCAGTGGAGTCTGTTTGTCAATAAAACAACTGGCAGATTCATATGTAAGAGTTGTGGGAACTCTGGCCCATGGAATAGCTTGCAGGTTGATAAACCATCAATATTCTCAGCCCCAAGCCACTGGGCTTATTTATTATTGAGACAGTTTCATAGGCAAATGTTGGCTTACTGTTTTTTTTGAAACTTTTTGCTATTGAAACAGTTTCTTTAACAAATGTTGGTATACCAATTTGTTGATAAAATCTGTTTCATCAATAAAACAATTTCTTTAGCAAATACTGGTATACCGTTTTTTTTAACTGTTTTGCTAGCGAAGCAAGCCGATGTTGGCATGCCGTTTTGTTTTTTAAAAACAGTTTTATTACTGAAAAATTTTCTTCAGCAAATGTTGGCACCCCATTTTGTTTCTTAAAAAATGGCATACTGTCTTGTTTTTAAAATTATTTTGTTTGTGAAATAGTTTATTCAGGAAATGTACCTAGTCATACGGTTTTCGAAACTGTTTCGTTCGTGGATTAGCTTATGTCATTTTTTCCTATAATAGAATGAAATAAATTTTGCGTTAATCAGCTGATTGTGAATGATCCATTCAAAAAAATAAAACTTTTCTTTTTGCTAGGTCTCTGGTGCTGCAAACTCAACAAATATCGATGATCAGAAAGAAAACTCTATCACAAAAATCAGCACAACTGTCAGCAAACCAACTAGTGAAGATCATGGGGATATTTTTAAAAATGCCAAGAATATTAATGAATTTCCCACTGAAGAACAAAATTCTATATTGGAAAAATTCTCAGTTCAGGTATTATGTACTTTTTATAGTTTAGGAATTTTACTTGTTTCCAAAGAATCCAATAAGAGAAATTTAGTAATTCAACATTTGAGTGAGTTTTAATTTAGTGTTTTTAGCCGGACTCAAATAAGGGCCTTGTTTCCAGCAGAGACATCACCATGTTCAGTACTGTAGGGGATATCATATGTACATTGAAGGATTTCTAGTACTGCGAAGGAAATAATCAAAACATTAGAAAGTTTTCATTACTGTCTAAGTATCATCTGTTCTGTGAAGGATTTACAGTACTGTGGGTAATATCATTAGTACTGTGAAGGGTGTTCAGTGCTGTGGGGAATATCATCAGTACTTTGGATGATATTCAGTACTGTGGGGGATATCATCAGTACTGTGGAGGTAATACCAAAAAAGCTTGTGGTTTCCCTCCAAAATTCTGAATATTCTTTACAGTACTGATGATATACCCCACAATGTTGCTCAATTATGTTACTAGTTCCTCCTATCGATGATTAAACTAACTAACATTAAAAATATCATTTTTAGAATTTATCAATGGAGACATTTCAAAAGTTCAACATAAAATTCCATAAGTATAAGGTGAGTACAGTTTTTTTAGATTTATAAGTCACACCTGATTTACCAATTCTATACTCATGTTCATCAATTTGTGTATTTTTTCAAAGTTCTTAGAATAACCCCTTATCCATTTAGAAATCTAGCACTAAGCTGCTGCTTTGCAGATATATTCAATTGCAAAAGAGGAGGGAAATAAAGGTGTAATAGGAAAAAAAAGTTTCTTTGCTGTAATTTTGATTAGATATTTTTATCACTAAAAAAAATAGTAGCTTAAAGTCATAAGGTATGTTCTAACATAGGAACACTTTATTTTGCTAATGTGGGCTACCAAAATTCTGATGTACCTCTACAAGATCTCAAGTCGGTATAATTGACAGCCAAAGGCAAGTTTACTAACTGCTATTCTGAGTTAGTAGTTTCAATTCCTTTACAAATATTGTCACTTTGATTTACATCCTCATTTGATTCAGTTTCAGTTGTTCACGTAATTTGAATTCCCACAATATAATGCTATAATCTACAAGATAAACTAAAATGAATATTTAAGATACATATAGAAGATTAAACAAGTTACAAGAAATAAATACACATAACTAGAAAGTCAAGTAAATAATGTGTAGAGAATTACTCGGTTATGATTACGGAGGATCTCTCTCAATGGGTAAACTAATCAAGGAGAGAGTTTACAGTTTTTCAGTTTTCATTCATTTGTCAATGTGAGCCCCCTCCCTTCCCTCCAATTTATACACTAGAGTCCTTTGTAATTTTTCCTAGTTCTCTGATATGAAAGGATCAGCAAAGGAGAAAATATGTGTAGTCATTCCTTGGTACAACATAAAGAAAGATGAACTGATTGCTGTGAAGTTGATTCCTATTGATAGCGAAGCAGTCTCAAAGATTATTCCAAGGTATTCTATCCTTGAATATTACTGTAATACATCAAGTGAATATGATATTGCCCCATAACTAGTCTCAAGTCAAAACAATAAACGTATGTTGATACTTTATAGAGGAAAATCATTTAATTGCTTAGAAGTTGATTCCTTATTAATAGTGAACCAGTCTCAGACTATTCCAAAGTGATACACCTACCTCTCTCTCCACTGCAACATCTTCATGCAACAATGATAATGATAACACTGTGCACTGATGATAAGGATTGCCAAGACCTTTGATCACTCAATTTTTAATGGGTCTTAATCTCAAGCCAATCTTCAGACCTATTAAGTAAAGTGTGAGGAGAGAATTTTCCAGCTCTTCATAATACCAAGGAAAACAGCAAAAAATCATGACTTGGTCACATTGAGCAGAAGGACGAGGGCCTTAGGTTCAAGCCCAAAATAAGGACTGTCACTTAAAGTGCAACAAGAGAATTTGCCAGCTCTCCAGGCAAAAATGCCAGAGGAATCCCAAGATCGTCCCATGAAGTGGAAGGACTAGGGTAGCACTTATCAATGAATTTGTTTGGGATACAAACTGAAATTAATTGCTTTGGAACCATAACATCCTGAAGATTCAAAAGTTGGTGAAAACACATTCACACTGAGGTACTCAAGTGAGAAACGAAGTGTGCGTGAGTATTCACCAACCCTTGGTTTCTCCAAGGGAAGTTGTTCCCGAACAAGTATCTATCTGCTCCGTGATAAATTTTGGGTATCAGCCAATACCTTGCAATATGATAAGCATGTAAGATTTAGTTATTTTGTTTATATGTGAGCAATAAATTGAAAATTTGATTAGCATGTTTATCTTGAATGATTTTGAGTTGATTTTGTTTAATTCATACTTTCTAGGCAATCTAGTTCCGCCCTTTTTGGATATCATTGCTTATCTTCGGATACCAAAAAGGTTTGTTTATAAGAATTTGTTATTCATATTATGATTCTGCTCAAATCCTTTTGTCAACATGTTTTATCTATATTGTCTGCTGCAAAGAAGGTTTGTTTATCTGTCTAGATCGTTATAACTTCGAGTGAACTCGATGCAATGGCTGTATCACAAGCCACTGGATTGAATGCTGTTTCTCTCCCCACTGGTACATCAACACTACCGCCAGAGGTAAGGAGTTTAATCCAATTCAATTACTGAAGAGGAATGAAATTATGGAAACCATGGGCCTACCTTAATTTAAGACAGCAAAAACGCAAAACGAAGCAACAGTGTGAGGAGAGAATTAGCCAGCTCTCTGTAATTCCAGGCAAAAAGGCAAAAGGAATCACGAGATGTGGTCAAATCGAGAGGAAGGACCAGGGTCGCACTGCTCGATTTGTTTACCTATTCAGTGGGCCCTTTGTGCATAGCACATAAACCCATACCTTGCGAAAATAGTAAGCGTATGTGCCTATCAACAACTATCAACAATCCCCCTAGAGTATACTATTTTGTAGAATGCTAATCCAATAACAGCGTAATGAAGGTGGAAGATCTCAAGCTCGCAACTGTTTGGCTACCAATAAAGTGCCAAATCAATTCATTTCAACTACTCAAATTAATGGCATGGAAGGTAATTTTGATTTGAGTTGGGTTTTTTAGGGTGCTAGCCTATAAAAGGCTTTAGAGGCCTTATATTTCTGAAGGGGAACGGTAGCATGCACTACATCACTGCATATAGTAGTATAGGAAGTCTTAGTGAGTTGAGTGATTTAATGTTTAAAGTGTTTAAAGACCATGAGAGGCCTTATTTCTAGCAGGTATTCGGTAGTATGCACTTCATCACTTCATATAGTATTAAATGAGGTCCCAATAAATGATTTTTTTAACACGTAGCCCGCCAAAGATCATAAGAGGCGTTATTTCCAGAAGGGGTACGCTAGAATGCACTGCATCATTATATAAAGTAATAAATGAGAATCAATTATGTTTAATGATTGAATGAGTTAAGAGAGTTTATGTTTAACGTACTAGCCTCAAAAAGGCTACAAGAGGCTCTTTTTCCATCAGAGGTACGGTAGCATATACTATATCACTTCAGATAGTAGTACATGAGGTTCTAGTATGTCAAATACTCCTATTTCTGAGTGAGTGAGATATGTTTAATGTGAAAAGCTACAATGGGCGTTATTTCAAGAAGGGACACTACAGCATGCACCACATCACTACTTAAACGGTTCTATTGAGTATTGAAGAGTCTCACTTGACAAATTATCTTCAACAGTTTTATACTCGTTGAATCATTGCCTTTGCAGGTCTTACCTCAATTAGAACAATTCGAGAAGATTATTCTTTGGTTTGGAAACGATATTCGTTCGAAGCAAGCCATCAATCAATTCGCAAAGAAACTCGATAGGGAAAGATGCTCATTTGTGAGGTACTTTTTTAACTATTTATGTTGCTCACTATAATGTTGTAAATAGCCATGTAACCTAGCATTGTGGTTGTAGTTGTTAGCTGATTCCCTTGTTATGTTGCATTTGCAAAACTTTGCCGCTTTGTGTCTTGTTTGAGAGCCTATCTCTAACTAGCAACTAGAGACATAACACACACCGGGAAGTCTACCAATCAAATATATTTTGGATACCTAAACAGTCAGTTTCGTATACTAAATATCTTTGTTTCTTTTTTCCATTTAGGCTGCTTGATAGTGGAAGTCCGAATGGTGCACTAGAAGCTCTGGATAAGGTGAGTGACTTCCCAGTACAGTTAAAACGCACGTATAAGAACCTGTTTCGTATATTTCAACGTTAGCCTAAAAGAGCAGTCTTCGATCGGTACAGAACATAGGGATGGCGAGAAATATTTCACTAATGGCTAAACAGGATGACTACTAAGGCTTTGCTTTCCTTCTTTCACTCATCAGAGTAGTGCGTCAGAAAAGTCTTTGATCAGTACAGAATTTGTGAATTGTGGAGAAAATCGGAGACATAGCTAGACATAATAACTACTGGAGACTGAAGGTTTGCGTCTGGCACTCGTCAGAGCATTACGCCAGAAAGACAACGAAAATGAAACCTAAGGAATAATTATACCTAGGTGAAGATTGAAATTGACCAATTTGAAAGGAGGTTAATGATAGGTATGGCAAGAAATATACCCAATGAGGATCGGTATTATATTGATAATAGTTTTCCCTAAAAAAACTATTTACAATAGTTTTAGGATGTCCCTTTTCTGGGCTATTATTTCCTTTTCTTGTATAATTTTTCAAGATTGCCATTTCAGGGTATGAATTTGTCGTCCATCATATCGAAAGCTCATAGTCTGAAACACAAGGAAATCCTCACTTTCAACCAAGTAATTCTTAAATGCAATTTACTTTCCTATTTCTTATTAGTTTTGCTAATATTATCAATCTTTTTCAATGCCATAAAGAGTTATGATCAATAGCTTGGTTGCATATGCCTTATTTACATCACAGCACTACATATTATTGTCAAATTGAAGACGATATATGATATATTAAACTACATTATGCATTATATATTATGTATAATTGATGCATTAGATTAACAAAAAGGAAGAAGACTGGCTCTCAGTAACTTAGAGTTTCATGCTTGCACAATTATCAGACAGACTTTAGTCTTAGCATGAAACTTTAAGTAACAGAGAGCCAGTCCCCTTTCTTGTTTGTAATCTATATCGCTCTGTTCTTCTGTCTGTACGTCTAGCAATATTATGCAGTATCAGACCAAGCTGAATTTTATATAATTTAGTAAACTACATTTAAAGAAGATACATCAATTTATTAGGGACTGAAAACCCTCTAAAGCGTCTGTGCTTTGTGGATAAGTAGTCCTAAAAGAAAATAGTTCAGCAACTGAAACGTCTGCATATTCTTTATTTTGAACAGAGGAAGGGTGAGGTTATGTTTAGCACGCTAGCCTACAAAAGGCCTAAAGATGCCTCATTTCCAGAAGGGACATTAGCATGCACTACATCACTTCTATCTAGTAGTAAATGAGCGAGTGTGTTTAAGTTTGACATGCTAGCCTACAAACGGCTTCAAGGAGCCTTACTACCAGAAGGGACACTGTAGCATGCACTACGTCACTACAAATGATAGTTAATGAGCTCAGTAGTGAGCTGCGTTAGTTTATGTTCAATGTACTTGCCTATCAAAGACAACTATATGCCTTATTTCCAGAGGGTACGGTAGCATGCAGTGTGTTACTATATTAGTAAAAAAGATACTAGTAGTGAGTTGAGAGAGTTGATGTTTAGCGTGTATGTCTCTAGGATCTCATTCTTCTGACTTCGAGAAATCCGTGAGAATAATCCGTGAACCAAGTAGGAAACGAACCCACAACCTCTGAATAGTGAGAATATTTGCCCTTTATTCTAGCTGAGAGAAGATGTGTACGGGGAGTTTATCAATGCTGAGCAAGTTGCTGGTGTCAAGGTCATTATTCTTATTTCCAACCATTTGTTATGCTTTTGAAAACTGCTTAAGTACTTCAATAATCTTTTTGTATATTTCCGGTCAACAAACTCTAGGAACCGATGTATAAAAAGAATCCATTTTCATTGCTAAATTTCAATTTGCAATGCTTTTTATATATTTTATATGAAGTCTTTATGTATGACTTGGCATTTGTTCAAAGCATCAAAAAGATTGGCCACGCTGAAATTGTTCTTTACAACTCTAGCCCCTCAACCAATTATTTTGACCCCCTCTCATTAATTCTTAGGAACTTCACACCCTCCTTTAATATTGGTGTAGTTTCCATGTTTACCCTCCTTCTATTCTTCTTATAGCAACAAGCTCTCAAGTATATTTTCTCTAAATTATTCCACATGAGTGCTCCAATTTCCTTCCTCGAGTCTCTAAGTAGTTTTTTCCTTTGTGTACTCTTTCAATACCCTCTTTCTCGGTTTGTATATGGTCAAATACATTTCTGATATCATACTTAGTCTTATGTCCATTGATCATTTTTATTCAATTATCTAAAAATAATCATGAAATCTCAATCCCTAATTTCTGATATTTTCAGTGGAAGCGCTTTCCTGGTCTAAGTGGTATTCTCAAAGGCCATAGACGTGGTGAATTAACCATCTTGACCGGTCAAACTGGAACTGGGAAGACAACCTTGCTCAGTGAACTTTCCTTGGATGTTTGCTCTCAGGGGGTAATTTCACTTGTTTATTAGATTTTATTCAGTGCCGAAGCTTAGAATAATGAAGGTTGTGACGCAGCCTTTGGCGTGAGCCTGGGTGAAACGGCCTCTAGTGCAGATCTTGGTGGTAGTAACAACCTCCATCATTAGAAAACATTATTCAGGGGCAACCCCTAATTGTTTTACCCTATATTCATTGGTCATAACTATGCATGTTGTATATAGGAATGCAAATTTATTATGCATGTTTACAGTGGCTTTGAGCCCTGGCCTATGGCTCTGACACCGGGCTTTACAATATTTTCTACAGGAATAAATTTTATGTAGATGAAGAGGCCCAAAATCTTTATAGGACAATGGAAATTCAAATAAACTACAGGAAAAGTCGAAGGCCAGAAATATTTTGAGGATTGTTATGAGAGAGGGTGTATTTACAGTCAAGGATTTAATCCAAAGAGGCATGCTATACTAAAGAGGTATACTATGCCAAAAATGTTTTGCAATACCGGAAATGTGGCATCTAGCCTAACTTGAGTGTTTTTCGTTATGTTGTATATTCACAACCAAAGACTTTATCAAATCAAGCTTAGTTTAAGTTCTTAATTGCTTACCATTATGTTGGGTAAAAAGCCAAAAACTTAATCAAATTGAGCCTAATTCGAGTGCTTTTCATTATGTTGTGTTTTCAGAGCCAAAGACTTGACCAAATTAAGCCTATTATTTTCAGTATGTTGTCGTTATGTATCATTTCAGTAGCTCACTCGACTCCCTGTTACATTCCAGGTCAACACATTATGGGGAAGCTTCGAGATTCGAAATGTCAGACTCGTCAAGTCGATGATGTGCCAGTTTTCTGGGTATGATTTATCCTTGTCTCTTTATGGAACCCTCGATGGGTGCTATGAATGAATTTTTTCTCTAGAGAATGATGGTATCCTCTCGGAGGATGGTACCCCCCCCCCACCATTTATTTTTACCCCTCTCATTAGCTCTTAGGAGCGTCCATTCCTCCTGTTTAAAATACATATAAGGGTCTACTGTCCCTGTTGTTTCCCCCTCTCTCTCTGTTCTTCCTATTGCAAAAAGTTCTTGGGCTTTTCATCGTAAACTACACATTAGAATACAACTTTCCTTCTTCGAGTATCTAATTGAGTCTTTTTTGTGTGAGTGCTGTGGTCTCTGCTTTTTCTGTTTGAAATAAAAAATATGCAGACGTTTCACTTTTATGACGATATGTTTTATCACATTATATCCATATTTTTGATATAGTCAGAAAAATCGGAAACATAATAAAGCGAAAACATGGATTACTTAAGCTTTTCGTCTGAAACTCAACAGAGTAATACGTCTGAAAGAGAACAAAACAAAAACCTAACAAATTCCGCTTTGCCTTGCTTCTGATTTTTCTGGCTATTCTAATGTCCCTATTTCTTAGTTACTCTACATTATAGTATCCTAAAGCTATTTGTGGTCTAAGAAAAAGCGAAATCTGGTATATTTCTTGGAGTCACACCTCTAGGACCATTTCTAGGCCCTAACCTGTATCCTTCTTAGAACCTTGCTTAAAAAACCCCGGAACCCTATTTGATCGTTGAAGATGTCCCTGCTTAGAATCCAAACTTTCCACGACTTAGGCCCAATACTTTAGCAAAGGAAGCTTTTACAGCCCCTCTAACTCGCTGAAGCTTGACTACGCGGTGAAAATTGAATAAATATTCTGCCTTATTTTTAGATTAAACTTGGAGACGTCGATTGGCCAATACAATTATTGGGCTGATAAATTCGATACTTTACCGTTGTATTTCATGAGTTACTTTGGGTCACACAACATTGATACTGTCATTGAGGTAATTTATGCTTAATTATGTTGTCTACATCAGCTGGTATAGGCTAATTCATATATCAGCATCAATTATAATCAAATCTAAGATTGAGGTACTTAATGCTAAATTATTTTGTCTATGTCTGCTCATATATGCTAATTCATATATCAGCAATGATTATTATCCAATCGAGGTTTATACAGCTACTTGATGATTGCGAGGTTGGATTGTTTTCTTTCAGACTATGAACGACGCAGCTTATGCCTACGATATCGATCACGTGATCATCGATAACCTCCAGTTCATGATGTCAACAGCCTCCAAGTGAGTATTCAGCAGGGCCTATTCTAATTATTCTAAGATAATTCCAATACTGAACATTTAAAATTGAATTTTTGAAAAGAGTTCAATTTGTCATCAGTTATTAGCCTTTTGCCTCAAAATCTACTCTAACACAGCAACAAAAAACAGTTGCTTACAAACAGTTGCAAACAAACGATACTGACAAAGACAATCGATATTTGTGTGGAGAAAGCAAGAAAAAGGAGCCTAGGATCTCCCTTGCTAGACAAATATCATATCCCAATGATCAATACTTCATATTTTTAAAATCAACGTTTTTGATTCAAAACAACACAAATTGTGTGATACGGTTAATACCCGTAACTATCTTTATTTACAGAATCTTTATTTTTAGAATTTAGCCTAAACATGTTCGGAAATAAATTGTAGTTAAAAGCAGTAATAATGATGGTTGATGGTTGTTTTTAGGTCCTTGGACACTCCTTAAATAACATTATTATTGTTGGTAAAAAATAAAAACCTTTGAACCTAAGATTTGTAATATTTGCCCTTAAAATAAGGTCAAAAGTTTAAAATCTTAGGCTAAAAAGTTCTAAATTTCTAGGTTCTTAGTTGCAAGTTTTTACAGTATTGCACACTAAAATAGGCCCTAGTATTCAGTGTTCATTCGTTTCAGGATGTTTTCGTTGGCAACTTTTAAAATCTACACTCAGTGAGTGGTCGTGCAATTTTGGAGATTGATATGCCTTGGGCTGGTCAAAGTGACGGCTTTGGTAGCTCAGTTATTGAAGTGGTTGAGACATAGTCCCAGAGGTTACGGGTTCGAATCCTACTCGGATCATTTTCATTCCCTCAAATAATTTCGACCGATCTTTTAAATCCTGTTTCTTTCCGAATTTGCATAATCAATCAAAGGTGTTACCAGCCCAATAGTCTGCAGTTTTTTTTATGAGTAAAATTTATTGTGCATACGGCATATGTAATTTTTTGCAATATTATGAGAAAGTGCCATAAAGATCATGTTTGAAAATGTTGGGAAATTACTTTTACAGGTTTGCTGACCGGTTCAGTGCAATGGACTCTGCCATCACTACGTTTCGAAACTTCGCATCGACCAAGAATATTCATGTTACATTAGTCATTCATCCACGCAAGGTAAGAAAAATGAATTCCTCCCATAATGATAATATCAAAACCTTTTTACAATGTTTTTGATAATAACATTGCAGACTTGCATTTGTTTTTCTGAGTTTGTGAGCAATTTCACACTGTAAGAGGTATACTTAAATGTGCAATATCCCTTATCCCTGGATCACATCCTAATTTTGTGCTCGTTGTTTTTGCAACTTCTTGAGCACTCTTTGTGTATCTTGCAGCATCTTCTATACCATTTAGTGTTAATTTGCTAACTCAAATATTTCTGAACAGTAATTTTGTTGTTTCTATGCATAGGAAAATCAAGATTCCGAGCTTCAGACGGCTTCGATTTTCGGCACAGCAAAAGCCAGCCAAGAGGCAGATAACATCATAATTCTACAAGATGCCAAAGGGAGAACATCACGAAGATACATTCAGGTAATTACTAATTAACAGTGCATCAAACTGCTATAGAAGTGCTAAGCTTTTCATGCTCAAGTTTGATCCTCAATACATAGACCTACTTAAGTATAAAAGATGACATACACCCTCGAGTTAGATAGGGCTAAGTCACTAGTTTACTCTTTAAGCCCTGTAGATTAATTCAAGCTCGCTTGTATTGAAAGATTAAATGAAGAAGAAGATTACTTTCCATTAAGTTGTGGTTCGTTTGACCAATCCATAGGGCGGAAATAAACCGATTAGTATAAGTCCTTTTTGATCTGGGGTCTTGCAAATTTGGCCTTTTCTGGTTATTTTGGTTGTTTAACTATTTGGAGACATGCCCAAATATTAGCTACAGAGATGTTATTGAGATGAGATATGACGTCACGGGTATGACCCACATAGCATGCTTTATAATGTTTCCATCTACCTCTGGCTCTGGGTTATAATAATTTATTAGGTTTCAATTATTTGGAGAAGTGCCCATATGTTAGCTAGAAAGATGTCACTTAGATGAGATATGACGTCATGGGTATGACACATATTGCATGCTTTATAATGTCTCCATCTACCTCTGGCTCTGGGTTATAATAATTTATTAGGTTTCAATTATTTGGAGAAGTGCCCATATGTTAGCCAGAAAGATGTCACTTAGATGAGATATGACGTCATGGGTATGACACATATTGCATGCTTTATAATGTCTCCATCTACCTCTGGCTCTGGGTTATAATAATTTATTAGGTTTCAATTATTTGGAGAAGTGCCCATATGTTAGCCAGAAAGATGTCACTTAGATGAGATATGACGTCATGGGTATGACACATATTGCATGCTTTATAATGTTTCCATCTACCTCTGGCTCTGGGTTATAATAATTTATTAGGTTTCAATTATTTGGAGAAATGCCCAAATATTAGCTAGAAAGATGTCACTTAGATGAGATATGACGTCATGGGTATGACACATATTGCATGCTTTATAATGTTTCCATCTACCTCTGGCTCTGGGTTATAATAATTTATTAGGTTTCAATTATTTGGAGAAATGCCCAAATATTAGCTAGAAAGATGTCACTTAGATGAGATATGACGTCATGGGTATGACACATATTGCATGCTTTATAATGTTTCTATCTACCTCTGGGTTATAATAATTTATTAGGTTTAAACTATTTGGAGAAGTGCCCAAATATTAGCTAGAAAGATGTCACTTAGATGAGATATGACGTCATGGGTATGACACATATTGCATGCTTTATAATGTTTCTATGTACTCTGGGTTATAATAATTTATTAGGTTTCAATTATTTGGAGAAATGCCCAAATATTAGCTAGAAAGTTGTCACTTAGATGAGATATGGCGTCACGGGTATGACACATATTCAACACTTTTTTATTAGAAGTTGAATTTTTCTATCCACCTTCGGGTATAACCATTATTTACGTTTCATGCTCTTTGTCTTTTTGACGTACTACTGTTACTGGTGTCAGACATAAAACTTCAGTAATAATTATGTTTCGCTATAATTCCATTTTCCTCTCCATCCCCAAGTTCCGATAAAAGAATTTTCTGACATACTTCTCTGATGCTTCTCAGACGAAAAGCTTCAGTAGTTATTTTGTTGCTATATTTACGATTTTCCTCTTACCATTCTCAAGTTCTGTACCAATCAAAGAATGTTCTTCTAATATTCATAATTCTGTGTACTTCTTCTATAGATTACCAAGAATCGTTTTGATGGAATTCTCGGAAAAGTTCCTCTGGATTTCAACCGAGACTCACTTTGCATGTCGGGATATCATCGTGATGAGAAAACAGGGGAGGGCAAAATCACAAACTTCGAAAGCCTAGCAAAGAAAAAACAGAATTTGACCTCATTTGACTGATGTTCGTAAGACTTTGATTTTATAATTTTTAATTGACTTGAATTTAGATATCAAATTATAATATGTGGTAGAAACCAATGTTTTTAAATGTCAGTCAAGAGCTGCAAAAAGTATCAGAGCTTGGGAACGAGGCTCCCATAAATTCTTTTAGGCTGGCAAAATATTTTCAGCTCAATTTTTGCGTCAAAAAGATGAATTTGGCCAGTTTACAATTGCTGGGGCTAAATTCAAAATATTTCCAAGTAAAAATATGGTTAATTGTCCATTTTCAAGCAATCAGATGTCATCAAATTTAAAAGTTTCTTTCTTTGCAGCCACCTGAAGCAATCAAAGTATCACCTAGTTAGTCCCTTATAATCTTACTTTTTTTTCTATAGACCCAATAAGATTTCCCTAAACCCATTTAGAGGACATAGCAAACTTAATTTCCAGATCCCTCTTTCTAACAAATAATGCTTTTATTTCTGTAGAATATTTCAATGTTCCTAGGTTCCAAGAAGAAACACTTTTTGCAGCTCTCTTAGTCCACAATTGCAGTACCACTCCTGGCATCAGATAATTGATTTTGGCATCTGCAATTATAACCCTGGTTGTCTAGTAAACGTTTTTCCCTGAAGAATGATTTTCTAAGAACACAAGCCTCAAGATTTACCAAAATTTAAGAAAAAATTGAAGGCTGACCATTTTTAGCTCAATATAAGAATTTGAACAAATAACCAGAAGGGTTAGAAATAGTTTCGTTTTCCTTCTGTTTCTGACGTACTACTCTGATGAGTGTCAGACACAAAGCTTCAGTAGTGAATGTGTTTCGCTATGATCCCGACTTTCCTTATTAGCAAATAGTATGTATTAGGTAGCAGAAAGCTTAGAAATAGAGTTGATGGACGAGTTGTTGAGGAGACAGCGTTTGAGGTGGTTTGGCCGTGTATTGAGAAGAAGTGAGGATACAGAGGTGGGTAGAGTGTTAACAATGAAAGTGGCAAGAAACTGAGAATAGGACAACTAGTTGGGCGAAGGAAGAATATGGTTGAGAATGACATAAGGGTGATGGGATTGGAGAAGGGGCGGGCAAGCGATAGAGAGACTTGGAGGAGAAGAATCTATGGACCGGTCAACCTCCTTTAGTGTAGCAAATAGCATAGCAAATATTGTATCAAATAGTATGCAAATGATATAAAAGATTTTCACCGACTGCTTTGATTTAATGACGCTTTAAATTCATGACGCATTCATTTTATGCTTGGTAAATATCCTACCTCAAGGTACGTACAATATCATCTTCAATACCAACCTTACCAATATATATATCTGAAGTAAAACCAACAGAAGAAAGACGACAGCTGGTAGAAATCGTTCCCCGATATGGATAACAGTAGAAACCCGCATGATAAAACCAACTCTTTCAAGAATCTTTACCCTAACATGTTAGAATTTTAGGTCACTCTGATGAAATGGGAAATATGTAGGTTTTTCTTTACAAGAAAGTCTCGAATGATCCTAGTGCTAAAATTTTCTAAGTAATTTGCTAATTTCATTACTAAAACTTTTCTGAGACCTACTTCCTGAATATCTTGGCTAAGTTTAATTGATCTCAATCCATCCCTAATTTCCATGTTTGGCTTCATTTCGTGAGACAAATTTTAAAACTTTCCTAGGTTGAAGAAAGCTAGTACTGAACTGTCTTAACTTTTTGATGAATTAAGTAGTACTTTCTTATGAAAGAAATAAAGAACTTTTTTGGTAAAGCTGGAATATAGGGATTTCTGGTAACATCCTGCCTCTAATAGACGGGAGGCTTGAATAGTAGGGGGCGCTAGGAAAAATCTCAAAAGCTTAATAAATGGGGGTGACTGGAATAAGAATGTCTTATATGGAAAATTTTCTGAAAATTATGAAAAAGGGGACCTCTTTGAGAGACAGAATGTAGCGATACTAAATACACTGTAAGACTTCACTGATGTAACTGGAAATTCTCAATCTCATTGATTTTTGTAGTGTAACTCTTGTTTTACTTGCAACTCGTTACAAAAATTACTTAGTGCGGGGGGATTGAAATAAGAATGTCCTATATGGAAAATTTTCTAAAATTGATAAGCGAGTGAACTTGTGTTAGAGATCAGAGAGTATGTGGGTTTCTTTGTGGACTCTATTCTATTCCAATTGTTCCAACTAACACTCTTTGATGCATTTTTGTTTTTTTTGGACTCTTCTTTCGTTAATGATAATAATGATTTACTTTATTTAGATGTTAAGGTATTTAGAATTTCTATTTATTGGGGACACTGTCAGTTATTACCCCAGTAACTTAGTTACTAATTGACCGACCTCAGAAGGATGGTCAGATGAGTTGACGGACGGCTTGCTTGTATGTTCATGATTTCGACTATTGAAGACTTTCTCGAGTAAGTATCTTATCTTCTTCATGATAAAGTTGTTTCTCATTACTCGATAATCGCAGACAGATCTTCTTGAAATATTAGGCCGGAAGCACTGTCACGCAGGATGCTCATTTTTCATGCTCCCTAGACATTTTGAGTAGAAGCAGACAAACTTAGACACCGTTTACACTAGAACGGATTGGATCCATGCCCAACATTTGCTAGAGTTTACACTGGAACGGATCCAATTCAGATCGCGTTAACACTGGAACGGATTCACAGCCAGGTCCAGCCCCGTTTTCAGTAATTTGACCCGAATCTAATTACAAAACGCAAATTTGCATCGCACCCGTTTGGGAACGGTTTCAACTAAATGAGTACACCTTGGAAAGCGATCCAAAATGGGTCCAGATAGCAGACCCAAATGGGTACGGATCCACAGGTCTGGTGTAAACGGGAGGCCTATCTGTGCTAGTTTGGGTACGGATCCATTTGAATTCGTGCTAGTGTAAACGGGGTCTTAGAATCTTCGTCTTGCCTTGCTGATTAAAATCATGCCGTTTTCCTGTAAAATATTTATGATAGCTGTCACTGAGGAGGGTTTTTCTTTAGGTCAAAAGTGGACTATATTTGACGTCTCGTTTCTCGGAGATGGTCCATGGCATTGACTCCATTCTACCGTATACCCTTGCTGGAAACAAGTCTTGAGTCCTAGTCAAGCTAGAACATAAAAACAGAAACTTACACACTAAATATACACAGTGGGACTTCTTATTACCAAATGTAGTCAGTGTATGCACCATTCCCGCGCTTGAAACAAGACCTTGCCTTAGTCCCTTAGTCAGGCTAGCACGTTTAACTTCAACTCAAACAAACCAAAAAACTCACTAGGATCTCATATAATACTATAAGTAGTGATACGGTGCATAATGCAGTGCCCCTTCTGGAAATAAGGCCTTGTGCAGCCTTCACAAATGTGTGCAATTAACACACTGTGACCTCGTACTACTAAATGTAGTGATAAAATGTAGGCTTCTGTACCCCTGTTGGAAACAGGGCAGGACCTTGGTATATCCCCACAGTAATGACGAACTTAACAAAGAATAATGATGATATCCTCCTATAGCACTGTTGCTGATTATATACCCTTGCTGGAAGCAAGTCCTACGTCCTAATCAGGCTAGAACTCAAAAACAGAAACTCACACATTAAATAAACATATTGGGACTTCTTATTACTAAATTTAGTTATTATACTGGATCCCCCTGCTGGGAAAAAGGCATTGCCTTACCCAGGTTAGTGCATTAAACAGAATCTGACTCACTCAATAAACACACTATGTATTATCAACATCTGAAGTGGTATTGCATCTATCCTACCATTAATCTTAGTGACTAGGCTTCCAGAAGGGTATTTTAGGTTCAACAATACTTCTCTTTCGTCTTTAGTAGATTATGAAGAGGATTCTACTGATGAAGAATGGGGAAAATCTTTGAACAATCTAGAAGGTGAGTTTTTTTTATCCTTGGTGTATATTTTGCTGAATTTTAAATTAATATTTAGCATGAAAATGCTACAATACTCCTTTACAATCTTGGCTGTTTAAATAGCTAAAAAGCCTATATGGAACTGTTTAACAATTGTACCCTTACTTAACCAATTTTGGCTTACCTTGAAGAAATATTGTTTTGGTGATTTTATGTATTTTCTAAGGCCTAATACTGCTCCCTAAACTGTCCTGATTTGATTGTACGCTTATCTGGAGCCATTTATTCTGGACCAATTTTAAACAGAAACTATGGGCTAACTATCAGATTTTTTTCCAAATTTTTGGCTGATTTTAAAGGAATTCTTTTTGGTAATTTCATGTGTTTTCTAAGGCTATTATTGTTCCCTGGACAGTCCTGAGTGGATTAAAAGCCTTTTTGGGACCATTTGTTTTTAGGCCAATTTCGACCAAAAACCATGGGCTAACCATAAGGACTTTTTCAATTTTTGGCTGATTTCGAAGGAATTCTTTTGGTTACTTTATGTTGTTTCCTAAGACCACTATAGCCTAATGTTGCTCCCTGAACAGTCCTGACTGGATTGAAGGAAAAATTTGTTAGGCAAAAAGGTGAAATTATTCGACCCTTGCTTTGAAGGTTCATGTTTAAATGTTCTTGGTTTGCATTCCACCTGCAAAACAGGAAAGAATTCGCCAGCTCTCTGTAATTCCAGGAAAAAGACAAACGGAATCATAATGTGTGGTCACATCGAGAGGAAGGACCAGAATACCATTGCTCCATTATTCTACCTAACTAGTGAGCTTAACGCATGAACCTTACAAAGATTGTGAGCGTATTTTCTTATAAAATATCAATTTACTGCTCGATTAGTCTACCTATTCATTTTTCCCTGTGTGCTTAGAGTATAAACTATTGGATTTGTCTTTGACCAGTAAAGAACTTATCTTAGAGTATTACAGAACTTGAGGATGGCGAAGTAATTCGGTGACATGGCGAAGCACAATAACCACTAAAGCTTTACATCTGGCACTCATCAGAGTAATACGCCAGAAAGGGACCTCTTCCAAATCATAGTTAATGGATATTGGCCAACCAAATTGGTCTCATTTTTTCTCTAGCTTATGCCACCATCATTTTCACCTTCATGATGTATTGCCAAAATTTATATTTCTTCTCTTTACATCTCTTCAGCTGGTTCTTTTGATGGAATGATGTGCAAATATTCTAAAAAGTGATGAAGAAAGCCTGGATGGCCGAGTGGAGTAAGCCAAGGGCTTTACATGTTTTTACCATAGTTAAATTCCTCGTATGCGAAGACTTATGATTTCAATGATTCATAATGGTTGGTAAAAATGAGACAAAAGTAATACCTCTTTCTTTATCAAAGGATAGATTGCCGAGTGGACTGAACCATGTGATTTTGTTATTCTGACCGTAGTTCGATTCCGCGTACAGTAGGACTTTTGATTTCTAGGATTTGTAATGATCAAACCGAAGTTCGATTCCTCGTAAGGTAAGTGTTTTGATTTCTAACATTTATAATACTTGTTAAAAATGATCATCAAGAATGCCTGATGGTCGAGTGGTCTAAGCAAATAACTCTGAATGCTCAGATCGTAGTTCGATTCCGCGTGAAGTAAGACTTTTGATTTCTAAGATTTATAATGCTTGGTAAGAATGATACCAAAGGAAAACCTATCTCATCAAGAATGCCTGGATGACCGAGTGAGCCAAGCCAGGGGCTTCAGATGTTCAGACCGAAGTTCAACTCCTCGTAAGGTAAGACTTTTGATTTCTAAAATTAATAATACTTGGTAAAAATGATACAAAAGTAATACCTCTCTCATCAAGGAAGATTGGGTGGCTGAGTGGACTAAGCCATTGGCATTCGATGTGCAGACCGTAGTTCGACTCCCCGAGAGGTAAGAGTTTTGATTTCTGACATTTATAATGCTTGGTAAAAATGATACAAAAGTAAAACCTGATTCTTCAAGAATGCTTGGGTGGCCAAGTGGACTAAGGCATGAGCTTTAAATGTTCAGACCGGAGTTCAACTCCTCGTAAGGTAAGACTTTTGATTTCTAAACTCTGAATCAAAAATGATATCAACTTCAACCCTCTCCTGTCGGCGGCAGGGATGGCAGAGTGGATAAGTCAGTCAACGCTCAACCGAAAGGTAAGTGGTTCGAAACCAGCAGTCGGAGGAAAGGTGAGTCGAGGAGAAAGGTAAGTCAGTGAATCGGGATGGAATCGCGGAATCCGGGAATCTGGGGGAAATGGTTAGTCGGGGAATCTGAAGATAAAGGTGAGTCGGGGAGTTAGAAGAAAATGAAGGAGCGAGAAGAAGTAGAAGTTTTACAAAAATATTTCATGAAATATTTGCATAAGTATAAAGTCATACTTTCTTCTCTACTTGCTCCTCCGACTCCTAAAGCTGTAACTCGACCTGCTGTAGGCGCTCCTTCTACCACTGTAGCTGCTGCTGCTGCTCCACTTTGCCAAGTCTGGTCTGAAGGTGGTTCCGAACCCACGACCCTTTGATCCAGAGTTGAGTGACCTATCCACTCTGCCATCCACGCTGCTTACAGAACAAGTTTGAAGTTGATATCCTCTTTATTCAGAGCTTAGAAATCAAAATTCATACCTTACAAGGATTCGAACTACGGTCTGCACATCTGAAGCTCCTCGTTTAGTCCACTCGGCCATCCAAGCTTTCTTGACGAGAGAAGTTTTACTTTTGTATCAATTTCAACAAGTATTATGAATCTTAGAAATTAAAAGTCTTACCTTACGAGGAGTTGAACTTCGGTCTGAGCATCTGGAGCCCTCAGCTTAGTCCGCTTGGCCATCCAAGCTTCCTTAATTAGAGAGGTTTTACTTCTGCATCGTTTTTACCAAGCATTATTAATCTTAGAA
Organism: Pelagia noctiluca; assembly: GCA_963924455.1. NCBI lineage: Eukaryota > Metazoa > Cnidaria > Scyphozoa > Semaeostomeae > Pelagiidae > Pelagia > Pelagia noctiluca. The sequence continues at coordinate 12,538,055 of OZ004329.1, read as the reverse complement.
ATCAAAAGTCTTACTCCATGAGGAATCGAACTACGGTCCCGACAGTTAAAGTCCATGGAGAACTGCCCTCAGCTTAGTCCACTCAGCCATCGATGCTGTCTAGATTGGAGAGGTATTACTCTTGTATCATTTTTACCAAACATCATGAATCCAAAGCTTTTCCTCTAGAATTACACAATTCTCGAACCATCGCCAATTCTATTTCAACTAGAAAGGAATTTCATTTATTGAATCATTTCAAACAATTTGAGAAATATAGAATTTTCAAACACAAATAGAAAAGGATTTGGAGAGACTCAAAAGAAATCAAAAGTATTGCCTTGTGAGGAATCAAACTACGGGCCAAACATCTTGAGCCCTTGGCCATCCAACCTTTCTTGCTGACAGAAGCATGTCTAGATATCTTTTGCTTTCTTGTTGCGAGAAGCATGTTTTGATATATTTCGCGGAAACGATTAGGGGAAATCATCGCGCAAGAATCATCGTCGTGTTGAGCGTCCTACCAAATTTTTGAGAATAAACAAAGTGGTCTTTAATTTCCACTGTGGAAATATAAACCATACTATACTAGAATACACAAAAAATTAAGGAGAACTGCTACAATTCTCATATACTTGGTCTTAAAGAGCTAACCACTGTCCTAAACAAGCACCATAAGTTATCACAGGAGTCTCGAGGTCTATCCAACTGTAGGATTATCAACAGTGAGGCATTAACCATATGTTTATTTTAGACCATGCCTTATGAATTAATGTTAATATAAAATGGCTCTAGATTTATTGGGATTTATTCAGAAACACATATTAATGCCTGACTGTGGATAAGCCTGGAGTTGTAAACATTTCAAGATTACTGCACTAGCTTATTGTCCTGGTTTAGGACAGTGGTTGGTGTGTTCGCCTGTGGTTGCAACAATGCGGGTTGGAGACCCACTGGTGGCATATGTCAATTGCAGTAGTCTTGTCTAGTAAAATTTAATATCTATTTCATAGATAGTCTTTAGAACATGAAGCAAAAAAGCAAGCTTTTATGCGGCAACTATTAGTTTCATGCTTTACGCAATCTTCAGATAGCAATGAATAAACGATCGATTACCAACATAACCGTGCTGTTTGTGCGATCGATTACCTACACCTAAAATGACTGCTCTTCTGTTAGTGCATTTTCAGGGCTTTATCAACCTTTGAGCATTTGGAACAGCACCTTACATACAGTAAACTTTCTCATTTTTAGGCAGTTATAAAGAGATTTTGAGAAGAGATCCGACCTCAAGGAATGGTGTTTATACACTAAAAATCCACAAAGAAGAATTTCAGGTTTGTTAGGGATTTATGAAGAATTGTTTGACTTTTAATATTCTCTGTACCTAACTTCATTTAATCGATCATCATTGGCTTTGAAGGATGACTATTTAATAAAATACTGTGAGGTGATATTTTTTGGTATTATCTAGTGAAAGGATTCATCTCTCTTTAAAAGCAAAATTGAAAGCACTTTCATCTGTCTTTAATTAAAAGGGTAAGTGGGTGCACTTTCATTTCCCTCAAAAAAAGGAAAAATTCCCTTAAAAAGGAAACGAAATTGGTTTATATTACAACCCAACTGGCTCCCTAAAGGTAACTTCCTTTTATAGATGAATGACAGTGCTTTCACTTGGAAGAAAATTTCATTTTAAAGAGAAATGACAATGTCCTCATCCAAAAGATATGACATGCCTAAAATTTCCTAATCAGCACTTTCCCCCTCAAGTTTCTTTCCACTGTGTCAAAAATGCCTCACGAGGACTCGAACCACGGTCCATACAACTTAAGGCCTTAGCTTAGTCCACTTGGTAATCCAAGCTTTCTTGGTAATAGAGGTATTAATTTTGTATAATTTTTACAAAAAGGACGTACTCAGCAATCATAAGTAATAACCAACTCGAAAAGCAAGACCAACATATTGATACTGCCTACAAGCATTAATCCCAAACACCACATATATGTACAACTGATTTCTATTTGCAAATTGTTTACATACAAACTGAAGTGTGCTTATACCTAAAAACTAAATCCTTGCGATCTATAGTGTTCTAGTTCCTGAATAAATTCATACACAAATGTGCTTATAGCCAAGTCCTTTCGATCTATGGTGTTCTAGTTCCTGAATACATTCATTTGCAAATGTGTTTATAGCTAAGTCCTTGCAATCTATGGTGTCCTATTTCCTGAATACATTCATACGCAAATGTGCTTATAGCCATATCCTCGCAATCTATGGTGTTCTGTTTCCTGGATACATTCATACGCAAATGTGCTAATAGCCAACTCCTTGAAATCTATTGTGTCCTGTTTTCTGAATACATTCATACACAATATTCTTACAGCCAGGTTCTTGCAATCTATGGTGTCCTGTTTTCTCAATACGTTCATATACAAACATGATTTTAGCCACTTCCTTGCGATCTATAGTGTACTAGTTCCTCATTACATACATACAAAACAATGTCAAATATCATGTAAAGTGTTTAGTTTGCAACACATAATTACAAAAAGCCACGTCCTTGTCGCGTATAGATTCTAGCATCCATCAAGGCATCTTTGGTGTGTTCTGCTTTACTCATTCAACTACTGCTTTATCTGCCAAACACTGCAAAGCCACATGCTCTATCACATCCCATTCTATTCTTCTCTGCTAAATTGCCGAGGAAGGCATGTTATTCAGGACACTTCTATAAGGAATGAAAATTATTACTTACAACATAGAAAATACAGTGAAACAATCACTGCTTTTTCAGTTTTAGTTAATAATAATAACTAAATGAGACATTTGAATTAATATTTGAGAATTAAAATCTTCGTTACATCCATCTTGCGTTACAACCTCGAACAGCAAACTCTAGCTCTAACCCTAAATCTAACCCTAACCCTTACCCTTGAAATAACACTATACCTTATTCTAACGGACCCTATACCTAACACCTACCCCTCACCCTAACCCCATACCTAATCCCAACTCTAACCTTAACGCTTACCCATACATACCCTTACCATGGAACTAACACCTACCCTTAAACTAGCCCCACAAGTTCCAATTATGTTACAGTATCTTAGTTCAAAGGGAAGACCATTCCAAAGAATGAGGCAGAATTCCCGAGGACACAATCACGAGCAGTGATAAACTACACCTGATTTCCAACAAAATATCATCGAACGTCGATCTTGTGCAACGAGGAGCTTTGCAGGTCTTTAACAAACTTTTAGAAATTTTGGGGCTTGATTCTTTAGACTTTTTAATGTTTTGAATAGAAATTTACTGGCTGCCAACTACCAGTTTTGCTGTGACCAAGGGCAAGCCTGCTAACCATAGTCTAAACCAGGACAAAAAGCTAATAAAGTAATCTTGAGATGTTTACAACAAGCTTATCCACAGTGAAGTCCCCTCTAGAATAAATGTCCATTCTTAGCATAAATTTCTTAAAAAGACACTCCCGAATAAGTTTACTTTCTTAGCATCAAGTTCTCAAAAAGCTCTCTTTCGAAAAAATAAATTTGATATACTGTAAGTTGAGGCACTGCTTTTTCCTTTTAAAATGAAATTTCCTTCCAAGTGAAAGCACGGTCATTTCTGATGTCCCACACATGATAGGCAATAAAGAGGGTTAACAAAAAGACCTCCAAAACATCCAACTCAATAAATGCTTCAACTTACCCAACAGATGTCGGCATGAAATTCTTGGACGCTTTCAATCCTTTGAGACCACCCATTTGTTCTGCAGTTTTACGAATGCCTAGCATGGTGCCAGCTCCGTGTCTTTTCGCCATCGCAGCGCTGTAAGGTCCCGTCGTGCTAGATGACGTCCGGGATCGCCTTCTTGTTTCCCTCAATCGAATAGGATTGTTCAAAGAGTTCGGTTTGTATTTCTTTTCGCTGCGAGATTTCATCTTATTTGCAATCGTCGCCGAGGCGTATCTTGGATTCTCGTTGTAAAGTCGCGACGACACTGCCGCGTACCTCGATCTATTCGCTTTAGCACTGGAAAATGGCGATTTATGATCTTTCGCGTCCGGCTTTTTCACTTCAGAAGCATCTTTGCAAGTTATCTGCGGTTTTATTTTGAAGTTAGAGTTATCACGCATGGACGGAAGACCGTGAAGATGTAGCGAAGCAGTCTGTTGTGTCAACATACTGCCGTTCAACTTATTTTTACAAATATCCGCAAGCGGTTGACGCGGGCTGTCGACAATTGGTTCAACCCCGGAGAGATCGAGGTTCGGCTTTTTAGAAGTTGACAGCACGAAAGTCGACTCAAAGGCATTTTCGTCGGTGTCTGCGACTTCCGTTGCTTCGAAGTCGTTGTGAACATCATGGTTGACATCAAAAGTGGCATTCAGAAAACTGGTAGCTTCATTTTTGGCATTATTTGCGGCGGTATTTACTGCTGTTATATCATCGGCTATGGCATTAACAGTGGTATAAACTGCTTCAGAATCAGAACTCTTTACGTCGCTATTCTCAATAGAAACGTCACCAACTTCATCATCTTTCTTCGTCAACGAAGCAGTTACTAGGCCGTCAGCATTGCTTAAATTCGATACCAGGCCGTTGGAAGCCTTGTTTGAACTCGATTTCAAGACACTGGAAGCCTCCATTTGATGCAAAAGTACCGATTGGCTAACCTCACTTGGGGCTGTTACAGCAGAATTTTCGACTTCACAAGCAACCTTATTTTCAGTATCTTTGACCCCATCATCGTCACTAAACCGCTTGTTAGAGCTTGCACTACAAGATTCACTTTGCACCTCTGTACTTTCCTGCGGTAAACGATCAACAGAACCTTCTTGTTTTCCGCTTGTAGAGCTGCCAGACCCAATGATAGGAAGTGATATCAAATCGGCAATGCTTTTGTTGATGACCATGGTTCCGCGTCTTTCTTTATCTGTAATGGTAAACACATCATTCATAGCTACTAATCTTTAAGATAGCGAGGGAGATGAGAAACAAGGCGAAACACAGAACAGCTCTAACTTTTCATCGTTTTTACAAAGGGGTAGTTTCTAAAGGTAAAGTTGTAATCTTATAGTCTTATATCTAGTTCAAGGAACTACTCAACCGACTTATATCCTCTTGTCATTTTCTACATAGCATAGTGCAACCGCAGACGCCGCTCATAACTTCTAACCTGGTGCCCATTTACACTCCTGGGTGGAGAGAGACACAATTGTATACACATCTTCGATTTTAAGCCGTACTGCAATATGTCAATTATTCATGTTGAGTAATTTTTGAGAAATTTGTTTTGCTTTTTTATCTTGTATAAATGTATCTCTGCCAAAATCCTTTTCTACCCCTTTAGCCAAGCTTCAAATGTTAAAAAAACTGGTTGGAATTTTAGAAAGAATTTCATTTGCTCACCTTGCAGATCTGCAGCACAAACAAAACTGGTTTCAGGTGAACTCCCCCTTTCTTCATATAAATCAAGTAATTCCAAATCATCATTAAAAGGCACATCCGGAAGCACAAGATCATCCAGGCGGGAGATTTTTGGCTCACTTGCACCATCACACTCTAGCTCCAGCGCCCGACGTCGTGGCAGCAGCAACATTGTCTCTTGTCTCTCCACTCCAGTAGCCGTGATCGATATATCTTTGGCAGCATTGCTCTGCAGTATTAAAGTCTCATCCATAGATACACGAGGTAGCGAATGTTCACCAACCTGCTTGGTACTCTCCATAAGCAGATTCTGGCTAATAGCATCTTGACTTGCTTCTGAGATGCTTCCCATAGTATCACGTAATGCACGACCTTCATCCAGGAAAGAACGTTTACTATTAATCAGGGAGTTCATAGCGGCTATAGAGTCAAGATTCCTTGCAGCACCACCCTCACTGCGGCCACCATTTTTTGGTGTCTCGTTCTGCAGAACACACTTCTTTCTTGCTGGAGTTTGGATCGGGGTACATGAAGTGAAGTTCATTATTGACGTCACATCAAGACATTCTCTGGTCGATTCGTCAGCCCAAGTGATCCGCCTGCTTCCTTCAAGGTCTGCTAATAAGGCTGAGAAATCTTGATCGAGCTGAGGAGCTGGTATATCATGCGCTCGAACCTTCTTGTGAAGTTTGTGTACAAGACCCAGCAGTGTTGAGACCAATCTGAAATAAAAAAACATTAATTTAACATTGCAGTATCCTCATTTTATCTTACACCAGAACTTAATTTAGTGAACCAAATTCTTTCCTTGAGAGAGCTTAGGCCATTGTCGGCAAAGACCAGGTCAACGAAATTCCAGTGTAGTATGTTCGCAATGTTGAACTTTTCCTTGCCACTGTAAACAGAATTCTGACCTACCTTGCCCTGAGTTTCCATTGAGGGCATGTAGCCCTGGTCTAAGGGTCATCGTATCTCAGAACAAAAAGAACCCAAACTCATCGTCAACTCACTGACACACAAAGAATAAACTCATGTTAACTCATAGTGAAAACCAAGCTTAACAAACAAGATCATCAAAGCAGCTTACCTCTCAGTCAATTGAGAATCTTTTTCTTGCAGCAGCATGTATCTCCTCAAATGTCTGGCTTGAGCTCTGGCAGAAACCTTCTCTACTTCCAACATGCGAGCTTCTTGGAAAACAATGTAAGAATCTTTCAAGGATTCATCGACCACCGTAGAAAGCCATTCATCTGCACGTGACTTCAACACTGCTATCTTTTCGTCATTTCCGGCCAGCTGTTTGACCAATGACTGCGTTTTCTCTGTGAACTGTGTTTGCTTGATTTTCGTCGCCACCCTGAATCTTTCCAGTTTCCGTATGGACTAGAATGAAAACAGATTACTTATGAGAATCCCTTTTTCATGAATTGCAGTTTAATTATGGCTGGATTGATAAACATCTTCTGTAGAACAAAAACTTGAATTCTCACATTTGCCTTCAGTTAGGAAAATGATCCAAGTCACTTTGAAATCAGTGTTTCAAACCAACTGTTGCCAAGCTTCCCTACAATTCCATGGAGTGTTTGTTAGTTCCAATTCTTTTCTCTTCCTGTACTTGTGTATGGCTGATTGCAACCAATATCCCTGGTTCAAGGGCAAATTACCCTAAATCTAGCTGATTACACAGTGCAAAGCAGCGAGGTATCGAGTACCATTGGTATGTCTCAGTCATGAATAAACCAACGGCAATGCAACATTGTGGCAAGAAGTCTACCATAAGGTCAATATAAGGTATATGTCTCAGGTACATTTAACAAGCCATCATCTAACTGAGCCAAGGGTTTTACCAAGAAGATATCAAGCTCCCAAAGGTTTCAGTCAATTATATTGTTGATAAAATATCAAAGATAACAGATTGTATTTACCTCCTCAACTGCATTATCACTAGAATCTCTCACCAGTTGAATTCTTTCATTATTTCTTTCCTGTAAATGAATTCATTTCATCAACATCATAATTAGGAAAATACATATCGGGAAGTAAGATAAAGCAAAATATATAGTTCAAAACATTAAAGAATTAAAACAATATTTGTTGATAACCCACCTTTTTGAAAAGCTTGATCTTCAGCTCTTTTTCAGCAGCCTCGCAGTCGATAATTTGCTTGCGAATGAGACAGCGGCTTTTGTAGACTCCACTCAGTTCATCTTGTATCCTGCAGTGAAGAAAACATAATTAAGAGTTGTCCCAAAGTCTGTGTTCTTTAGTTATTTTCTCTCTCGGTCTTTTCTACCTTTCAATGATGATTGAAGTTAGTCCAGGAGTTATCAACCTGAACTGGTGCACCTTGATGATTAGTAGGTGCATTTCCCTCCTATTAAAGGGAAATAAAATAGGCCATCTTTGTGCTACAGTGTGATAAACTAGTTATATAGGCCTAGAGAAAATCGTTGGCCTATTTAATGGAAACCTTTAGCATTAGTAGTAACTGCAGAGTCAAAAAACCTTACAGGTATTGCAATCAACTAAAGCAAAGATAAAACTTATCTCAGCTCAAAGTCATTGTGAATGGGTCAGACAGTAATGGTTAATTGTTTCTTTCCTAATATCTTTGCAGCAGCTACTCACGTCAATGTGTTCGGATATGACGGCGATAAACTAATATATACAGTATTCACTTGAATCAAAAAGCATTTATTGACAACTTACACAACCAGCTGATCTCTTTGAGTGCATCTGAGTTTCTGTTGCTTCATGGGAGTCGCCTCTCCACTTTCATATCTCGTCACCTTGCTCTTCAAATCCTCAACCTGAATAAAATCATTTGTTTCGATGAACCCTCTGTTTATTAAATTTTTGATTCTCAAAAGGGACCAATATGCAAAGAGGCTATCTCAGGAATCATGCTAGCAAACCTATACAATCTAGTGCCAGTGAATATGCTTAGAAGGGGGTTCATCTTACACTTGGTAGTTTATCATCTTATATGCGGTAGTTTATTATCTAACATCTAATATGCTGGCAGTAATATATCATATAATATGCAGTGGATCTGCTCACGAGAGGATGGTTTATCATCTTGCACGAGGAAAGGTGTCTGACCTAGTTAAGATGATACACTAGCAACACATATAATATGATATTAGTATCTTATAAGCATATCCATCACATGCAAGCATAGTATACAATCCCGTTGTAAGTGTTTCCTCGCATTTAAGCATCAAATGCCACCCTTGGTGCAGGTATCGACCCTCTTCTGACATAATGTACCGCATATCAACTGTGGTAAGGGCATCAGGTTTTCTTTCAAATGAAATTAATAGTATTATTGTCTCGGTCTTAGTCCTAAATCAATCTATACTCTGAAATACCTGCGTTCCTGCCAACTATATAATATACCAAGTAATATATCGTCAATAATAATATACCTGTTGTTTTAGCTCCTCAACGATCTTGGCATACTTGGTGACGTGGAAGTCAACACTGATGACGTTGCTAGTAAGAGTTGACTTTATCTCCTTGGCACGGTTGGCGTATTTCAGTGTGTTATACGTGTCTTCATAACACATGCTGGAAGGGCTGCAATCATATAATAGATTATCAATCTCTGAGAAGCTAAGAAACAGAAAGAGAGACTGGCTCTCTTTCACTAAAGTTTAATCCTTTGCGATAAACAGACAGACTATATTGATCATTCTCTGAGAGTATAACTTAAGTGTTGAATGGCTTGATCAGGTAAAAGACAAATAAAATGCGCTGAACGAGTCTCTAAATTTGGGAATATAGAACTTCATTATTAATTGACAAGCTCGCATTTCTACCCTCCTTACTGTTTCAAGGTTTCTGAGTGCACTCACCCCTAGTTCGAAGGCTTGTTGGTTTGAAACCACCTTCAGACCTGTCACAAGGGTGAGAGGAGAGAATTTGCCAGCTATAAGTGGACAGGCAATAAAGAAGTAACGTGGTGTGGTCACAAAATTAGTAACAAAGAGAGGAAGGACCAAGACTGCACTAATCAATTAGTTTACCTTTCATTGGCTGAGCCTTTTGCGCTTTGCATATATAGAAATGTAAGAGAGTAGTAAGCGTATTTACCTATCAGTTGAGCTATGGTTTAATGTTTACAGTGTGATGTTATAATATAAAAATCTAATAGGAAAGCATTTGCATTTCCAAATATGATTCGTTCTGTGTGGATTTCAGCCTCAAAAGTTTTCGTCATTGATAAGGTATAACCAATTTGCTAACAGTGTGCTGTTAGGTGTGGGCACTTTTAGGGTACAATGCCTACATCAAAGCCAAACCAAAGAATGGGGCACTTTGCTGTTACTTTTGCTAGTTAGAAAATAAGTCTTCAATAATTACTTACTATAAGTAAAGGAAAATTATTCATAAAAATTACCTTAGTGCAGCGATCATAATTGTTTTGCAATTTCCACCAAGTGAATCCTTCAGTAATCGTGTGAGCTTGCTGTCTCTGTACGGAATATGAACATCTTTCTTTCCCTTTCAAGATGAAATTTCATTACATTAGGCATAAAAATGAGGTATTAAAGTAGCTGTTGAGAATAAGTTGATGCTGAGGCGTGCATGGAATCAGCTCCAGTCCTTTTTTTAAATAAATTGTATGTGTGTTCTGATTTGAACACATAAATAATTTTGTATGAGCAATCACACTTGTAAAAGGTTTGTGTACAAAATACATATGTTGTTTGTAAAAAGAGCAGTAAACATATTTTCTCATTGATGTTTGTCACTAAGCAGGTCGATGATAAAATGTATCTTATGTATTTGTTTCAAATAGCAAGGGAAAGCTATTCGTGGTCTGGTATCAGATTCATTTCAAAAACTGTAATAACACATGTCTGTGCATGTGATAAAGAGCACATGTGATCTAGCTTGTGTGTGTGCCTGTGTGTGTGAGTGTGATCACGTGCGCTAAAAGAAAAGCACTGCAGCTGCTCTAGGGGCTAGAGATTCTGAAGAAATTCTGCAATCCCTCCTTATTTGTCCCAGATTCAAACAATCACAAAAGACTCCTTGCGTGTCTCCAGGCCTACCCTTTTGAAAAAATGAAAATATCAAAAGAATTTTTTATGATACCTTTACTGTTTTATTGTCCGCCAAAGCATTGATGCAATTTCCCAGTGCCAAAAGTGACCTGTTGATGTTTGCACCTTCTCGCAGTCTTGCACCCCTATTAGTTGTCACTGTACCTCTTTCTGACCCAGCAAGATCAATCAGGGACATTTTCGCATATTTAACATCCGTGCTCAGGCCAGAGCTTTTTGGTTGCTGCCTGACAAATACCTGTTAACGGTAATAAAGGTTTGAAATAAGCTTTAAAACAACAGGAGATATTGGAAATCATTGATTGACTGCTGCGGCGGTCAGAAAGTGAAAATATCTATTACTTATAAAGCAGAATAAACCCATTAAAACACAGACATATCCTTCTGTTACTCTGATTTTAGTGCTTACACACCTTAGTACTTAGTGCAGACTATACCAGTCAGAAGAACATCTTTTTTTTTAATTTGTTCTTTCTGCCTCATTTGTGTATACCGAGCACTATAGCCAGGCACTCTCTAGATAGGTAGACCTATATAGATAGGTAGGCTACCTATATAGATAGGCACTCTCTACTGCAGTAAGATGTATCTAATACTTATATTTCTTTTTGTGCAAATAACCATCGATTAATAAAAAATTGAAGGATCATGCATACTTGGAACACAGCATGTGATCTGGATGACTGTTTGTTTGCATCTGTCGGATGTTGAGTTCGGTTCTGATTGCCTGACTCCAGCATGCCAAGGATTTCTTCTGCACTTTTTGGCTAAAAGTAACACAATGCAATGGGTGGATTATCACATTTCTAATTACTAACGGAATACCAACCTAAGTAACAATGGAGCTGGTCAACCAGTCTAGCTGCGCCCCTACCAGGAGTCCTGTAAGCTCCCTTGATCTCAATTTTCCTTCCTATTTTCATTGCCAATCATTATAAAATAATTCAGATACTTCACTAAATATTTCTTCACTTCTCTAATGTGATTCCTAAAATTTCCGCTACCCTCCCTGGATCCATAAAAGTATCTTGCTTAACACCCAAATATCCTTGCTATTGAAGGCCAGCTTAATGTATCAACAAATTAATTCCATAAACATATGAAGGTCAGGTGATACCATGTAGTCACACAGTAGCGAGACTGATAGTGTCTCTCCACATTACTGAAGGTATCCCCCAAAGTACTGTACATCCTCCCTAGCACTGCAGAGAGGTCCCCACGGAAGTTAAAACATAGCATCCTCAATTAAAGGTGGGTTAATCATTCAACATTTCTTTGATATTAGCTCAACTTTTGGGCAGCACTGAAAGTGAGTGTTTAACCACCTTATTCAGTCAGGTTCAGGATCTGACAGGATTTCTCTGCACTTCTTTTTATCAAGGGGCTGCTTAAGCAATATATTTTCTGATAGCTTTTCTGATACTGCCAGAGCAGCTTTGAAAATCTACATACAGATGATAAATCTAGATGATTTTTGGGAATAGGAATAAAAAAGCATAACTTGAATCGACAACCACTGAGTGTGTATTTTCAAAGATGTACCTCTAACAGATAAGAATTAACTCAGTGCTAACCTTATGTACTGAGAGACCTGTGACACAAACACCCTTTTGTGGATCTTCTCGCACAGCTAACGATGACCTGTTTGGAACGAGCAAGTCTCTTGCTGTTTCGTTGTATATCTGCAAAACCACAAATTCATAAGGCATATGGTCTAACATGTTGAAATACAAAGTATCCTCATACCCTTTGACAGACAAGATTCCAGGTTTGAGGAACACTACAATCATGGTAGCCTACTCATCAGAACATACAAAATACAAGTGTATTCTCATCTATTCATTGAGAGTTAGAGCTCACAAAAACATTATTTCTGCAGGATTCTTTTTCATCAGTCATTCTTTTTCATGTGTAAATTCCCCTCACATAAGAACTCTGGGCGTTTTAGAGCCTGCCGATGTTTTGTGGTGATTTATACAAACTTATCAGCCCCAACCTTCTATCTAATGTGTTTTAAGTGTGCTTCTAGTCAATGACTTTAGGTTGTTGGTGGAATCTTCTGGCTGGTACTGTATATCTAAAATATTTTATGAAATAACAAAACTTGGGATGTAGTGATGGCGCCAGAGGAAGGCTACAACACACTTTGCCGTTCTGCAGGGTAGGGCAGAACATGGTCTCGGGTGTAAATGAGAAGACATTTCTATCGTTCTATCGTATTATTCAGGTTGGCAGTTTTAACAAGATCTCGGATGTGAATGAGCCATTTCTATCATTCTATCATATTACTCCGGTTAAACTCAGGTCTCGACATGCCACACTACGCAGTGATTACCATGGGAAATAGCTCTTCCCTTCCTAGCCCCCCTTTTGGTGGGGAAACCTGGGGCCACCACCCACTGCCAGGATGTCATATTTACCTCCAAATACGAAACAGAGACTTCACAGGAAAACTCTTCTTTTCTTTCCTCGATCTTCATGTACAGTTCCATCATCGTCAGAAAAATAACACCAGGTTTGTTTGGACTGCCCAACATCGTGTGGGTCTTTCCAGCGGAGGTTGCACCGTAAGCAAAAACAGAACAATTAAAACCCTCCAAAACACTGTCTATCACAGAGCTTGTCGTGTTTTCAAACACTTCTTGGTTCGAAGATCGCTCATCAAAAACTCGATCAAACACAAATTGAAGGTCCTTCACCCTCCGATCTAAGATATTCCCTCGGGCAGGTTTGGATCTCGATTTAGGGGGAGCTCTTCCGAATAATCGAGCGTTGTTTTCAGAATCACATTTCGGATCGAAAACGAGCATATGTTCGTCGATTACTCGCACGACACTCCTGAATCCTCCTTCTTTCTCTTGAAAATTTGTTGGTCTGACACGGACCACAACTTTGACATTACTTGCACGATTTGCTTTCGAGTCTGTTCCCTTCTTCGCGTTTGAGACTGGCGTCCTTTTGCTGGCCATCTTGGTTTGATGTTTGGCTGTTTGGGCCTAAAATTTACTTGATTTTTTTCGTTGTAAAAACAAATCCAGGCGAGCGAGAAACTTCAGTGGCAGTAAAATAACATCAGCGAGTAAAATGGAGAAGTAAAATCACGGTTTCATCATCAATCTGAATCCATTATAAACAATATAAAACTTTTCTTCGAACGCCCCCAACGATCACATTTGAAACTTTAAAATTCTTTTGATTTGAAATCTGGCGGTTTGCAAAACAGACTTCAAAACGTTTCTCGCCCCAGACCTCCCTTTGTACTCGGTGCGTGCCTACCTTCGATGTCAACATTTCAAAGACTTTGGCCCGCAGCGTGTGGTTTTCGGGGTTTTCGTATGTCTGTGAAGCCCGCTGGAAGAAATAAAATTATTCGTTTAATCCGAATATCTTGCATTTGTTCCTTTGTTTTCGCAAACGAATGCGTTTCCTTCTCTTCTCCCACTAATAAGCAGAACTAAGCGAGCAGCTCAAAAAAGCGAGACGGGAGATGCAAGGCTTTAACCCTATCAAGCCTAGGGTATTTGAAGCTGTAGGAAGCCTAGGGGGGGGCTGATTCGGCCCCCCCTCTTTTAGTCCTTTCTTACACACCCGGTAGACTTGAAACTTTGCATGACTATAGTCCATAGCAAGATGCAAAAAACTGACCAATTTTTTTTTTAAAAAGTCACCTGATATCTTGATGACGTCATCATATTTTCCTTTTTTTTGAAATTTTTAATATTTAATTGTATGAATTCCTTGAAGGGATCTGAAACAAAATTTTTTCTTCAATATGGATGCAGACAGGCTTTATAAGTACTTGTAGATCATTTATGTAAATATTACACAAAATTTTGATGAAATTAGGTAAATTTCTTTACCTCATGTCTAAGCGCGCTCTTATCCCCAGAAAAATGAATCGCTCTTATTTCATATTTTTGAGTTGTTTTACCTGTAAAGGCAGTTTTGTTGAGTAGAATACATGTGCTAGGTCGGAAAATGTAATTGTGAATATATTTTCTATAGCATAAGGGTCAAGTAAAAATGCTGACGTCAGCATAAAATGTGGGAGAAAAAATTGCGCATGCGCAGTGAAATTGCACAAAATGTTGTTTATCAGGAAGAGCATAAAAAATAGCCTACAGCAATAGTCCAATATGCATTTTCCATGTCTTGTGTAACTTTTATAAGGACGCTTTTGACTTTTGATGCTTACTGTTTTTCAAAATGACCTGTGTTGACACCCTGGAACGAATTCAATTTTTTCAAAATATCACTTTTTAATTATTAGGAAGAAAAAAACTAAAAGTCAGAAAGTTTGAAAGTCGCAGATGCCATTGATAAAAATACACAGCAGGAAAACTGCTAGGGGGGGCTGATTCAGCCCCCCCCCTAGGCTTGATAGGGTTAAAACTATGACGTGCCTAGGGCCATGCCCCCTTACCCCCTCTTAAATCCACCAGTACCTGTAAAGCCTTATTCAACACTTTCTCAGCCTTTGCTTTTACTAGTAAAACTTGTTCAAAAACCATGGGCAAACCATCAGCCTTTTTCCTCCTTTTTGACTGATTTTGATGGAAAATATTTTTTGGAGATTATATGCATTTTCCGGTGCTATTATAGCCAAATAGCCTGATATGACTCACTGAACAGTCCTGGGTGGATTTTAAGCTTATTTAAGACATTCATTATAGGAAAAATTTGACTAAAAAATATAGGCTAACTATATCAGGCTTTTTCCAATTCTTGGCTGATTTCAAAGGAACATTTTTGGTGATTTGTTTTAAATGCCAGTAAAATCAAGTATTTTAGTGGGGTTAAAACTAGCCCAGGTACGTTTTCTTGTCTTCCTCTCAAAGTCAACCGTCAATTACTTCAATTTTTTGAACTGTAGATGGTCGATCCATGCTTTTTTGAGGTTGCTTTTCCTCACAGTAAACACCAAGGAATTTTTTGTGAAGAAGAACCAGAAACAAAAACATTCTCACGTTATAAATGAAAAGAATGACGTAGGTCCAAAATAGAAAGACAGTTGTTTAGTATCAATTGTAAGCTTTTAGCTTTGTGTATGCAAAACGTTTTTGATTAAACAATTTCAACATTTCAACAGTCTCTAAATTTTGATTGTCGAGGACTGAAAAACAAATGTCTAGACTTAATAACAGTGATCCATTCTTTGATCAAACATAACATCATTTGGTAGAAATAAAAAGGTAAGGTTTTAGCGAAGTTACGTAATGCAGTTCACATATGGCTAAAGACATCAAGCCATATAGTCTCAACCAAAACTGCATTCATTTTTCTATAAGAAACTGTATAGCCAGATTTTCAAAACTAGAAAACTTTAGTAATATATTTCGTATGAGTGAAAGGCGTAAAAAAACTTTTTAAGTCGTTTAAACAAATAAAAGCTTAAAAACGTCCAGTGCCCTTCATTTTCTTATCTGATACTTTTTCTGGAATTATTGGCATTGGGTGAGATTTTATGAGTGTGCAAGTAGAGAAAAATGTATCTTGGGATTAAAAAACTTCCTAGACTAGAAACTTTCCGTGCCATATTTGATTCTCACCTTAGGCTTTAGCAACTCTCACTGTAGGCTTTAGCACACTCTGGGTTGTCGTGCAAATGTTGACCTATTGCAGAGTCATGTTTTAGTGATCTTTTAGTTTTTAGACGCGAGATGGTTGTTCTCGTTGCGGCACAGTTTTTTGGCGTATGCTAGACGGCACGTTTTGTTGTAACATTTCCGTACCATCCAAAAAACTATGGTAGCAACTATCCAGCAAAGATTCGTACAGAAATGATTAGTGTTTTCCAAATCAAGCACATGTGTTTTGACGGAGCTGCGCAGTAGAGAAGGTGAGTTGCAGGGTAGTAAGATGGAGGACGTCACGAAAAAATCTGACCTACCCCAAGGGTATAACAAAAAAGGGTAGGTCACCCCATGCTTCCCTTAAACAGGGGTGTCCCTGGTCCAAGGATCATCATCTCTCCATATAAATAGACCCTTACTCTGGCACTGATAGAATTATGAAAAAAATACTTCATGAAAATTTCTTGTAAAGGTGAATAATTGAAGTTTATGTAGGATGGTATTTACAGTAGGTTTATTTAACTAAACCAATTATATTAATGATTTATTTCAAATGCTTTATTATTTGTGTTGAATAGTTTTTCTTACGAACAACCCTTTGGCTTTCTTCACTGTCGGTCGAATGTTATTTTATGAAGATTTCTAGAAAATGAAATTTATTCTTTAGAACTAGAATAGTCTACGTAACAGGATTGAACCATGGATTCATCTTTGCTAGAAAATGGAGTGTTCCAAAGTCAGGGGAAAAATAAAGTCATGAACAGTTGATCGGTACTGGAGCTTGAGAATGGCAAGGAAAATCGGAAACACATTGTATAGACAGAAAGAGTTCGTTTTCAACTTGGGCTCTATCAGTAACAGTTCTTAATTTGTCTCACTCAACTCCGGTGATGATTTGTTTTTCCTTACCATACCAATAACTCATTTCCTTTCTCTATCCAAATATGAGTATGATAAGCGGTTAAGTTTCCTTTTCGTGTTCTCTCTGGTGTACTACTCTGATAAGTGTCAGAAGCTTTAGTTGTTATAATGTTTCGCTATGTTGTCAATGTTCCTTGCCATCCTCAAGTTCTGAACGATCAAAGACTGTTCTGACGTACTATTCTGATGAGTGTCAGACGCAAAGCTTTCGCTATGTTTCCGATCCTAGAGAAAATTTTTGTTAACCCAGACCAAATTTCGTGGCAGTCCGATAATACGGATAAGAGTATTGAGAAACACCCTGGCCATTCGTGGATTTTGCCTTGTCTCTTGTTAGGAGGAAGCTACATTCATCAATTCGAGTTCTACGAAATGCAATGCACTGATGTTTTTCCAGGAAGCAAATATTCATTGATTCAAGATGGTAGCTTTAACATAAAAAGGTATATTTTGTAATTTCTGAAATTCCCAGGAATACGAGTGTAGAAATATATGAAAATTTTACCTGTTCAGAGTGATCTCATGTTCAATACAGAGTTCTTGATACTCATAGGGATAGAGAATATCAGAAATGTTAGAGAAAAAACCACAATTCAAACTATTTGGTGTAAATTGTGGTTTTTCTTCTATTACTCAAAATCCTACCTTTATTTGTGGTCTAGTTTTTGGATTCAAGAGTAATCTTCAGTTATCCTCTTCTGCCATCCTTTTGTGTTTGGAAATAAGGAAACGTTGTCTCGA
Source organism: Pelagia noctiluca (assembly GCA_963924455.1). Taxonomy (NCBI): domain Eukaryota; kingdom Metazoa; phylum Cnidaria; class Scyphozoa; order Semaeostomeae; family Pelagiidae; genus Pelagia; species Pelagia noctiluca. The sequence continues at coordinate 12,520,336 of OZ004329.1, read as the reverse complement.
TAGAAGTCCGCTTGCACCACCTGGAATGAAAAGGAATGAAAAGGATGGATATGAAGAAGGATCATTTTATTGTTATCTACCCAACGCCCCATCTTACCCACTTTAAATTTTGTACATTCCAAGGGTAGTCTTATTACAATCCCAGAGTGTCTCAGAATTCCAAAAAACTGAATGTTCCATCTTTTTAACCCTTAAAACTTGTCGAGGGAACGAAATATATTGAACATCTACAATATGAAATATTTTTTGAATAAAAAAGATATAAGAAATAAACTTCGATAGCCAAAGATCAGCACTTCCAGATGTTGCTGGCCAGCTTTTACTATGTTCAGCTAGCATAAGGGTAAAAAATATCTTTTAATCTTTGAATTTACAAATATTTCTTTACCATTAGTTTGCATATGGTCTTCTGATTCTGATGGTGTAAAATTTCTGTAGCTACATTAGACCAAATTTTCAATAGGAGTAGGAAACTATATTTGATATCCCAAACTTTGTCTCTATCATTTATAGCACTGTGCCTTGGGATATTTGTCCGTATCCTGAAATCATTGGACGGTCACCTAAAGACATGGGGCATGAACCTCTTAATTTGAGTAAAAAAGTTGTCAATCACAACCAATATACCACCTCGAATAACCGCGTATTTGGGGTACTGGCTCGAGTTTTTGGGTGTGTAAAGCTCTTGTTTTGTAGTTTACAAGCAAGGATAAAACAATAATTTACCTTTTATGAAGGCATTGTGCAACCAGCTATCAGATATCCCATTTTTACTCGAATTCAACCAAATCATTGCAATTTGCAACTTTTTATTAGCACTTAAATGTTTTTATTTGTTTTAAGGATAAAATTCCCTTTAGCTTCGTTTTTGGTATGACCTGGCTCTTTAATAGGTGTTCTCAAACTTGATCTATGGTAATTCAGCCTTCTATGTTTTTTGAAATAGTCAATATTGGCTGAGAAATGTCAAAAACTAGCTTTTTACACCCCCAGAACTCAACCCAGTCCTCCAAATACACGGTTAGTTAAAGTGATGTGTTAGAAATATTCTCACCATATGGGTCTCCACCCATAGAATCCAAATAAACGTTGCGGTGATAAGCAGCTTGGTTCAATTTACCTGAAAATCACGAATTCACTGTCAATGATATGTCCTTTTCGAAAATAGGTCTTTAATTAACTATCAGTGTTGAGGAGATTGATAAGAAAAAGGCATTTGAAATAAGACTAAAGACAACATTTCAGATTTCTGTTCCTCCTTCAAAATGTAAAGGTGAATCGAGAACTTTTGGGGAAGAATGAGACTTTGTTAGGGGCATCGAAGGGAAAAGGTTATTTTATTCGCATAGGTAGGTGAGGATCTTTGATATCTCATTAAGATGAAAACAGCACCAAGAGAGTGGTAGCCCTACCACCTATGGCAGTCATAGAGAAAGCACCTGGTATAGTTGATGCGCAGTGATGTTGTCACACCTAATATTAGAAAATTGGTCGAATCAGGAGCTATGAATGTCCCTTATTTGGAAATGTATACATCAAAACCTTTGATAGTGTTGAAGACTTTTATTTCGATACTTACTAATCATACTTCTTTCGTCGTCTTGATGAACTTGTCTCTTTGCTGGAGCTATAAAAAAGCACAGAGACATAAAAATAGAGGACACGATTCGCAAGAGGATGAATAGGAAAACCAAGGCCTTAACGTAGGTTAGGACGTAAAAATATTCCCAAGCTCCAGAGTCACCTATAGTATACATAGTTGTAGGAAAACCCATCAAAGCAATACAGCGGCCCGACAGATGACATTACTTCAAGATTTCCTGGGTTTAAATTTGAATAGGGATTTACTAGAGTTCAGTAGAATCTAGGCTTTAGGGTGGTTCCTTTAGGCTTTACCAGGGCTTAGGAGTTTCCAGTTCAATTCAATTCAATCGCATGAAAGTAGCAAAAGCAATTTCGAAGCTCAAGAGTAATCACTAGCCTATATCCTCACTAGACTAAAAATATCTGCCTCTTTCTCAATAAGCATTTCGAGGCTTAATGGTGAAAACAAACAATCAAACATACATGCTACTGGAGCTGCAGGAATAAAATTCCTCTGCTGATAGTTTTGTTGTTGCTGCTGGGCTGGCATGACAAAACTTCGCTTTTCTGCTGTGACTTGGTTTTGAGGATTGCTACCAGAGTCTGTAAGCTTAGCAATCTCAACGTGGCTCACTGGAACTGAAATTAAAGATACAAGAATAGAATTGATCCTATTCATAGTTTTAGGCCTTACTTCAATGTCTTAACTGTAATTGTCTATATTATATATCAATCCCTTGCTCCTCTTTAGCAATAATTTACCCATCTGCTGTTGGGGAATGAAAGTATGGAAACGATGGGCCTAAACTTTCGAAAGCTGAATCCTACTTTCATGAGAGACTATTTCACACCGAAAATAATGAGTAATGATCTCCGAATTACTGATCCTCTTAAGATTCCAAAGGTGAACTTTAATATCAAATCTCTATGTTATCAGGGACCCAAGATGTGGAATTCCCTACCTGATGAAATGAAAACTTCCCAAAATACCAAACATTTTAAAAACTTTATCAAAAATTGGTTTCTTGAAAATAAATGCGAATGTTCTTTTTGTGAAAAATAACTGAATTCAATGTCATCCCTTGGTTGCTGCAAGTTAGTATTTAGTGTCATTAAACAGTAACATTGGATGAATTATATTATTATCAGACCCTTCTGCAAAGCCATTCATTAGTACATAGAATCCATCAAATTGTGATAAAGTCCATTTCGAGCGATTGTTTCGGAAGGCCATCAGTCGCCACTTTCGTTATATAGCAACTAACCTTTGGTGAAGCTTTGAGTTGTTTTAGATGTAGCAGGCGCACTGATGGCAGGAACAGCTCGGATGATTCCCAACTTATCTAGATCTTGTCCAAAGTAAGGCATTCTGCTTCGTCTTGCTCCTGTTAATACAATATCAATCAATACTACTAGTATCAATACAATCAGTATCATAGAGAGTGGAGCTAGTGTTATTACTAGGGCTGGCTCTGAGGGACCCATGAAGGTAAGTTATCCATGATTATTCATTATAGACCCTTTTCGGGGGAGTTTACGCCCAATAGCATCAACCTTTGGGACAGTCTTTTGGGACAGTAGCCAGTCTTTTGATTGCCCTGACTACAATATCATGAATATCTTACTACCCTGACAAACAAGCTGGGCTGGGATGTTTATCTCATTTTGTTTTTATTTACTTAGGGAAGGAGTTCCATGTTTTGCAAAAACAGTTAGAGGTTTCATAGAGCATTGAGATAATTTGTGGCAATGAAAAATGACCCTGTGAGGATACCATCAGAACTGTGGAGGGATGCCATTATTAATTTAGGGGATAATATCAGTAGTATTGAGGGATATAAACTTTAAATAAGAAAATCTTTAAACATATTTAATGACTTACCAGGGAAAGTTTGACCGGGCAAAGGTTGATAACCCAAAGACCTACGGTTTCTATTCAGATGAATATGTTGTCTTGATAGAACACCACTTGCTCCAGCTTTAAAATCAATATTCAAGAAGTTAGAGAATAAAAGCATGAAAACATAATCCTATTTGAATTATCGTATGCACTATATATACTATAGAAATATAATAGAGTAAGTTTATCATAGCTGAAACCACGAATCATGTCATAACTCTGGGTTGAATGCATCATAATTGGAACATACCGTAAGGGTCACCTCCCATACTATCGAAATATACGTTCCTATGTCTTGCAGCTGCATTCAGTTTTGCTGTTGAAAACAGAAGTGACATGTTTAACAAAAATGACATGAACAAATTCCAATCGATCCATTGAAAAGCTAAGTTGACATAATATAGAATGCTAGATGAAATATATTCCCTTTTTACTTTCCCATCAAAATTATGCTTTTGTTAAGTGGGGTAGAGTAAAGACCCACCTATAAGAAACTCTTGATGAGTGGTCTAAGGAGACATGTTTATGTATTCTAGCACTCTTCAGTTTCAACGATATCTTTCATATTTCACCAGAATAGTTCGGTACGGAGTGGCAAGAATCAGTAAAATTCCGAAATTTGAGGTTAAAGGTTCTCAAAAGAAGTGGTTTTACTTTATTCATTGGTAAGGCAAAAAAAGAAATATGATATCAAATTTCCTAAAACCAAGACGAAGCCTAATTCAGTCATACCTATTTAAGTAAACAGTTGTTAACTGGGGTATTCGAAGGAGTATACATTGGTAAGGAAAAACAAAAAGAAAACACATTCATTTTCTTATAACCAAGACATACCTATGTCAGTCAGCTTTGCATTGTCTGCAAAAAAGAAAAAACAATCATAAATAGATGAATACGATTAAGATAGCTTATAGATGGATGAAAAATAAAAATGGCTGAACACACATTCATACAAATCTCACTTTGTGGAGTAGCCTTTGCAGCAGGTGCAGCAGGGACACTCGATCGTTGTTGTTGTTGTTGTTGTTGAAATTGATTTCCTGTTTGTTGTTGCATGAATTTTCCAAGAACTGGAGGAGTGGCAGCAGATCTCTCAACCACAGTGTGAGCTTGAGGTTGAGCTGCAAGAATGAATATGAATCTCTTTATCAACACATCAAAAATCTTCTTGCAATACTTCAGTAGAATCTAGACTATTACTAATCCAGTTTACAATAGCCATAGAGAACGTATGTGCATGAACGTGGGGGATGTTTTGTAATTTAGAGGAATACCTTCATTACTTTCGAAGGATTTCAGTACTTTTAGGGGATATCATCAGTAACTACTTGGAAGTATATTGAATACTCTGGAAGATATTCAGTTCTATTGAGGGAAACCATAAGAACTGTGGGTATTGTGCCTCATGGTACTGATGATTTCCCCTACAGCACTCAAAACCATCTAATGTACTAATGATATCCCTCCCCAGTGTTGATGGTTCCTTTAACAGTACAGTAAAAACCCGCACATAAGAACCTAACTTTTTGAACTCAGCCTGTTTGGGTTCTTATATACTGAGGTACATCCAGTAATCAGGGTATAGGTTCTTAACATTGGGTCCAAAGCAAGCAGAAGAAAAAAATGATAGTTGAAGGTTCAGCATTGAAATATGAAAGCAATTTTGCCAGCAACACAAAGCTTTGATTTAAAAATATAGTCCTTTAGTCCTTGGGGTTGTTTCTTCTCATCTCCTGACCCATCCACAGTCACTAGACAACCAGTTTTTCAAAAAGTTTGGTGTAGATTTATTTCCCAATGAAGAATGAATGAAACCCTTTATTAAGAACCTAGTTAGAATATCAGGCTGAAATGGTTCTTATTTATTAGTTACAAAATATCTTATTTCAGGCTTTAGGTTCTTAATAAAGGAAGGTTCTTATGTGCGGGTTTTTACTGTACTGCATAGAGATTCCCCAGGGTGATCCTTCATTGACTCATTGACAAAGGTAGGCTGTCTTGTTAAAATGCAATGCAACAACACATATTACCTGGAACGGCTGGTCTTGCGAACTGGCGTTGGAACCCAGGTCGTGGAATTCCGGATTTCTCAACACCGTTGATAGTTATCTGGCGTGCAGGGAAATTGAAAGGCAAGTTGGGTGGGGGTTGGAATTGCATCTGGGCATTCAGTGGTTTAGGTATGAAAGATTTTGGGTTGAATTTCTGCATTGGGTTTTGAGATTTCTTGGCTGCTGCTGCTGCACTATTGCGTGCCACCATTGATCTGGCTCTCATTGCTGTCAGAGCGGCTGAAAGAATGATAAATGCACTGATCTCAAAATAAAGACTGGATTGAGCATCGGATGTTCTAAAATGAAGTCCTTGGCGGCCATATTGGGATGCCCAATTCAATAAATCGAGATTTCACTGGGGCGTGCCTTTTTTTTTGATGATTATTGGAGTGTTAAGAAGGATCAACTCGAGACGGAAAAATCGTGCAGCTATTGTCAACAAACAATCAAGTCCATGTAATTTCTTTGGCAGCCATATTGGGAAGCCAAATGATAGCCGAAGCAATTGGCTTCAAACATTCAACTCCAGAAACCAAAGAATGCTCGATCCTGTCTTTATATTGAGATCAGTGGATAAATGGGTAGAAAATAATAGATTGGATTGCTGTTGCTTCCTATTGCTGTTAATTACAAAAATAAATTGGTCTGCAAAAATAACAATATTATAGTAATAATGATAATTGATTAGTTTAAAGTTCGTAGTATTCAATAGTGCACACTAAGAAATGTATATTAATCAGTAATCAGTACCAACTATTTAAATACTTGAAATACTACAACGAAAAGTAAAAATTTACACGGATTCCTACATTTTTCAATCTATTTACAAGCTCTCAGGTACAGCTATCCCCCTTCCACCCTTTGATTTGTTTTTTTAAAGGAGATGACGCTATTACCGTTCTTTATCACATCAGGTAAGTTATTCCCCATAAGTTATTTTTATGAATCTTGGTATTTACATTCTCCCTACATTCTCACAGAAAGTGTTTTGAGACACGGCAGCCTAGGAGAAGGGGGCATTGCCTACCGTTGGATGAGATAAGGTTTTGCATCTGAGATTACACAAGCAAATCCACTTATAATGTCATTCTGTGAAAATAAGTCTCCATTGAGAGAAAGCATCTAACTTTTTGCTTCGCTCTAAAACAATAAACGCACAAAATTCTCTCATACCTTTGTATCCTTCGGCGTAAGCTTTGGCTATTTCATCAACTTTCGATTTCAGCTGGCCTGGAGGAAGGTGCTGTGATACGACTGAAATGGAAATGGAATGATATCAAAACATGAGTAGGATTAAAGCTGCCTTAGTAGAACTTCAGCAGTACTTTAGGTTTCATTTTCGTTTTCTTTCTGACGTACTTCTCTAATGAGTGTCAGATGCAAAGCTGTTTCCAATTTTCCTCGCCATTCTCAAGTTCTGTACTGATTAAAGACTGCACAGGCGTACTACTCTGATGAGTACCAGAAGCAAAGTACCAGTAGCTAGTTACTATATTTTGCTAAGTTTCCCACTTTAGTCACCATCCTCAAGTTCATTTCTGATTGGGCAATTTCGATCCACTTCTGAGTATAACAATTCTTTGGGTTTCATTTGTGATCTCTCTCTGACCTACTACTCTCATGAGTGTCCGACGCAAAGCTTAAGTATTTATCATGTTTCACTGTGTTAACAATTTTCCTCACCATCCTTAAGATGTTATGATCAAAGACTGTTAAACTCAATCAGTATTAGTATCTATGATTGAATAAAAGAGTCAACTATAAGCATTGATATACAGCTGATGACGTCTTTCTATTGCCACTTTGCCTATGCTTTAGCTAACCCCCTCTGTAATAATTCCTCTCTCTAATAAGCCCCCCCCCTCTGTAAAAAGCCTCACGGTGTAATAAGCCCTTCTCTCTAATATGCCCTTCTCTCTAATATGATCTTCTTAGCTAAAAAGCCCTCTCTCTCTAATTAGCCCCCCTCCAATTATCCCCCCTGAAGGTGTAACAGTAATGATTCTTGGCAAATCTCAACAGGAAAAAAGCTAAAAATCGTGCCCATATGTAGACGATTTTCGCTTGAAGGACCAAGATGAGGTTCAACACCGAAATCTATTGAAGAACCTCCCTCCAGGGTCCTTTCTGCTGCATTGATTTTTACTTTTCACACTTAAAACAACTTTCAAGGATCAGCGAACTTCAAAACCAGACGGGGTCAAGATCAAAAAATGACTGCAAAAAGATCAATTTAAGGTCTTGCAGACCTCTCGCAGACTAAAACTTGAAAAAGACACATCCAAAAGTCGAAATTTCGAAAAAGATAAGTAAGAATATGTAATTTAATAGATGTTAGTAGATTTGGATGTATAAGGCTTGATTTAAGAAATTGTTTGAAAAAATTTCGCAGGTGTAAGAAAGAGGAAAACTTTCCATTCTCTGCTCTTTAACAGCCATAACAAAACTCACCAATATGCACCAACGCAAGACATAGCACTAAACCAATACTCAGCTCCAAATATCTTTTCATATTTCCCTCCCAGATAATATCCAAAACTCCAATTCCAGAGTTCTAGGCTTCTCAGATTTCCAAAAATTCTCGGGCAATTGAACCTCGAAGCGAGAATCCAGCAGTGTTGAAGCAGGTGGCAGTGCAATTTTCTAATTTGTTTTTCATTTCAGCGTCACAACCTGCGGGAAACACTCGGGTTGTGAATACGAACCGCGGGCAGGTACACGGATGGTCGCTCTCTTCAGACGCATGACCTAAAGCTAGTGATCCAGAGATCAAGTGAAAGTTAATGAGAATTTTAAATGAGGATTGTGCTTCGCAATTACGCAGGGAAGCAAACAAAAACACTGCAGGATACTGGATGGTGGAATGTTCAGGGTTCGCTCAGATTTTGCTGAAAAAGTGCTGTATTCATCTATTTGGAGCAAGATACAATAGAAGTATTACACAAAGACACTATAAAGCTATATGTTGTTACTCGGAGTTTCATGCTATTGCGATCATTCCAGAATTTGAGCAGTTGCATCTAGTTGTTTGATTGCAATGGCGTGAAACTCCTAGTAACTACATATACATAGTGACATACATATCAAGTGAATATATATGTAGCTAGTTTTTGTTTCTACTTTGTGCTCTTTGTATGCTACTTCTATTGTATTTTTCTTTATCTTAGGTAGCTATAGAGCATTCTCCCTGCCAATGAAGACACTTCACTGCAAACTATTTAAGCAGAGAGTAATATACATAGTATTAAGAAGGTTACACTCAAAAGACTTCAAAAGAGTCTTCATCTCGACAAGCCTGTTTTGTGGTTTCCCACTCATCAGGAGATATATCTTGATATACAGTAATGTATTGAGCACTCTTTCGGCGAATTGATATACATACTTCATATAATCTGTTTTATGTATACTAAGAGAACAAAACTAAGAAAACTAGACTCTTCAACTCGACAAGCCTGTTTCGTGGTTTCCCATTCATCAGCAAGTATTAAGTCATTTGAGTCTGGTCTTCTTGGTAATATAGTAGGTTAGATTTAGCCTGTCTGATGATTGCGAGAACATGCAACTTTAGATTACAGAGAACCAGTCTCCTTCCTTGGTTCTCATATATACCACTCTGTACCTTCGTAAATCGAGTCCTGCGATGCGGTCATAGACAACACAGTTGCTATAGAGGGTTAAGTAGTGGGTTTTACATTTTTCAATAAGCAACAAGTCAATAATCCAAAGATTGAGGGAATTTTTTCCAGCAAGAAGAACATGAAATGAAGGCTATCACTTTCTTTGACTACTTTGATAGTTTTCTCTTACCTGAAACGGAGACATACCTTAACGAATGTTTTGGGGTATGGGATGGTAGCTAGTCTGTTATTTCAAGCGAAATGTTAAGCTGCAGTAAGAGTCTGGACGCAAAGTCTGGTTGCTTATTGAGAAAAAGTGTTGCCAGAGTTGCAAAAATATCTTGACCTGCCTCTAAACAAGGGAGGATCATCAGCTGAAGGGCGAACTAGCAATCATTCCTAAGCTGAAACGTTCACTTATCTTACAGTATTTACAAATACCTAGTTGCTATATACAAACTGTGTCGAATTCCATTTTCCAGTTTTTGGGCGTCAGTTCAACATTGTCATAATCAAAGTCTTCATCTAACTTGAATTCTTCAATCAGATCAGTAAACTCCTTTTTTGGCGATTCCTCGTTGCTCTAAATAAAAATATCACTTTTAATCACTTTGGGAACGTCTATGCAGTACTGTGTAAGATGTTCACTAGGGTGGAGGGGGATATCATCAGTAGGGAAAAATTAGTGTGAAGAATGTTCTGTACTGAAGGGAGATATCATGAGAACTGTAGAAGATACCATTTTTATATAGAGGGTATTCAGTACTGTGGAGGGAAAATAAAAGCGCTGTGGAGAATATGGAAATGATGGTTTTTTCCGAGTACTGACTGAACATCCTTCACAGTACTAAATCGGTCCTCTAAAGTATAATAATCATCCTCCGCAGTACTGCAAATTACCCAGCTCCCTCTCGGGCCAAGTCCCTTGGAGGATGTCCCCCCTGGGCTGAATCTTCCAACCAAAAGGCTACCTCAAATTTTAGAGACAAATGTCGTTACCTCTCACTCACCTGCTCATTATGAACTTCTGACTCTTTATTCAGCAGTTGCGTGCTAATTTCCAGATTCGTTATTTTTGCATAAACATCTTCACCTTCAAAAATACATTATTCTAGATTAAAGGCAAAGCGAAATAAAATCAATAAACATGGGCAACAGTCTAAGCATTGAATCTTGAACAGAGCTTTGTTGCAACAAGTGTCTACAGATATAGAATAGGGCACTTGCACGTGTAAATGCTGCAAGGAGTGATTTATTAGTTTCTTCATGCTTTGTGAAAGGAAGAGACAATCAATGAATCAACCTGGGGAATGCTCGTACTGTTGAGGGTATTAAGTACTACTGAGTATATTCAACTCTGTGGGGGAAATAATTAGTATCATGGGGCATACCATCAGTACTGTGGAGGATGTTCAGTACTTTTGGGGGATACCATCAAAATAGCCAGAAATTCTGGAAAAATAGCAAAACGAACACATAGATTACTAAGCTTTTCGTCTGACACTCAACAGAGTAATACGTCAGAAAGAGAACGAAACAGAAACCTAACTGATTTATATACCCAGATGTGGATCGAAATAGGCTAATCAGAAAAGAGGTGAATGATTGGTATGGTGTAGGAAAACCAATAAACACCCAAGATACAGTGAGCTGACCAATAAGATTACTTTAAGAGTTTAAAAGCCTATGGTTAGAATTGTTTTCGAGGGTATTTTGTAGAGGATATTGAGTTCTGTAGAGGAAAATAGCAAGTACTTTTCATATTACCTCCACATCTGTCGATAACGTTGTCACCCCTTAACTTTTAACAAAAAGTAAGAATTAACCAAAGAGAAATACATACTTTTTGCATCAAAAATTTGACCAGGCAAGGCATCATCATCACTAATTCTATTCAATACCAGCACTGCAAGAAGAAGCAAGTAATAACTTATACTTCTCACAAATATCTTTATGGGTGGCAATAGCTTCTCTATCGGAGGTTCTAGCTGTAAGGAGCAAACCTGGCACCACCATTGCCTCTGGATATAATAATGTTTTGGGTTTCATTTTTGTTCCTAATACTCTGAATCGAATATTGCAACTAGAATCTTTGCAGTACACTTGATAAATAATTCTTCATAGCCCATAAAAGGTTATGCGTTTTTTACACACACCAAGTTTTCTTTGTTTTTTATCGATAGATATCTCAAAACCATTAAAATCACTGCTATCGTTCAAATTCTCGCAACGAGCTGGAGATATCTCCTCTGAAACATCTTGATGATGTTGGATACTTCTTTCTGATAACTGTGTTGGTAATAGTTTAGTCTCCACCATCTTGTTGTAATCAATATCTGAAGAGAAAGGCGTTGCATATTTTCTCGCAATGGGGTAAATATGCCTACTAGGGGCAGTATATTATCTTACCATGGTTACTTGCAGAGCATATGCTTACAAGGGGTACCATATAATCTTGTGCGAAGTGATATGTTATCTTATCCATTTCAAGCAATCATTATCTGATAATGGTCTCGAGAAAGATAAAGTCTAGCATAGCAAAAAAGGTTCATTATTCAGGAACAGCTTACGTTACCTTTACAACCTTGATCTATCTAAATTCAAATCAAATCTGGACAGACTTCTAAGATTGGACGAAACCACCTCTCCAGGTCTTAAGACTTCTGTATTATCTAACAGTTTGCCAGATCTTCAAGAATATACAAGAAACATCAACTTTGAAACAAATTGAAAAAATTAATGTTTTTATCAGCGGATGATATCAATCTACTACCATTTGATCTTAATTCTAAAACATTGATAAAGCTTGGGTTGGGGGGTTAGGGGGTTGAGGGTAGCTTGTGTCTAGATAACACCAAAACTGAAATTGGGGAAAAAATAAAAGCTTTATTAGGCTTCTTACCAAATCCGTTCACTTAGTATGACAAAAAGCTTTACCTTGCTCTGTATTTTCTACTTTTCCCCTTCTATTTCGTTCTTCTGTTTCGCTATCACTAAAATCACTGAGGCTACTCAAATCACTCTCTTCATCACTTTCAACAAAGTTACCAATCTAGAAAATAAAACAAGACAGTACAAAACATGTTGTAAGAAGAATGTTTCATTGAAATAAACATGGCAAAACTTATTGACAATGAAGTTTAGAAGGAATGATTCAAAGAAATATGTACATCATGTTTATTTTCATTTTCTAAAAGGAGGGTCTGAATAAAAGCAGAGGGGTTGGAAGAATTGTCAATAATTAAAAAGCAACCTTGGAGAGGTTGTTTATTTGGTAATCAAGAGAAGCTCTGCAAAACTTTGTACATCTTCATTGGTAAACAAGTCTACCTAGCCCACTAGAGAGTCTTGAAAGAAGAGTGACAATCGGTGTTTAAGACAGAAATAGGTTTCTTTGACTTTTCTACACACCTTTGGAATTAATGTACCACCTCCTTGAAACACTCTTTCAAGTGACAAAGGTAACAATCTTCCTTCCTCAAGTTCCTGAAAATAAGAAATGTAATCAAATAAAAGATAACTTGAGAATCCTGCTTCTTTTCATGTTTAATTTTACAACTTCTACAACCCTATCAAGTGGTGGTGGTTCGGCTGATATGGGAAATTTGTTGCCCTTCAGCCGGTCCAGTGTAGCCCAGATAGGTTTGTCTCTGTATTTGGTTAGTGGTGGTGCGATTTGTGTGAATGAAATGTCCTGCGTTTCTCAAGGCCCCAATGTCATAGTGCATTAGCAAACTAGAGTAACAATCTAAAGATGTTGTGGTTTCAAGTTCTACTGAGTTAATTTTCATTCAAATTATCTTGATTAGATACAAGATAAAACAAGAAACTTTCAAAGCCTTAAAACGTTTTGATATCTTCTTCAACACAACTTTTCATACAATGAGTTGGGACGTATGGGACACTGCCAAGATACAAGGATTCAGAATTCTATAGAAAAACTCTTTGAATTCCTACAAATTAATTGGTATTTGGTAGGTTTCTTAAGGTTTCTATGGCTTCTTGGGGCTTCAATTGGATTCTCTAACTAGACCATGTACAAGGATTCTGGCAGTGTTCTACCCTGGCCCAGAATAGACCTAGTTGAGAACAGAAAACAGAATCATCATCACCACCATCACCACCATCATCATCATCATCATCATCACCACCATCATCACCACCATCATCATCATCATCACCATCACCATCATCATCATAATCATCATCATCATCATCATCATCATCATAATCATCATCATCATTCATCATCATCAACATCATCATCATCATCATCATCATCATCATCATCATCACCATTATCATCATCATCATCATCATCATCATCATCATCATCATCATCATCAACATCATCATCATCATCATCATCATCATCATCATATCCTTGTGTCTTATTATTTCTTACCTCACTGATCATGTCATCATTGACTAAATCAGCATTTGATGCTCCATTTTCCATCTCAGTATTCATTTCATTCCCATTAAAGTGTGTACCATTTGAAGAATGACCATTCAACTTTGGCTCCCTATCTGAAAAAGAATGAGCATATCAATAAGTTTTTTTCGATACAATTGAAGATACATAAACTTTATGTGTTAAGTAGACAATATCTGTGTTAGGACAGTTGAATATTCTATCTTTCTTGATAAAGTCCTTGCGCCCAAAGTGGCCACCCTCCACAATTTGAGAAAATCTGAGCGGTCTGCAGGAAAATTTAAAAACAAATAGGTTTGAGTCTAGTTATATCCTTGAGAACCCACCAAAATGATTGCTGATTCCATAACCTTAATTTTGTTTATTATTTTTTTGTTTTTCGTTGCGTAAATAATCCGATAAACAAGAATCATACAGGGCCTAACCTTTACTTTGAGTGTGAGTATCCCTTTATTGTATCGTTTGTTTTCAAAGTTACGCGTCACTTGTGGTCTTGTATTTCCACTTTCTAATCGTAAACAAAATTTAAAAGAACTTGAACGACACTTCGATCTCTGACTTGAAATATGAGAACAGAATTTTGAAATATTTTTCATCTGAACTGAGCAGGGGCGACATTTTCAAAAGGCTCTCAATTGGTTGAGTTGTTTCTAACTTGGCCACCCTATGTGAAGCATTCACAATATCATTGGTTCGCTTTCCAACCGCATTCTTTCCCGGAAACAGAGATGACTGGAGAAGCAAGATAGGGGGTCATGTAGCATAACACTAAAGAGCTAATGGTCAATTTGAACACATTTCATGATTTAGGCCATTTTGACCATTGCTTGCTTGTGTTGTTATTTTGAGAAAACAAGTGGAAAGATCACATTGAAATTATGGTGGGACTTAAACAACCAAATGACAAGTATTTATATTGTAAGTGGAGGCTGGAACAATTCTTGAGAGTTTTTATCATTACAAATGTTTCAAAAGGTGGTCACTTTGGGCGCAAGGACTCTACTATTAATAACTGGTTGCTGCAGATTTTGACAGTTGTTTTACTTTGTAGATTTTAAACAGTGGTGATTTCTAAAATCATTAACAAGGGGGCTCTTAAAGCAACACCACCAAAGTAAGTGTGGTTTTTTGTGACTAATTCTGAAAAATTTTTCTTTCGAGTTAATGATATTAATCCAATAATATATATAAATATAATATAAATATCCCAATATAATATATATTCATATTAATAATATGAAACCAATGCTCAGACAACTGCGCCTAAAAACGCAGCATTTACTCTAAGAAGAAAGGGGCTCCACCCTGTTTTAAGCAAAGCTTCATGAAATCTTCAAGCAGGTTCATGCGGACAATCATGTTTGTTTTAGTTTTGTTGTTTTTCGTGGGGGCATCACCAAATTAAATTGATGAATCAACATTTGCCACATAAAAATTTTCCCTGAGGCTGGGCCTAATCATATTCAAATAGATAGGGAAATATAATTGGAAACAGATAAGATCAGGCTATTACGAATATCATATCCATTTTCTGCAGCTGCTGGGCTGGTTGCATTTCCATTTGCATGAGCAACAAGTCCGAGCTTTCCCATCAGTTCTTCATAAGTTTCCTGCTGACTTTCAAACAGATCATCAATTGCTTGTTTCGCTGAATCCATGGTGCTAGAATTCCAAGATTAGTTTTGAGAATCTAAAGCCACTCTATTCTCCTTCTTGAAGCTGTTTCTGGTTGGAAAGTTTGGGAGATTTTCGGACGCCATTACGAGCTAAGCTGGACGCCATGTTTGTTTTGATAGAAAAAAGTTACTTCAATTGAATTGAATACAATCCAATTCAATAAACCTAAAACATCCAAGTGACAGTCTAGTGTTTCATCATAGTGACTTGAAGTACATCGTTCGTCAAACATTAGTGGCTATTTGCACATATTTGCACGGAATGAATGAGGGAAAGAAAAGTCAGACACAATGATGATAACACAAGTTCTTGTTAGATTAGATCTTCTACGTGCATTTAATTTAAATTCAATGAATAAATTAGCTACATTAATCAAAAATCGTCAATACTATCAATACTATTTTTCTAAACTCTAAACTCTAAACCTAAGTCAATGGGTTTGCTTCCAAAGGAAACTTTGTTTCCGATAATATAAGATACCTTTTCTAGGGTGTTAGTTTAGTAGAAATTAAGTATTCGACATCGTAGGCATTGTTGTCATAAAGTCGTAAGGGGTTGTTTTAAGGACAAAATCATCTTACCTCCCAGGCCAAAAACTGAGAAGTGGGATGAAAACAGCATGCGTTATATTAACACATGAAAAATCATCCAACCAAAAGAGCAAAGAGCTTTAAACCATCACCTGGACAAAGACAGCTATAACGCTAAAAAGATCCAAGTATGAAATGCTAATACTTTGTATGTTGGTTATTTTCTCACGTAACTTAGAGATTGGGATCAAGAAATTGTAAGATTTCGATGACAGAGCATGCAAACTGCAAAGGGTTCCAGTGCTCAACCTGGAAAAACTAGAATAGCAGCAGAAATTAGTTTTAAAGGTAGGCTTTTCCAAACTTTAATCTTTGTCAACAACGAACAGGGAGTATGGAAACTTACAGGAGGGACTTTAGTGGGTAAATAGCCCCTGCGTTAGATGTGCTAGCCGCTTTATCAGGAAAACCTTCACCAAAACCTTCACCAAGACCAACACTGCTCTGGGGACGTCTATCATAACAAAACTTGACCAAATCTCATACAATAATATAGTCATTCTCACAGTTTTATCCATGGACATAAATTTCCCTATGAAAGTGAATAAAAACACCTGGAAATAGGAAAAAGCAAAACTATGCTAAATCTCATGATAGAGACTAGACTGTTGTAAGGGGCTATTCGAATCGATCGCTAACTATTGGCACAAGAATAAATTTGGTTACAAATTTAGGCACAAGTCAATTGGGACAAAAATGCCACAGATGCAATAACGGTTCTATTGGCAAGGGCTAACGCACCCCATGTTTGCATGGAACGGCGTTTTGGTAACATTTGCCACTAAAAAGGGGTCATTTTGGTTCACATTGGTGACTTCACCAAAGGCATCGATTGAGTTCATTCACTGTATCAAATTGTTCAGCAACTTCTGAATTACTATGGATTCTTTCCCAATTGATTCTACCATCTTCAATTCATGTAGCATTGAATTAAGGCTGGTACAATAGGATACCCTCATGTACTTCAAAATGAAGGATCTTTCGTTTCATGCAAAATACGCGAATCTTTAGCGATGAATTCGAACAACCCCTTCATTTTTATATGTAGGTTTCACTGCATACTATCTATGGAAATCTTTAGCGATTAATTCGAACAACCCCTTCCTTTTATATGCAGTTTTTACTGCATACTTTGTAAGAATTACTGATTCTTAGATGCTGCCTTTCTTTTGGAGTTTTTGTCAGAAGAGGAGCTTTTTTGCTTCAATGTTTTTCGATAAATCTTTTTCGCTCTGCCGGATAATTCGTGTCTTTTGTTTCCCCCTTCTTGTTCGCCCATTCTCATCATGGCATCTCCTCCGCTCATTGACGTTGCTCTGAAGTCTGAACCTTCCGATTGTCCAAGGCCTGAAAAATACATCATGTTAGACTCGAATTGAGAGCTGTGAGGAGCACCCAGAGGCAATGGTAGCCCCAATTGTACCATTATGGAAAATACATTTATTCTAGAATCCACCATAATCTTCATAAAAGATACGGGTTGGTTTAATTAAGAAAATATGCATTTAAAACAGCAGCAGCCCCTAAGAATTTTTCTTTGAGGTATGTTTTGTTTGTTTGTCTTTCTTTTCCCTGTTTGTTTCTTGTTTTTTTATGTTTTTTATTAATTGTATTTCATAATTGAAAATTTAAGTGCCACCCATAGCTAGAACTCGGTACCCTGTGTCTTTTTTGGCTATGGATGGTACACTGTTGTATTAGAAGTAATTCAAGTTTTTACTTCTAATGATATAGAAGAAGAAATGGCAATGCACAGCATTACAAGTATCATTTACTCTAATAAACAAGTTTAGACTTCAAAAGTGGCCCATAGCACAGAGGACTCTATTATCCAGAATAGACAAACAAAATATCTTATTTAGTCTAATCGAGATAATTTTTGAGCAGTAGAGTTTGAAGAAAATCATACATTTTTCAAAAAGTGAAGGTGATGTTAAGCTTGGTTGTGTTAGGTCAATATTTGGATGGGTGACCTTCGAGATTTTTACCAAACAACTCACCTTATCGTCCTTCGAAATGGATGTTGAACTAGGGGTGCTGTGCCCTTGTTAGAAATATTGCCACTTGCCTTTTACAGGCTACCACGTTTACAAACATACCTTGAACTTCTCCACGTCCAAGTTCATCACCTTGAGAAGATTGCAGTTGCAATTTGCAGGTTAGCAAGGTAAAGATAAACTTAGTTACTTACTAACTTAATCTATGATCTAGTTGGATCCATCTACCTCAATTTACTAATTATCTTAGAAACCATACCTTGCACATCGCCGCGTTCATCGCCCTGAGGTGGTTGCAGTTCTCGAGACGGTACCTCCCTCTGTTCCTGTCCAAAAGGTTCACCACGACCTCCTTCATATCCAGGCCTAATCGGAGACATCTGCTGGTTGGCGAAGGACATCTGAGAGGCAAGTGAGTCCATTGGCACACCGAAAGGGTTTTCTTGTTTTACTTGTTGGAATGGGCTGTCTTGGCGATTGTCCATCTGCTCGCCTTCTTCGCCGTTGTCAGGCTGAAATGGGCGACCAATCGCCTTCGTCACCAGGGCATCTGGTTGTTCATCGCCACCTTCTTCTCTTTCTCTCTCTTTATCTGTTGGAGGACAAAACATTCACAATCGTTTACAATAATGTTTGAAAGATTTTATTTTTTTATTTAATTAACCCTTTAAGTATAAAGCTACGTTCGAGCCATATAAACCTCAACGTCCTTATAACTTCTGTTCCTCTAAGTTCGGTTCTGGTCGATTTAATGAGTTGTAGTATAGTTATAAGAGAGAGTTAAGTCTAGAAACTAACAAGTCATTTGTTTTATCTTTTCAACCTGAAAGTCGCACTAATTTTCCTTGTCATTTATTGTTAGCTTGCACTCTTGTTCTGCTCTACTAGCAAATTAGTTACATAACTTGATGTCAGATGGCTGACTGATGCAAGAACAATACAATGCCTATTAATTGGGTTTCTAGACTATTCTTCTTTTGACTATGGTTTTAAGACATCTTTCACCTATGAAGATTCAGAGCACAGACCTCGATTTCGATTTCGGTTTCGGTATAACAATTAGCTAGTTAGGTTCCATTTTCATTCTCTTTCTGAATTATAACTCTGTTGGGTGTCAGCTGCAAACCTTTCATATTCCTTATGTTTCACTGTGTTTTTGATTTTCCTCCCCATCCTCAAAAATCATTAGGCAGTCTTTGATTGGTACACAACTTCAGGATAAGCCAATTTGAATCCATCTCAGTGTATAATAATTTGCTAGGTTTGTTTTTCTTTTCCTTCCTGACGTACTTCTCTGACGAGTGTCACATGCAAAGCTTCAGTAGTTAGTATGTCAAGCAATGTTTCAAATTTTCCCCACCATCCTCAAGCTCTGTACCAATCAAAGACTAATCTCGAAGGCTTTAGTTTTAATTTGTTCCCGATTTTCCCTGCCATCTTCAATATCACTATTATTAAGGCCCCACTGATTGTCAAAACTCACCTAATTGATAACTGCTATCTTGATCTGGGGAATCGAGCCTGGATAGAGCACCCTTCGTCAACGTGTCCATATCTCCTTGCTTGGAGAATCTTCCCAGATAACTGCTATCCTCGTCGTCACCACCCCTGCCAACTTCTGCGTTGTCGTCGTAATTGGCTGGTCCGTTGGCTAAAAGAGAGGAAACCAAGACACCGTTTAACACTTAAAAAGTGTCATAGAGTCACACATAGTGTAAACAGAGTCGACGGAAAGTTCATCCGGCAGAACTTCGCACCTTTTTCGTCCAGAAAAGGTATACAGAACTAACCTGCAACTAAGAAATTGAATTTTACAAAACCAGGCTTGTTGGTTGGTTATAGCTTGAGAAGACATAGGTGAATAATTGAAATATATTCAGCAGGACAGCTACTGAATTTGCATAAATTGATAAGATGCCAAATCTTTGCTTTAGAATTATTTTCTAAAGCAACACGAATCCTCAAAGCTGAAAAAATCTGATTTATAAGCATATGGTGCTCCTATATGGCAGGCTGAAATTTCTGTTAGTACTGAAGTGTAAAAGGTGTCTAAAAGAAAAAAATTGAGAAACCTGCAGGTCACTCAAGGCAGTCTATTAAAATGGCCTATGTTTGATAGCGTTGGACAGTATAACTATCAATATATACGGACACTTGAGCCACTTGGGCGTTTTAGGAAAAAACTAAATGCGAACCAAAAATGAAACACAAACTCCTGAAGAATAGTTCTACCATAAGATATTACGTATTTTTTAGCTGAAGCACTTTTTTGCAAGAATGATGATATATGATTGGATATGTTAAAACGATTAAAACGTTTCCAATTTCTTGTGATTCAGATAGGGAGAACAAATTCATTGAATAAAAAAAAAGTTAAAACATGCCAAAGCATTACTTACATATTCCAGGGATACGTGGGTGGGAATCTTCGTGATCTTTATAACCGAGTGGTTCTCCACCACCACCCATACCAACGGGCATACCTTCCATCTCACTACCCAGTCCACCATTACCCATTCCACCATATCGATTGGCTGAAAAACCTCCTTGTCCGAAGCTACCCTGGGCTGGATATAATGGAGAAACGGTCAGATCAACAAATAAGAAAATCCAATGCTTTGACTCTAAGACTACGTCTACACGGTAGCGGATCACTTTTGAAGTTAAAATTGATGCGGATCAGCCTTCCGTCTATACGAACATGAAGAGATCCGATACACTTTTGCTCCGCTATACGCATCAATTTTGATCCTGCTTTGAAAGCAAACTAGTTTCGTTTGGATCAATTTTGTGTCGGATCAATTCTGCTCTGCTGCGTGTAGAAGCAAGTGATCCACACCAATTTAGTTCGGATTCATTACGAAGGTTTTTCACAATAGGGAAGCACTTGATGAGAAATGAAAACAAAAGCGTATCCGCTTTGATCCGGCACCGTATAGATGGGAGGGTGATCCGTATAACTTCGATCTACTATCGTGTATACGGGAGGGTGATCCGCATAAGTATGATCAGCATATTTTTGCTCCGCTATCGTGTAGACGTAGTCTAAATGTATGTGCAACTTTCCCATCATATAGCTAACCTCGTTACAAAAAAATAAATGATAAGGCCTTCAGGGAAAACTTATTTAAGGAGTATAAACCAATCAACCTTGGGAACGTCTGTCCAGCACTCTGGAGAATGTTCAGTAATCTTGAGGATGTTCAGTAGTGTGGATACATACCATCAGTAGTGTCGGTACCATCCGGTACTGTAAAGGATGTTCTGTACTGTGGAGGAAGTTCAGTACTGTGGAGGTAATACCCAAAGTTCTTTTGGTTCTTTTGATTTCCACGAGTACTGAATATCCTAAACAGCACTGATGATATCCCTCACTTTACTGAACATACTCCACAGTACTGATATCCTCCTAACACTTTACTGTATATCCTTCGTAATATTAAATACCCTCCAATGCAATTTTTTTAATCCCTCATAGCACTGATGATATCTCTTCAAAGTACTGAAATTCATCCACAATACTGAATTGTATCATCCAAGAGTACCGATGGTACCCCCCATATAGTTATCCCTCCACTGAATATACTCCATTGTACATAATATCTTCCTAACACTTATGGTATGCCTCATAGCACTGAACGTTCTCCACAATACTTGTGGTATCCCTCCACTGGGAACAACCTCCATTATGCTGAAAACCCTCCAATGTACTTATATATAAGAACCCGTTAAAAAAACTAATGTATGATAAGACAGTATAAACTTACCAACTGATTGTCGACTGTCTGGTTCTGGATATCCCATAACTGTAAAATAAGAACAAACATATCATCATTATTCGAATTCATTCATTTTTACAATAACCCCAACCCTAGCCCAAACTCTAACCCACTCCTATCAGCTACCCCAGCCCTAAGGTCGACTCAAATTCTTTCCTATGGTATCATGGTATCATTGGCTTGACAAACTCGAACCCTAAACAGTAAACACTGATCTACTAATTGTTGAAAGCAACCCAAATAGCCTAGGGCAGTCCAAAGCTGAATAGTCCTAACCCTAACCCTGACCAAAATTTTCCATAACCAACTTAGTCTGACCTACAAGAAGTAGGTTCTGGTATTCAGAGATTTTTCTCATCATATTATTTAATTTGAAGTTAATTGAAATAAAATCAAACTCACATTGTTTTTTCAATCCTTTTTGTGACTTTACAGCTTCCACTGTTGGTTTAGATGCTAGAAACGATGACAAACAATTATCAATGATTATATTTCTCTAAAGTTGGACTTGTGGAAGAAAATAGTGTACACTCTGGGACCTAATGTATGTGCAGTACAGTGGAGGGTATTCAGCACAGTAGAAAGATACTTTCAGTAAGACTGGAGATAATCCACTGTACTGAATACTATGCACGGAACTGATAGGATCCCTCCAATGCTACTAATGACGACCCTCCACCGTATTGATGATATCCCCTACAGTACTGAATATTCTTAAATGTACTGATAATATCCCTCTACTGTATTTAATATCCTTCGTCATACTGAAGAATTCCCTAAAGATAGAGATTTATCACTTTTTAAAGATTTAGTACGGTTTTTGTTCAAAGCGTATGAGAATTTTCGGAGTGATTCCCCCCCTGAAAATATTATCAGATAAAATACTAATGGAACAACGTACCTTTCTTTATGTGCGATTCGTGTTTGGCATGGCGTCTTGCTTTTACTCTTTTCGCCAAAACTAGAAAAAAAAATACGTAAAAATATGCTCTGAAACATTTTTTCACATACACTACAACGCACATAGCTTAATTAGAATCAGTTTCTACAAGTAATACTTCCATCCGTATTGGTCGAGGTCATTTTCGCATTTGGGAAAGTCTGTGCAGTACTGCAGAGGATGTTCAGTATTGTAAGGGATATCATCAAAACTGTGGAGGTAACATATTATCTTAAAATACCAAAAGTGCCGCTGGTTTTCCTCCCACAATACTGATTATATCCCACTACAGTACTGAACATTCTTTAATGTGCTGATGTATCCCTTAAAAGTACTAATGGTACCCCCCCCCACAGTTTTGAACGTCCTCTAAAGGCCTTGGTGGTATACCCCCACACTAGAGAACCTCCTCCACATTACTGAAGCTCCTCCACCACAGTACTGAACATTCTCCATAGTACTGAACATTCTGCACAGTACTAAAAATACGTCATCTTATTCCAAGGACTAGTAAATTAAAAAAGTATGTATATGTATATCTGAGAGTAGAATAAAAGCAGAAATACAGATTATTACGATACCGGTTTCTCTATGTACGATCTCACTTCATGTATATCTATATGTATCGATTTTTCTAACATATGTTAAACTGTCTTTGGATGGTGCAAAACGTAGCCAGAAATATCGGAAACATAGTGAAACGAACACAAGGATTACTTAAGCTTTTCGTGGTTTCATCTGGGTACGTAAATCAGTTAGGTTTCTGTTTCGTTCTCTTTCTGACGTATTACTCTGTTGAGTGTCAGACGAAAAGCTTAAGTAATCCATGTATTCGTTTCCCTATGTTTCCGATATTTCGGGCTATATGTTAAACTGTTTTTAGCTATTCGTAAATACATTAAATACATAGAATTTACTGGAAAGTAGCAAGCTGATATATAATTACATCATATCATTATTGTTAGACAACATAAATATCATATTTTACATAACATCATTATGGTTACACAGTATATGATATTCGCTTCCCTTTAAGTATCGTCCTTTCCGAATCATTGAAACCTGACCCGGAACCACCATCTTCCGAGTTACCGGAAGCATCGCTAACACCGATTCCGTGAGTGCCGGGTACATTTGCTTTAGTGTCCGGCGTTTCTGCAGTCTCTGGCGTCTCTTCGCTCGTATCTGGCGTTTCTGGTGTTTCTGGTGTCTCAGTTGAAGAGTCCGGCGTTTCAGTTGAAGAGTCTGGTGATGCGTCAGAGTTGTCCGGTGTTTCTGTTAGAAGTTTCGGTAATTCAGCTCCGTTGGCGACGGCTAGAGTTTAGGAAGTAAAGCAGAGCCTTGGTTGCTTTAGGTATTTTGTTCTTGTTGTCTGCAGTTGTATGTTTACAGTTTAATGTATATTCATAGTTTAACAGTTCTTGATCGTCACATAACTTGAGGATGGCGAGGAAAATCGGAAACTTAGCAAAATATGATAGCTGGTTTAGCTTTGCGTCTGATACTCATCAGAATAGTACGTCAGTAGAACGTCATTAACCTCCATTCTAATTGGCAAATTTCCATCCACCTCTGGGTATAATAATTGATTGTTTTTTAACTTCCGTTCTCTTTCTGATGTAGGCTACGAATCTGATGAGTGTTGGATTCAAAGCTTCCGTAAATCTATATTCGGCAATGTTCCAAATTTTCCTCAACATGTTTCACCATGTGCCCGTTATTCTGACCATCCTCAAGTTCATTTCTTATTGGCCTGTTTCGATCCAGTTCTGGGTATTACAACTCGTTAGGTTTCGATTCCTTTCTCTTTCCGATGTATTGCTCTGAGGAGTCTCAGTAGATCTTGTGTTTTCCTCGTCATTTTTAGTTAACTAACTTCGTGTTTATCATATATTTATAGTTTATTTGTATTCTCCTTACTCCATATTCATAATAAATACTGAGATAAATATAGCCAAAGATACATGAAGAGTGCTCAAGAAATTATAAAAGCAAGTTTGTACACAGCTAGTTAGGTGATAGCAGGGGATAAGAAGAGCACATTGTGCTTTTTGATCAATTACATATAATATACGCTTGTTGTCCTTTTATGCTGAGCCATTCACCATTTTAATTTTCGTTATTTGCTCTTGATAGCAATTTGAGCACTCTTTGGTTCTTCAATTCCAACAATTTTAATCATAAATCGTATAACCAACTAAACGATTTGCTGCACAGCTGATTTGGCTATATCAAAGGAGGGGGGGAGGGGTAGAGGCATTAGGTTTTTCACCAATTATATACTCAACAACATACAAAATTAGAATTACAAATCTTTTCAAGTATTTTACTTACCAAATGTAAGGGTCAGCCCAACGACAAGGGCGATAAGAAGCAATCTCATTTCCAGTTGATTTTGGTTTCAGAACCCTACAAAAGAGACGCAATCAAAATAGCTAATGAAAATAGTTTTTAGCATTTTATACGACTGAGATTGTGACATCCTTGAATATCTGACTCATAGAAAGGAATATGCATTTCAAAAATATTTGGCACAGGAAAAATTAGTTGTCGAGGGTACATAGTTCGAAAACAGAATAAATGCAGATATTACATATAAGAAGAATAGATATAAGCTATAATGGAGGGGCCAAGGCCCCCATCGCTACCCAAAAGGTAGGCCTCTGACATAGACATGCATATATATGCCAGGTTGCCTATAAGAGTAAGCTCCCTTGCTAAAACCAAGTAAATTCTAACAACTAAAATATGAAGTGGCTCTTAATCTTTAAACTTAACTTTACTTTGCAGGTAACAAGACAGTAACTGGTTCATATTCTTGTATTTTTCTATAGAAACCATGGAATATGATGATAATAATACACACAAAAACCAATTCCATATTGATTTAATTATCCTTTCAGGAAATAAAGTATATAGCAAGGCTCTTAGATAGATAGGGTGATTCTTACAGATCAAATAGTTGACTTCCTTGATGGGTGCAAATCATGTTCCTTCCACCTTCAAAATCTCTCCAAAACTACAAACATATACACCGTAAAAATGACATTTCCTCAAAAACTACTAAACTTACCAAAACAGCTTGTTATATAATATTGAATCAGGAATAAGTGAAATATCCGATGCCAAAATACGCGTTAAAACGACATATGGGTGAAGAAAGAGTAGAGTAGTGGGCGAGCAACTCTGTTTTTGAAACCAGTGAACTCATGATCTCACCATGAATTAGGATGGAGTGACCCGTCTGATTTCCGGAGAAAACAAAAGATACCAGCCTGTAAAGCGCAATGAGATGGACGAGCATGTGTGGATAGGTGTTCGAAGAAACAACACACCGGGAAAACTTAATCAAAACATGGTGCAACCACCCGAGAGAGAGCGTAACAATAATTGCTGGAAAACTTTATATCTTTAGTCTGAAGAAATTTGCCAAGAAAGTTGGAAATTTAAAGGTCTTCCTCTTTCAAAAGTTAAGAAGTTTAGAAGTGCTAGTATTTGATGATAGGTATCTGTTCAAAACCGATTGAAACCTAGATCAAAACATGGTGCAACCATCTGAGAGAGTAACAATAATTGCTGGAAAACTTTACATCTTTAGTCTGAAGAAATTTGCCAAGGAAGTTGGAAATCTAAAGGTCTTCCTCTTTCAAAAGTTAAGAACTTTAGAAGTGCTAGTATTTGATGATAGGTATCTGTTCAAAACCGTTTGAAACCTAGATCAAAACATGGTGCAACCATCTGAGAGAGTAACAATAATTGCTGGAAAACTTTATATCTTTAGTCTGAAGAAATTTGTCAAGGAATTCGAAAATTTAAAGAGCCTTCCTTCTTGAAAACTTGGGAGAATCTAGATGGCAAGAATGTGTCGATGAGTGTTCCTAGGAATGATATACCTGGATGAAAACATGGTGCAACCACCCGAGAGCATGAAAATAATAGCTAAATTGCTAGAAAACTTTAAATCTTTAGTCTGAAGAAGTTTGTCAAGGAATTTGGAAATTTAAAGGGCCTCCCTTCTTGAAAACTTGGGAGAATTTAGATGACAAGAATGTGTTCATGAGTGTTCCTAGGAATGATATACCTGGATGAAAGCGTGGTGCAACCATCCAAGATGCAATTCTTGCTAAATTGCCGCAAAAACACCAAGTATTTAGTCTAAAGAAGATTTTCCAAGAAATTTAGAAATTTAAGGGGCTTCCTCTTTCATAACTTAAGAACTTTAGAAGTGCTATTAATTCATGATGGGTATCCGTTCGAAACCGTTTATAAACCTGGATTAATACATGTTGCAACCATCTAAGAGCATAAAAAGTTTTACTAAATTGCAACAAAAAACACCAAATCTTTATAGAAACTGTCAAATAATTTAGAGCTTAATGGAAGGACCTTTCTTTTTATAAACTTAAAAAACTTGAGATGTACTAGTATGCGTTGATGGGTGAACGAAGAAATAATGATATACCGGTAAATCTAGATGAGAATCGTAATGTAGGTAGAATGCTACAATTTCACAATACTTACAAAGTTTCCGCACCAGTACCGAGTTTGGGTCGTAATAAAATTGCCAATAGATTTAGAAATGAAGGGGCATCCTTTTTCGAAACTAAGGTAATAGAAGTGTTGATTGGTGTTCGTTTGAATAATAATTTACTAACGAGGAAACTTGGATGAAAGCATGGTGCAACCATTCGAGAATGCTACAATACTGACCAGATGAAAGTACCACAAACCCATATTCTTTAAGCTAAAGAAAACTGTCCAAGAATCTAAGAAATTAAAGGCCTTTCTTTTCAAAAATTTAAGAAGCCTGGGATGGACAAGCAAGTCTAATAAAATAATTGGATCAAAATCGTAATGTAAGACAATCGAGACATCGAGAGCGCTACAATTTCACAATACTTACGAAGTTGCCTCAAAAAACACAAAATATTTAGTCTAAATAAAGTTGCTAATTGATATAGAAATAGAAGGATCTTTCATTTTTCACTTTTTACGATAGACAACATTTAATACACCAATTTCTTTCGTTCGTTAAGCCAGGGTCCCTCGCGGTACATATGGGCTAACAGGAGTCAAATAAAGCGTCGATTTCACCCTCTTGTTACCAAACTCAAAGAATTTAGAAATCGATGATCCACAGTTGTTGAAAATCAAAATTATCCGATGCAAACTTAAAGCGATAGATTCTATGGTTAAACGATGTTTTCTGGGCAAACTTGAACGAGAATGATATAAGAACTATATATGGTATCCGTCTCCAGAGTACTGATGATATCCCTTATGGCACTGATAATATTTCTCCACAGTACTGAACATCCTCCACAGTACTGAGCATCCTTCAAAGCGCTTACCATACTCCACAGCACTAAACATCCTCCACAGTACTGATGGTATTCCTGCACTGTGCTGAACATCCTCCACAGAACTAAACATCCTGCACAGTACTGAACATCCTCGACAGTACTTAACATCCTCCACAGTACTGATGGTATCCCTGTTCTGTGCTGAACACCCTCCAAAGCACTAAGGGTATCCCCCACATTACTGATGGTGATGGTATCCCTCCACAATATTAAACATTCTCAAATGTATCAACTATACCTTGACTGTACTGAACATCCTTCACTGTGCAAAGGGGGCTATAGAATTCACAAAATAGATAATTTTTGAAAAGATTCTTCATATTTGACCCACACTTATTGCTTAAAGCGTGCTGGTCGGAACTTTAGCTAGAAGTCTGGAGACTCCATATCACTACGGTGTAGCCAGGCTGCTCTTATTATGGCATCCCCAATTTGAGCAATTCAATTCAATCAATTCACTTTACTTCATATGAAAACGAGACTAACACCACTAAGAGATTGTTTAAACTGGTAGTATTGAGCATCCAGCAAATTTATCAATAACGATAATCTTTTCGGCTCATATATTATAAGTCCATAGCCGGGCTAGATAACACTGGGCTTGAAATGGTCTCACGTAACGAGAAATCAGTTAGTATTCTTGTCAAATCTTACCCTGAAATCTATAAGTTCATGCCTGAACGAAATGTAAACCTTCAAAAATGTTAAGACACCGAGGGTACAAAGACCGGCGGTTTCTCATTGTTCTCTACATTTCATTCCATGGTAAACAAACACGCGAAATTTGCCAATGGGCCTAGCAGAAACAAAAAATAGGTCAACGAATATTGGAGACAGTGGCGGTTTTAGGTGGGGGCCAAGGGGGCCATGGCCCCAGGCCTCGCGCTTTTTTTTGACCAAAAAGGGCCCCGCAAAAGAGAAAAAAATGCAAAATACAGTATAGATAACGTCAAATATGGTCACATCAAGGGCCTCTAGAGGTCTTTGGCCCCGGGCCCCGCAGTGTCTAAAACCGCCTCTGGTTGGAGATATCGAATGATACTGGACAGACAAACTTCCTTTAAAGGCCACTTCCGTTTTTTCTAGAACATCACCAATAATATAACTGAGTAGACTAAGAGGGAGCGAAACTGTCCGGTAATCTGGTTACGTTCAAAAGCGCACGGTTAAAATACCGGCAACAGCTGGTGGCCCATGTGTTAGACCGATCACGGCCTTATTACGATATATTTACTATGTTATGAAAAGCTAATGGGTCAGCTCTGTATTCGATATAAGCCGTCTGAAAGGATACAGGAGTGAATTATGGTTCAAAAGAAGAAAAAAGGGAGTGAAGAGTAGGGTAATTGAAGAGTAAGGTAAGATCTATTGTTTATTAATGTTTATCAATTCAGTCAGTATTGACTTATTTGAAGTCGTGTTATTCTAAGCTTTGATTTTGTAAATAAATGAATTTTCAAGACAAACTCGTTATAAGTATGAATTTATGAAATCGTTATGAGAGGTCTTTTAATGGCAGAGAAAAACATGTGCAAAATAACTGTAAAATTGTTTGCTACAGATTTAAGAGTTACTGCTGTGTGTATTATATTTATTGGTAGAATATCAAGTTTGTCTGTGCTCAACCTTTCAACTTAAACCCACATCATAAGCCTAACCTATTTGCAATTTAAGAAACTTGTATGAAACTTTTAGTGCTCAAGATATGAAATATTATTTTAGTTTCTCATGAAACAAGAGTAATAACTTACTCTATCATACGAACGTTTTTAAGATCCTCCTCTCATATAGGGTTGTAAAATTTAAGCTATAGTCATAGATAAATATAGGCACAGCCCAATGTTTGACTTTTGACCTTCTCATCTTTATTATAAGGAAGAGAATACATCAATACAGGGTCTAAATAAGCAAAGGATTGGTGTTAAAGCACTATAGGAACGTCTGTTCGGTTTGAGAATATCATTAGTACTGTGGAGGACGTTCAGTACTGTGGGAGATGTCATCAGTACTTTGCTGGGGGCAGTGGCGTAGCGTCTGGGTATTCAAGGTATTCAGTGAATACCCTGGGGTTTTGAGTAAAAAATAGAAAAATAGCCTAATTATAAGATTTTTCGAAGCAAGAAAACCTTTTTCAACTTTTGGGTTATAAACTTCACAGTGTTTTCTCCATTTCTAGTTATTTAACGCAACACAACACTATTATTATATGCTCCATCTATTCCATTCCATTCTTTTTAATTCCGTGTTCCATATTTTTGATGAAGATCTCTCGTTGAGCAGAGGAAACATTCCTAAATGGATTAGCGGTTATGTGTTTTTGTCTATGAGAACAGTCAAGGATCGAATTTTATTGTATGAATCACAGCAGAGGTCTACAGTACGCACTGAATCCCTTCCGGCAGTTTCCACCAATCAAAACTCTCCATTTCGCCAGTATTTGACCCCAAATTGACCTTTCAGATCGAGAAAACAAAAGAGCTGTACGCAGAGAAATCTCTGCGTACAGCCTCTTTTCAGTCCTTTCTTGATTTGAGATGATCAAAACTGATTCCGAGGCTCGAACAAAACATCACAGGCAAGAAGACGGAAGTAAAACAGAATTGAGATCGTGAACAAATTGACATCAACAGCTGAACAAAAATAAGTCAACATGAAACCCAAATTTCGTGAATATATATTTTGCCAAGATGGCCTGAGCTCATTACACGAAAACAAGAAAGAACGCATGTACAAGGTAGTTTTTGAGTGATTTTTAGAATCCTACGCCATTTTGAGGGCTGTATTTTGTCCAAATCTCTTGGGCTTCCGGGGGCTTCACCCCCTGGGCCCCCACCAGGGCGCTACCTTGGACCTGCTGGGGGGCTCCAAGCGCCCCCCAGACCCCCAGCTGTTTGTGCAATGACCTTCGGTCATTGATTGTCTCCCGACTGAATACCCACTACTGAAAGTCACGCTACGCCACTGGCTGGGGGGAGGGGTATCATTGGTACATTGGAGAATGTACAGTACTGTGGAGGGATACTATCCGTAAATCGGGGGATACCATAAGCAGTGTGGAAGATATTCAGGTCGTTAGAGGAAAACCGCAATCTCTTTGACTATTACCTCCACAGAGCTTAGGGTTTTTCTCCGTAGTATTGAAAATCGACCACGGCACTGATGGTATTCCCCTAAAGTACTGATGGTATTTCCCACAATACTAAACACCTTCCATAGTACTAAAGATTCTCCACAGTACTGATAGTATCACCCCACCGTTATTATGGTATCTTGCCAAGACTTGATTCTACCAATTTTAAGATATATTTCTTATGTCCAGACCAGCTGAAATACTATGCTGCGAATAACGGTAAAGAAGAAGGTGTTCGTTTGTTTAGTGGTGTTCATTATAATGATTCTTTCATTCTACAACTTCTGCGAAAGAAACCCACAACAGTGCGTCTTCCAGGGACAAGAAATACCACATATTTCGGTGTCTGTTATGCATTTCAAGTCCAACAGAAGGTGAGGAAAATTGTTTATTTCTTTAAGAATATTCTACCTATAACATCCAAATAACTACCAAGAGGGGTAAGAGTAGCTAGTGTAGTTACCAGAGGGCCCAGATCTTTAAGGGGCTGTTAAGCAAGGTCGATACTGTAAGCACTGTACTGATGTTATCTCTCCACAGTACTGAACAGCCACCACGGTACTGGGCCACCTCCACTGTACTGATATAATCCCTCCACTGTACTGAACAACCTCCACTGTACTGATGTTATCCCTCCACTGTGCTGAACAGCCTCCACTGTACTGAACAGCCTCCACTGTACTGATGTTATCCCTCCACTGTAATGAACAGCCTCTACAGCACTGCACAACCTCCAATGTACTCAGGTTAGCCCACTGCTGTACTGAAAAGCATTCAGTGTACTGATGATATCCCTCCACAGTAATGAACAGCCTTCACTGTACTGATGTTATCCCTCCACTATAATCAACAGCCACCACAACACTGAACAACCTCCACGTTACTGCACAGGTATTACCCTGTGTGGTAAGTAAGTAACGGATGCGGTCTAAAGCGACCTAAATCGAAGTACCACTGGATGTCTACAAGATCTACCATGGTAGTTTTATCTGATACATTGTAGCTTGGTTTCTTGGGCAGATTTAGTAGTTGTTATATCAGGCTATGTTTCTGATTTTTCTCGATAAATTCTAAGCGTTAATGAAGGCTTTTACCTGATCTAGGATGTTCTCTTTCTTAACAGAGCCTTGAGATTTTGAAATGATTAGAAACATAATAGATGTTTGTTGAATGGAGAGATATATTTCTGGTGAGCTTGGTATATAATAGCATGTAATGATTCTCACCTGAATTGGGGTATTGTTTTCTCTCTTAGTAAAACTCTTTCTGGCCATGAGAAATGGATACCAACATCAAGAATTCACACCCCTCCAATAGGTAAGTCATAAAACTGTCAATATAACTTCCATTCCTGCCATCATATGTCTAAGAATGAAAGAAGACATCGAATTAAAAATGCAAGAAACGAACTGTCTTTATCGGTAAAGAATCTTTAGAATATCAGAAAATCGCATTGCAGGAGGTTTGGCTGAACTATAATGATAGAGGGATTATTATTCACGATCTATTTGCTATGCAAGGTGCATTTTTAGAACTATACAACGTTTTTGCTAATTTAATGATTAAAACATTACTGATATGAGAATTTGAGTTTTGGTTTTATAATAACTATTCAATATGACCAACTTCAAAACCCCCGTCTTTTTCGCATTTTTATGAATTAATTAGATCCGGGGCTTCATTTAGAGAGGGGCCTGAAAAGAGTTTTTAAGATTAGTCCATTCTAAACGTTCTCATTCTCATATCTAGACACACTGAAAGACCTTCTGAAGAAAGACAACAGGGCACCCGAAACGTCTGACCCTAACTTTGACAGTAAACAGCTTCTTCGTATGGAACGCGTTGACTTCGACGAGGTTCGAAAAGAGCAAGACAAAATGGAGGAAGCAGATAAGGAGATCGAACCTACAGCAGAAGATGGTATCAGCTTCTCTTTAAAAACATCTGGTCATACAATCAACAAAAATGCATCAGGTAATGCATTTGCACCTACGAGAAGGAAACATACAAATTTAGTAAAAGAAGATGAAATACAGCGGTACGAGCGCATCGATAGAACTGTATTAGACCCAGGTTCTATGAGTAAAGATGATTTGAAGGAGTATTACCATAAGGGTAGTAATGGCAGTGCTGTATTCATGTATAGCTTGGATGGAGTGAATGACTCAAAGGCGACATCTTTGAGGTTAAAAGGGGGAAGATATCCTGAGTTAATACGCAAGGGTGATGATGTTGATCATCTGCCAGAGACATTGAAGGAATTCAATAATCGGAAGTATGGTCTAAAGGAAGGAAAAAGTAGGCCATTAATGACTGGTACGAAGGAGCCGATGAAAATAGAGTCATCAGGTAGCACGCCACTTGACAACAGCAAATATCATGAAGTAGATGGCAGTTTACGAACTAGGCCCAAAGAGTCTGAAAGTACTGTAAAACATGAAGTATCTTCGCGCAAAAAACATGGAGGTAGGTTAATCATAAATGAAGAACCTATAAAAGGGCCTAATGTTGGGTTCACAAAAGGGCCTAAAATCAGGCTCACCACAGGGCCTATTCAAGAACCAACTACGAGAGCAAATGAGATGGCTGAGCTCAAGGCCCAGACCACAAAAATACAAGAAATTGATTTGGATGCAGAGTCTACAATAATACCACAGACAAGCAGTAGACAAAATACACAGACAACAACAAACATCAGTAATTTCTCACAGCAGATATCTGCAGTTGATGATTCAGTGAGTGGTTCAGGAGGAGATGGTAATTCAGGTAAAGATTCAGATAATGATGGGAAGGGATTCAATAGCCTGGGTTCAGTTGATGCAGATGAGGGCGAAGTAGACTCTGGAAATGATAGCGAAGTGGACGATAAGAGAGCAATTGACGATGATTCACCAAAAGAAGGCTATGTTGGCGATCATGACCAAGACAATATAGACGAACGAGAAGATCGCTCAAATTCGAAGGATGGGAGAAAAAACGAGGATTCCAATGTTGATGTGACTAAAGACGACGAACAGCAAGTGATAGGGGCGACAAATAGAGTGAAGATTCAAGATAAAGAGATTACAAAGGGCGTTGTTGGTCCTAAAGAAGAAGTGACCAAAGGCGAAGAATCGTCAGGTAAAGATTCATCTGGCAACGAAATATCCGGCGATGAAGATGAAGGTTCTGGCGATGAAAGTGGAAGCGCGATGTCTGTCGCGAATAATGCTGCGAGTAAAGGGGAGGATTCTTCGAATGATGGCGAAATTATCAGTGAGAAAACAACGGTAGAGATGATGAAACACGATAGCAAGGACGAAGAAAAAAATCATGGTGATAAAGAGCGAAATGAGGAGAGCTTGGGAAATGGAATAACTGCAAGAAAAACAAAAGACAAAACTTTAGAAAATAAAGAAATAGTCAGATATAATGAAATCGAAAGAAATTCAGCATCAAGAGTTGGCAATGTAGCAGTAAGTCGTCAAAGAAATACAGAAACCGCCAATGGCAATAAAGTGGCAAATAGTATAGAAACGGCAAATAATATAGAAACAGCAAATAGTATAGAAACGGAAAGTAGCACCAATAGCTTTGACGACACCAATAAGCCACGACAATTACAGACAGACAATATAGCAACGGCACATAGCCTTAATGACATCGATAGCAGTCGTAATTCTGACGTCAACACGCACAGTCCTCGAATTGAAGCGAGAGGACACGAGGCGTCAGTGCAAGAAAATAGCTACCAGGACACAAATGAGACTGAGCAGCCAGATAATCAAAATGAAGCCAACAAAGTAAGATTGGATCAGAGTAGTAGTATAACATCAGAATACGCTAATAGAGATAACTATAATAAGGAAACAACAAATGAAATAAAACCAACAACAATTAAAAAGCCATCCACTGGGCCAGGCTACTCAATACAAACAGACAGTGAGACATCAAGGGATGGCCACAGACCTAGGACATATATAGAACCTAATATCACACACGGTACTCAGCTAGTAAATGGTGACAACAGAACTAATATAATGGAAGTTGTATTCGAAAACAATGAGAACAAGAAAAGGAGAAATAAAAAGGGGTAGGTATATTTTTCATTAACTCTTATATACTTTTAGTAATAAACTTAATATGGTTTATACGACTTGGGTTGCTCGATAAAATGGATTGCAACGATTTCTCGGTTGGTACTACATTGACGTACAAAATCAGACATGGTGGTTTGGAGTCCTACTCGGCTCATTTTCGTTTCAAATATCTTCTTTGACCTATTTCTAACCACCTATAGGTAAAATTATTCATTAGGTTTTATTTTTGTTCTATACATGAGTAATTTTCATTATAAATGTATATTAAATATCTTCTTTTGCCTATGTCTATCCAACACTGGCTATAATAATTCATTAGGCTTCATTTTCCTTTTCTTTCTGACGTACTAATCTATAACGACAAATGTCTCAAAAATATTTTACCTTGATCTTAGTGATTCTATCTTATCTTTTCAGATTTAGAAAATCTCCAAGAAAACCAAATAAGCCTGGGAAAAAATCAAATCAGAAATATATTGGGTTGCTGAAGTTCAAAAAGTTTACATGCAACAGATTGAATCCGAAGATTCTCCTGTACAACAGAATATTTAAGACGGGAAGTACAAGTCTGAACTTCTACATGATCGAGACAGGGCGAAAAAGAAAGAATTTCAAAGTTCGCATAGGTATGATACTCTATCATTTTGCATTTATCAAATTGTTGGTTTTAAAGATGGTGAGGAACATCAGAAACATAGCGAAATCACCCTAGGGAACATATATGTAGTAAGAAGGAGGATATTCAGTACTGTGAGGGGATACCATCAAATCTGAATATACTCCACAGTACTGATTGTATCCCCTAAAAGTACTGAATATCCGCCAATGTACTAATGGTATCCCCTACAAAACTGAACACCTTGAAATGTACTGATGATATCCCCTTACTGAACATCCTCCAATGTGCTGATGGTATCCCTCTACAGTACTAAACATCCTCTATATAGTACTGTATGGTATCCTCCAACAGTACTGATGGTATCCCCCACAGTAGTGAACACTCTCTATAATACTATACAGATGTTGCCAGGAGTGAAAACATTAATACTACTATAGCTTTGCGTCTGACCCTTATTAGAGTAGTACATCTAAAAGAGAACGGAAACGAAACTAACGCAATCTTATATCCAAATGTGGATGTTCAAGGAAAGTAGTTATGACTCATAATTCAAGAAAAAATGTTTAAGATTGCTCATCAGGCCTCCACCGTCTTTGGAGATATGTTTTGAGAGAATGAAATAATATATAGAAGTTATATCTCTGTCAATACCTGGCTATAGGTATGAAGTATATTCCCTGAAAGTTTGATAGAACCATCTGCTATGATTTCGAAAATAACAAGTTTTAAGTTTACAGTACCAACTAAACCACTTTCCTATTATGATCCATCTATCTTAATGTTGAACCATCTGCTATGATTTTGAAAATGACACGTTTTAAGTTTACAGTATTAACTCAGCCACTTTCTTATTAGGAACCATCTACCTCAAGGCTAAACCATCTGCTATGATTCTAAAAATAACAAGTTTTAAGTTAACTGTACTAACTCAGCCACTTTCCTGTTAGTATCCATCTACCTTAAGGCTGAACAATCTGCTATGATTTCGAAAATAACACGTTTTAATTTTACCGTACCAACGCAACCACTTACCTATTAGTATCCCTCTACCCTAAATTAAAGCGTTGCGGTGAAGAATTTTTGAAAACTAATTTCACCGTCAATATCTTGATATTAAAATTGCACAACAGGGGTGAAAACAAATTATTACATTCATGAATTGAAGAGGAGATAAATCCAACAGTTTAATCTGAACGAGCAAAATTATTAGAGCTGGCTTACTCGGCGGAAGCTGCTTGTAGTTAGCCTATTTCAGCCAGATGTCTCAATTGCCTTGTTGGATATTTAGAGAAGAATGAATGGGGATGTTCTATGTTCTTAAGACTGGTTCCAGATACTAGGGCCGGTTAATTAGAACTTGTAGGCTTGACAGCTGTTTTGGGGAAAATCTTTTTGTTGCAAAACAGAAAAAGAATGTAAATGTCTTGGCAGCTAGCAACGGCAATAGTCGAGGATGAAATAGAAAACGAGAATATAGTCTAAAGTTTAGACACGGAAGATGCATTCCTGACGTTACTAATGAATTAATTAACTAGGGGCGGATGGCAATAGCCCACATAGAGTAGAACGTCTGTTAAGTACTGTGAGAGCTGCTAAGTACTTAAGGGGGATATTATCAGCACTGTGGAACGATACCATCAGTACATTGAAGGGTGATCAGTACTGTTAAAGGGGAAACCATTAGCACTGGGGGATATCATCCAGTACTCTGGGGGATTTTTAGTACTATGTAGGATGTTCTGCACTATGAGGGATATAATCAGTATTGTAAGAGCATACTATTAGTGCATTGGGAGGATAGTGAGTTCTGCGGGGGAATATCATCAGTAATGTAGAGGGGATACCATTCAGTACTGCAGTGGATGTTTGGTACTGTGGAGGAATACCATCTGTACTGTGAAAGGAAAACACAAGCATTTTGAGTATTACCTTCACAGTACTGCACAGACGTTCAGTAAGGTCAGAATACATACATGATTTGGTAGTCTCCAGTAGTCCATTGAGTTGTATTTTTCATGCAAGACAACTTCAACTGCCTTACTTTTCATTTAAATGTCTAATCTGAATGAGACTGTGTCTGCTAAAGTGCAGTTGTCTTGCACTCACTCATATAACACCTTTGGTGTACAAACTACAGCTGGCTCAAGACCCTTCCAGGTCCCTTGGGATACAAATAATTTCTAGGAAATTCAGTTAGATCATCTCTTTTCTTTTTAGGAACAACCGAAGACTGGTACAAGACGGGTGACTCCCATCCATACCCAGAAGACATTGAAAAATTTGCAAAACAATCTTCGAGATATAAATTCTACACTGCGCATTTTTTCTTCAGAGATAACTTGAAAATCAGACCAGCCTACACTTATATAAACCAAGTACGAGACCCTGTTCAGAGAATAATTTCGCATTTCTATTACATGAAGCAGCTACATGACCGGCCTAAACACCGTATACAAGAGATGATAAAAAGTGGGTATATAAACGAGACATTGGAACAATGCATAGAAAAGCAACATAGAGGCTGTGAAAATAATGTAATGACTCACTTTTTCTGTGGGACTGAACCATATTGCAGTACTGGCTCGGCAGAAGCTGTCAAAAAGGCCAAATACAACATGTTGCATCGGTATGCTGCCATTGGCCTCTTAGAGCGGCTTGACGAATATTTGAAAATCCTCAAGCTGAGGCTACCAAAGTTTTTCCCATCTTCCAGGCGAACACTGACGAGAGAGAAAGCTAACGAGCACTCGTCTGGGATTTCCCTAAAAATGATCAATCATATAAAAACTCTGAATCGTGCAGATTATGAAATATACGAATATGCAGAAGAGTTGTTTGAGAAGCAACTTGAAGCTTGCAAAGAAAGGTTGAGATTTAAAGCAATGAGGAAAAAGAACAGTCGAAGTCGAGGGCATTAATCTGACTTTGTGTCCCTATTGTAATGTAACGGGTTGAAAGTATGGAAAGAACGAAAAGCTAAATTGACCAAAAACTGAAAATGCAAACAAACATGCTTTTTCTTAAGGTAATTGAGCCTAGTTTTGCGTTTTTGATGTCGTAAATTTAGGCCCATCATTTCAATACTTTGACCCCCCAGTATTGAGTAAATGTTTTCTTTTATATCTGTGGTGTATCTTTTGTAAGTGTACTGTGTTTTTTTT
The DNA here is from genome assembly GCA_963924455.1 of Pelagia noctiluca. Lineage (NCBI taxonomy): Eukaryota > Metazoa > Cnidaria > Scyphozoa > Semaeostomeae > Pelagiidae > Pelagia > Pelagia noctiluca. The sequence continues at coordinate 12,481,411 of OZ004329.1, read as the reverse complement.
TTATTTGGTGAAACATTTTACCGCAAAATTGTGTTTTTTGACTTTTCTCGCTTAGATAATTTGACACAAAGTCCAAATAAACATGGTCTCCAAGTAGTACAAATAAAATGAATTAAATCAAAGTCCAAATAAACTAAAAGATTAGACATGTGTAACAGGATTCAGAAGATCGATTGAGATAATTTGTGAGGATGAGAAATGACTCCACTAGGACTCAAACACACCACATCTAGATTAGTACCCTTGCGCAGCGGTTAGAACACTGCAACATGATCTATAGCTCATGGGTTTGAGTACTTCTTGGGCCAGTTTTCTCTTTCACAAATCATCTCAATTAAACTAAAGGGTTATCAAGAGACTTAATAGCATCTAAAACAACACAAAAAGATGTAAGACATTTTCTGTTCTTATGCATTATTTGTAATCTAGACGTTTTTTATTAATTATAAGAAAATTCTGTTAGGATTTTTAAGTAAATGCTACCTATATTGGTCACTAAATAGACATATTTTGTTTATAGGCAGGGATATTCATGAAATTCGGGTAAAGATTGTGTGGTTTGCTTTGGGTAAATTCTGATTCATAGGTATAACAATCTAAAGGAAAATGCATGAAACCTTATGGCCATAATGTGGTCTAGAGGTAGAGCATTGGCTGCTTTGGAGGGTTGCAAGGGGCATAACATACATGCACATAGCTGTATTCCTTTAGAAATCAACTTTTCTATTCATTTACCAGTTTGTAGAGTTGGGCAAGTTCACATCCGAGATTATTTCTGTCATCAGGAGTGCACACTTACAAATGGGGGATTGATGGTCATGCAAAAAATTTAGACATGGGTTTGGTAAAAAAAACTTGATAAACTGAGCAAAGGTGGTAACGCTACCTTACGTATACGGCCCGCCTTTCATATACGGACCTGACATTTACGGCCTGCCATATAGGGACCTGAATACGACCCAAGTCAGAAAAACAGGAACAATGTGTAAATCAGTCAACAATAGATTTCTATCATCGGTTGGGGGTAACTTAGGGGGCAGACCTTGAATTCAAAGTCCGCATAATTCCTAATGCTGGGGGCATATTTTAGGGGATAATATAGGGAAAAGATCCAGAACAAGCACAATTGTTCGATTTTGCTGAAAATTATAGGGTAAAGCAAGCTTGAGGCGCTAATCTTAAATCTGCATACCCTTTTTCTAAATTTTCAAATCTGGAGGCGTAATCAGGGGGCAATTGGGGCAAGAACCCAGAGTAAGTACCTATTTTTCTCAGGAATTCTTTTGGAAAGAGTAAAAGGTCTTTGAAAGTGCAAGAAGGCTAACAGTTGCATTGTTTTTATGAAGGAATAAAATCCCCCCCAGGCCGGACTTCTGAATCTTTAATTCCCCTAAAAAAGCTTTGCGCATGCAGCTGGTGTACACTTGAATTATTTGGCCATGTACACTCGAGATCTCATTCAAAAAGGCCACACTCTGCAAACTGGCTCATTCAACCCATTTAAACATAAGTGCAAAATATTCTCTGTTCTAAAAAAATTGCACACCAAAGATCTTGGGGTCTGAGAATGTAATACATCCTTGATTTTGTTTTTTGGTTACTCATTTTAGGCCTAGTATAGATTTCCCAGTGAGGCCTACACTAGACGTTGGAAATGCCTGAGAGTAAATTAGATAATCGAACAGTCTAGGCCAAAATCAGTAGGCAAACAATTAATCATCCATATGGATCCAAGAAAACACAACCACCAAGACTCAAAGGCAGGCAGTGGAATCATTCCAAACTAATGTCTACTTCTGACTCACTTCATTTCTGTAGAAGAACCATTTTGCAGCGCAGGACTTGCAAGAGCTGCCAGAGACAGTCTTCCTTAAGTAGAGAATACGTCGTAGCTTTGCTTGGATTTTTCAGCCATTTTGCATTTTCCACCATGCGGAAGGAAATTTCAATGAGGGTTGCCATCTTGTCGAAGACTGAAATTGCCAAATCTGGTCGAAAAGTTGCCAAATGGATTCAAACGGCCAAACGGCCAAACCCACTAATGATACCCGTTTCTTCATCATAAAATGATAATACGAGAGCCTAACGATCTAAGTTTATAAAATACTAATAGATAAATTCAAAAATAAACTATGCTTGTGTAAACGTTTCGATATTCATCTTCATCAGTAACACTAGATGAAGATGAATATCGGAGTTACACGTTTTTTTTTTATAAGAAACCGGTTTATAAGAAACCTAGTACTAGAGCCCCAAAAATTTAAGAAACTTTTAGAACTACATCAATATCTTTAAGAAACTCTGAAAAGATAAAAGGACTTTCTGAGCCGGAAAGTAACATGTCAACAATACATTTTTGCTTGATTTAAGTTTGCTAAACGTTTTTATTTAGAGGAACATAGGATAGAATTAAAAATTTTAATACAAGAAATATGCGAGGGAAAGTGCAAAATTTGATGTTAAGTGCGTATCTAAAAATAAGAAACTTTTAAGAAACTTTTAGTACTAGAAACTGGTGAAAAATTAAGAAACTTTTAGTACTAGGACCCAAGCTAGGTTTCTTATAAAAAAAAACGTGTACTGATGAAGATGAATATCGAAACGTTTACACAAGCATAGTTTATTTTTGAATTTAACCGTTTCTTCATTGATTTTAAAGTTTTATGTTTGGATTTGATTGGTGTTAGGGCTTTGATTAGTAATTTGGAACCACAGCCAATTAAGACAGCCAATATGTTCTTTAGAAATAGCGTTACTAACCAGCTTACAAAAATGCCAGAATTTTGAGGTTTGGCAATGAAACTGGCATTATGGCAGCCCTGTTCAAAAACAAAATCGAATAAATCTCAGAATACTACCATCTTCTGATTGGCTGATTTTTGGTCTTCATATGAAATTGAATCTCTTGGATATTTCTTGTCAGCAAGCACAAGGAGGGGTGAAAAAACTTTCATTTTCAGCTCTTGTTTTTATGCCTAACCTCTTTTCTCGCTATGTTTCCCCCTGACAAGACAAGTATGGAGAGCACTTCATACTTCACGATTGTGACAAGCTTAGACTCAGTTTACGTCACCCATTCGCTAGTTCCAGGCTTTTTTGGCTGTACACTGTTATATGAAAATATAATTCCTAAGTTTTCTTTTTCAACAATTGAAGTTAAAGCTTAGCAAATTATCAAAATCAAGAGATTACACCATCCTATACATGTGCTTTTACTTGTAAAGCCATAAAAATTTTAAATTTGGACTGAATATTAAGGGTCTTAATGACAAATTTAGGTTTGAAGGTTGCTTTTTTTTACAAATGATAATAATCTAGGGCCTATATTAACCAATGCCCTCAATAATTAACTACTGTTCACTATGATTTATTCATGAAACTGTTTAGGCCAACTCATAAAAGTGATTAAGGTTCTTAGTTTTTCCCATCATGGTTGAGGTTTCGAGAAGTCAAACACAATTTTCCACACTATGATTTTTTCACTACTCATTCATCCAACATTCCAGTATAACATTTCTTTACAATACTAAACAACTAAGGTATAATAATCAAAAGCTGAAAATACAGTTATAATATTTATATATATTTAAGCATAATATTTATATTCAAGTGCAAATCTTATATGAAGAAGGTGCGTTTTAAAAATTACCAACCGCGAAACAAACGGCGTTTGAAATGAAAATTATCAAAACACAAACAAGAACGATAAAAATGAAAGCATTGCACTGGACCATGTTTTTAGCAAACAATTGGCTGGGGTACCTGGTGGGGTATTTGACCGAATAATGGATGGAAGTGTCTTGCCAAAGAAGCCTTTTGTGGTAACTGATTCTCATACCAAATTATAGGGGCGATTTCAATTTATAGGGGCAACATACCAAAATCTGGCAATGTATATCGTATTTATACCGATATCACGAAAATTGAAAACTAATACCTAGACTAATATAATACCAAAATCAGGAAAACGTAAACTGCTTTAGGTTGCACGTCCCAAGTACCAAAAATATATTGGTAGGAGTGGTAACCCTTGGTCATATAGGTGGGTTTACGTTAAATTTTCTAGCCTGCGAAAGGGCAGAGTCCAAAAATCTGCACTATCACCTCCATAATCATTAGGAGTTTGTTAGTGAAAAATATGACACCGGCCAAAGGCCTTTTTTCCAGCAAGGACACAGGATCCCTAGTTCAACGTCTCTTCAGAAGTCCAAATCACTGGACATTTTGCAAGAGCTTGTGTGAAATCAAAGCAAATGGCAGTGGCTAAACTGCAAGTCATTTTTTGATAATGTCCTTGTACGGAGGAAACGGAGGGGGCAATGCTTTCAACGGAAACAAAACAGTAAAATCAATAAGTGCCTAAACAAAAACGCAAAATGAACTAAGGTACACTTTACAAGTATAATGAACTCAATGGTTACAAAGCAACTAGGAACTTGAAATATCTACTTTCTATTTAAGGTAGGAAACACTCCCCAATTAGTTATAATTTACTTGTCTTGAACTACCATAGGCTGACTGTGCATAGCGGACAGAGTTTTACATCTTGTTTAATTGCATTGAATTTCATCACCTAGCAATCATTATGGAAGCAACATGGCAGAGAGAGAAAGATGGTTCCTTAGTAAAATGCTACAAAGGCCCAAGATCTTTGTTGAAAACTTAACAAAGTGACTAAAACCCCAGACCAAAATCCTCACAAGACCCTTACCCTAATCTAAATGCTGACCCTTGCCCTATTATACCATACCCACTCAATCCCTTAAAGTTCCCCTACTTAACCCCTGCCCTTACCCAAATGCTGATAAATTTTCGTACACAATGATGTTCCTTTTTACTCTCTGAACTTGTCCCTCTCCCTTTGTAGAAATGTGCCATCGAAACGTCATGCCCTCCAATTTCGAAATGCTTAATACGTGCCACTGTTTAAATGGATGGTTTGAAGCTTATCACAACTTTCATTTTTGCAAGAAACCCTATCCGCTAGAGAACAGTCGTGCCAAAAATCATACGTCTATTGAACGTAAAGCCAAAAATACTTAATTTTATGATCACTAACTGGAAACGGTTAATCTAATTAATGTAATTACTATGGTGGCTTATAAATATATTGCTCGTAGTTCATAGGTTATATTACATGCTTTCTAAAAGAACGTCTATCTCCAGCTGATTATTCAAGCATTTATGAAAGGATAGACACATTGAAATTTTCATTTAGGCCAAATGATGGCCTCTTTACAACAGTACTAATTCGAAAGACATTTATGAAATGAGATACAATCTCCTAAAAGGGATGAAACACTAGATCCAGAATTCTGTATCCTGTGCAAAGAACAAATCAATTTCAAATATTTATGCACTTCTTAGATACTCAGTGAAGTTGTTCACTTGCTTTCACTGTACTATATTTCTAAAGTGTTAGTGTCACAGGCTTGCATTCTATTAGTTCCAGAGTCAAATGTTTTTATGCTAGTCATTATTATGTTTTGGAATTGATCCTTCCAATATGGCCGCCAAGAGGATTCATTGAATTCATTATTTCAACCAATAGCTGCACAGTTACTCAGCCTCGTAATGATCACGTACAATATTGATCCAATAATTATCAAAGCAAAATACCTTCCCGGTTGATCTTCTGTGAATTTTCATGCACTTAATTGGTCACTCTAATATGGCTGATGAGGGTAAACCATTGACAAGGACTTTGAAACGATTTCATACGAATTTGAAACAAGTTGCACACGAACTCAACGATCTACTTTAAAATCGAATCCAAAACCTCTCACAATGCCGATAAGATCTTGGAATCTCGATACAACGAACCTCAGATACAACGAGCTTCCCTTCCCGGTATTGAGAAACTCCTGATAAAACGAACAGATTTTAGGTTCCATTGTATTTTCGAGTTAAGACACCTCAAACTGGACGGAAGTTCTTTTAGAAAGCACGTGGGTAATAGAATCAAACTTCGTTACTGATCATGAAAGCCAAGAATAACACTACGTTCTCAATTACAATCAAAATACAAAAATCTAAACTTACAGTTCTTCGAATCTGTACTTCCTTACGATTGGTGATTTCAACCAGTGAATACACTCTAGGCGTAGATAACATGCGGGGACGCCAAGAGCTCCTGCCCAGCGGCGATTGATTATATGATTAAGTGACGGCCTATCAGTCTTCAAGCAAGAAAGAAAGGCAATCATCACCGTCTAACTGCTGTTTTGCGAGCGCAGGACGTTGAGGAGGCGCTTACGGAGGTCTTGGTGAAGCTTTTTCTGACGCTGCACTTCGGTTTTGAGCATTCCCTCTTCGTTTTGGATTGTTTCAATGTAGTCAATGGCTTTTTTCAAGATCACCACTTTCGGGACTTTCTTGTTTCCGGATAACTCTGGCACGCTGTCCCTCAACCCATAGAACTTGCTTTTCAGCTCGTTTCTGCGTTTTCGCTCGAGCACGTTGTGGGATGCCCGCGAGAAGTTCTCCGGGATCGCGTATTCTTTACTTTGCTTCGTTGATTTGTGATTTGAAGTGTTGTTGTTGTGGTTTTGCGCCTGCGTCGAAGTCTCGTTGCATTCCATGCGCTGTCCGTAGTTGTTGTCGGTAAAACAGGTTACACTGGTGTCTGGGAGGGAGTCAGGGGACTTTGGTGGGGTGATTATTTCGGGGGATTTCGGGAAGATGTCTTCGCTGGTCTGTCGTAGTAATTTCGGATCGACTGTCACAACATCGATGTCGGTATCGTCATCTGAAATTGAAATGATCCACAATTTAATATAAGGGAACGGATAAAATTTAGGCCATTCAAAAGTAGACAAAACAGGGTTTTTCTTCTGGCAAAGCAGGTAACCTTCAGTTTTCAGATGGAGTATGCAATGAAGGTTAAAGAACAAGAATCCAAAATGGACCCTACCAACGTTGGACAGTTTTGACCACTACCAATAGAGATACATTGATTACCATTTAGGACTCGACTAGGAATTGAACCAAAGACCTCCATCTGCTAGCCGGAAAATTTGGCGTGCACATAGACGGTTGTTATCTGAACACTCTCAATTATCGCAAAGATCAAAATATCACCGATATCAGCACAATATGCCTAGACGAGCTCCTAATCACCGCTTTACAAAGTAATTTCTCACACACGCGTCATTTCTCCGTGCAAAAGCCGCACGGAAATAAGTAATTAGGACAACCAAAGCCCCGGTGTTATCAAGAGCGGCCTAGCATGTAGAATCCAGGCCATCGCCTTTCATTAGGGATAATACACGATTAGGGGTATGAAAGGATGAATTAGGCACAGAATTCCGCTCCTCAGACAGCACGCAATGCTCAAGGTTTTCATCAGCTGATTCTAAGCAAACCAAAAGAAAATTCGAAAAGTTAGCTCTAGTCCAATCACCTACGCACTTTGGGTTCGAGCTGATGGTGTTTTGGGGGCTCTTATGAGGGTCTTGCAGGGTATAGGAGTTTAGAAACAAAGGGGCAAGGCCTAGTAGCTATTGCTAAGAGTACAGAGAAGATCTTGAAGCAAAACTAAGAGGAAAGAGAACTCTGCACACAGTTTTCAGCTAGACTCGACCCTAGTAGACAAAAATGAGTTGCACAGCAGAAATTGAGTTGATATTGACTTCCATTGCAAATTTTTTACTGAGTTGTTTCTATTGCGTATTCAAATGATATAGCGTAACAAATATGTAAAAAGTATAGTCTAGCCTAAAATTATCATTTCTTGGAAGAACATGTTTAAAATTTTACAAGGGACTTGAGACAAACTGTGATTATCTGAAAGGGGAGCATCAATATACATACAGGAATATTTTAGTCTGCTAGGAAACGGTTTTATTAATCCAGTGCTAGTTTCAGGCAGAGCTGACGATTTTGGGGGATCAGTTGCCTTGCTTCTGTCAACGCGTGCTTGTCTCCTGCGGTGTGAAAAATTTCACCCTCCCCTTATTAACCAGCTGTTAAAGTGGTTCTCAAGGGGTTTATTAACACGTTTTATCATGCACCAGAACACGAATCTAGGAGTAGCCGAGGGGAGTAATGGGGTTTCTTTACAGATTGCCAATAAAAACATATTTGATTTCATCCAAATTCATGGGGTTCTAAAAGTTCATCAGGGATTCCTAAAACTATCAAGGATTCCATAAGATTCTCAGGATCGAACAATTTACAAGGTTTCTGGCAAGGACTTTTCTTCTCGAGAAAACTATAGAACCTTTTGGAGAAAACTAGGTGATGTTGAGAAAATGACCCCCCTCCTCCCATGCAAGCAGCCATACATAGCGTGTTAGTTCCAGACAAAACTTAACGATGGGAAGGCTGGATCGCTCCAGCGGGATCGTACAAACAAATTAGCAGAAGCCTACGAATTGAATCAAGGTTAGCTGCAAACAGCTCAAAGTAGGCCAGATAATCGTAAATCAATTAAGTGCTTAACCTTACTGTGGGATTAATCCATGGTCAACCAAAACATTGCTTTTCCGTCACGATTATGAGTCAGAGGTCAATACAAAGGGCAAGCCGTTCAATAACCTATGACGAACGACTTACTAATGTGCGGAAATGGCCCATGACCCCATGTGGGAGTTTCCCTGACCCTGACCAACGTCAATGCTAGAGAGACAATGGAGATAAAATAACATTTAGGTTATTTTCAAAGCCTTTTGAATTCACGACACGCGCACAGCTTATCTGCAGATCTCGTTACACGCAATGCATGATGGCCCCTTAGCAACATCTTAACAACACATAGCTAGCAAATTGCTATGGCCTTAATCTTTCGTAGATAAAGTCGAGTTGTAGTCGTTAGTCTTGGTATTATATGGGAACAAAAGGGACTTTCGTGAGAACAAAGGGACAAGGCACTTATGTTTAGCAAACCCTTGAGAAGACCATAATGGAAATGAGGTCCTAGGACCTTTTTAATGCTATCCCTACCATCAAAGTTAGGGGTATTGTTTTTATTTCATATTTTCGTTATTCTTAATATCAATGAATGCATTTCTATAATTGTATTTTCAAACATTTTCATTTCAAATTTCGAACATTTATAGTTTTTATGGGAAAATAAATACATGCATACATGAACCCCCTAAACGACCCTTCTTCGCAACAAACAACCCACTCCCCTCTCATCAGTATTTCCAATAACAATACAAGATATTTGTTTTAAATGGTTTCTAGTGGCAAATAAATATATACACATTTTCATTTATAAACGACCCTCCTTCCTAAAAAACAAAAACCAACTTCCTCTCAGCGTTATTTCTAATAACGATAAAATATTAACTAGAACGTCAATGAATGGCGAACTCATGGCTCTATTACGCAAAAACTACTGGTATATAAAAAATGCGTGGAATAATACCAACATAGTAAGCTTAACGAAATGCGTATTAAGAAACATAAAAGCAAATCTAGGAACGATGTCAAACAGATCAACACATGGCTACGCAGGGATTTATACCGAAGAGCAAAAAGAGGATTCTAAATTCCTCGCCAGGGCATGTGCCTCGTTTATCGCGCATTTAGGCCGTATGGAGATCATGACTCCGAGATTTCTTTTGTAGAAGAGAAAATGCAATTCACGTGTCTTTGTTAACGTTATCGGGCAGAACAAGGGTAGATTTAGCAGTGGAATCTCGAATCGGTTAATAAGCTAACCAGGATAATAAAAAAGAACAAAAAAGCAACAGATTTAAGATAAATATGAGCACTTTGTAATAGAAATAATAAGTCTCTTAATCTGGCCTGATTAATTATTTAGGCCGGGGTACAAGACGAGGAATCTCGTAGTAATTGGATGACAAAGCATTTAAGCAGATGCCTTATGACATTAGATGTCTCTAGGCTTCCTCCTCCGTCGTTTCAAAGCCCCGTCGCCACAAATCCCTTTAAAACGAGGCAATTCTAGAATAATAGCTTTGTTTCTGATATCAAGAATTTTCAAGGATTTATTGGATTAGGCCTAAATTTCTTGTGATACTTTCCTCTTCCGTCGTCTACTCTCGGTAAGCCATGGCTAGACTTGATACCGAGGCAATTACAAAAGGGTAGCTTTTCGGATAAAAAGACTTTCCAGAGCTTATTTGGGATAAGGCCTAGCTTAACAAAGCGCAGGACTTTCCCCCCTCTAAATTCCAAGGCCTTAGGTAGACTAGGTAAAGATGCAATTAGGAGAGGAACGCTTTGCTTTGCTGCTTTGGATCATACGATAGGATAATACCACTAAAGTGGGCCCAGTATTCGACTTTATTCAAAGCCCCAACTAGCCTTAAAAGCGAGTAGAAAGATAGCTTTGACTTGGGATAACAGATTCATAAAAGGATTGGAAGTATAAGGTTCAGTGATATCATTAGGTACAATATCATTCCTTCTTCCTTGTCATGAAACTTTGGCTAGACTTGAATAAGAAGTAATAGCAAAACGATAGATTTGAATTAGAGAGGGCAAGTTTAGAGACTTACGCTGATATAAGGCCTATATTCAAAGTATTATCTTTAAAAGTTTCTTCCTAAGCCTTTGTAGCACCGGAGGCAAGTTTTTCAGGAAGACTTTATGCTTTATCTTGATTCTCACAAACCCGCCATTATTGGTCAAAGATTTGCAGGCTTGAGCCCACCTTCAGACCAGCCACACAGAAAGGGAGGAAAGAATGAAGTTCTCTCTAATTCTAAGTAAAAAAGCCAAATGAATCACAAGGTATGCTCTCATTGAGAGGAAGGACCAGGGCTGTACTGCTCATTTATACCTACTTTATTCAATAAGCCCATCGTGCTTTGCATTACTTATGATCGTGCTTTGTATTACCAATACCTTATAATTATAGTACAGTAAGCGTATATGCAAGCAAACCATCAACGAGTACAACAAAAATATGACGGCAGCAGCATAGAGGCAATTGCGAGGAGATAGCTTCCAGAGAATTGGCATAGGCCCAGGAGTAAGACGTAAGTCTGCCTGTAATACCTTCTGACATAGAGATGCCAAACCCGATTATGGCCACAAATAGTTTTGAGTGATGATATCACTTCATTCGCAAGGAAATGAATTAAATCTGAGAGATAAGTACCATCATCTACAACAAGGTGGTATGTCCGACGCCTCAGGTAAAATCCTTATCTCTAGCGATGACAGCATGCCAAGCCAATGCAATATATTCAAGGAAATTTCAATTGCCTTGCAGTTGCAGAGATTGTGGTTTGGAAAGATTTTCTCTCACACACCTAATCGACCGCACATGTGAATGAATTTAAACGTTAGCACCCTGGGGAAGGGCTGTTGTGCAGTATTGTTGAGGGTATGCAGTACTTTTGAGGGATACAATCAGTACTGCGGTGTGATATCATCAGTTCTATGGGGGGTATTATCTGATACACAATATTGAGCATCCTCCACAGTACTAATTGGTATTCCTCAATAATTTCGGCCTAGGCCAAGTTCTCTTATTATTTCCATTGGTCTAAACAATAGGCTAAAGTTGCTCTGTTGTTCTCTAGCAAGAATCGAGCCTTAGTGTTCTTACAAAGTATCGGCAACAGATCAGTGACAAATCCCAGTAGAAATATTGCCCTGGAAAATAGGCCCAGATGACACTCTTCCCCTTTTTCTTTCCTTACGGGCATGGATAGATGCCATTGCAAGTTCAAAGCCCGGGTTTAATGGAGATAATTTGGTCTTTAAATTCGGTCTGTGCAATCCCTACTCTGTGGTTAAAACTTTGAAAAAGCTAAGTTTATCCAGCATTGAATACAAATTAAGTTTGTAAATATAATAAATGTATTTAATTCATCAAATCCGCTCGTACATCCGTCTTTATCGCGAACAATCTATAAATGGCTAGGTCGGAAATGAGCCTAAGGGACATTCATTGTTTCTTATAACATCGGCCTAATGCTACGGTCACAGTTTTCTGTGTCTTCCGTAGTGCATACAAATTCCCTGGAAGCTGCCAACAAAAAATTATTCGACATGTAGGCTATATGTAATAATATATGCTCTTAATTTCATATTCTTATGTCAACGTGTGTTTAAGTTTAGATGATTTTGAAGATTTTTGAAATGTGGTCTTGTATTAAACATTGTGGCCATCTTGAAATTTGCAAAAGCGAGGCTGGAACATGCTAGAACAGTCAAAAAATATCTTGGGACACTCCAAGAAAATGTACGAAATGTTTGAGATAAATGGGATTTTTAAAAAGTGTTCAGATCAATTCCGAGATTTTAGAAATAATTGAAGTATATGAGGTATCCTTAATGATTTTCAGAAGTTTCTAGTTAATGTGCAAATACAAGATGTTTTTGAGAGACTTGTCCCTTGGTGATTAGCTGTCAAGTCAATGAATTGGTTCACTTCTCATATCAGTAACGAAAAACACATAAGAACTCTCAATAACACCCACTATTGCGAACTATTGTGAGGTTAGCCACTATGCTGTTCCGCAAGCATCCAATCTAGAGCCTTTGACAAGGTGTGAGTAAAGATCTTATCGGGCTGTGGTTTTCTGGACTCAAACGTCAAAATCACAAAGGAAACTAACAATAATATTGTTAATCTCTCGACAGACCTCAGTTATTCGTTCCTGATGAAGTTAATTTGCTGCCAATATCTACCACAGGCAACGGCGAAAATGCATCCAATGCATTATGGGAATGTAGCCCGTAGCAACACATAGCTACCAATATTGCAACGGCCTACAAATTTCGTATCTGCAGTCTTTCGAATCTCGTACGCTTTGAAAATGAGTGAAATATATATCCCTTGCAATGCACGATGGGATTATGCCCCTTAGCAACACATAGCTACCAGAATTGCAACGGCCTAAATATTTCATAGCTGTAGTTATTAGTTTCGGTAACTATTTGTTACGTTGATGAGGACATAAGTTCGAAAGGCCTAAGTGTGCTGTAAAATGTTGTGTTTCTTTAGCTCTTTTTTCTACCAATTTGTTGCCAAGGGAAATACTCCAATGATGCATTGCGTGAAACGTGCGCCACCATCTTCTGCAGAATTTTCATTTTCAAACAATTTCTAATTGAAAGTTACACTGGACACCAAACTCTCAAAGAAATTGAGATCATTTGGCAGTGTCTTGTCCCAAGGCTAGTACCAAGGGTAATAGCAGGGGCATGATGGCCCACCAGGATACCGGAAAATGTCTCGGTGTGGCCTAAAAAAAACCTTTTTTCTGGGTCTTTATATCGAAATGGCAGCAACACTAAGCGGGCCTAAACTCAATTTTCCCAGGCCCTATTTTTCTCTCAACACACCCATGGATAATGGAACATGCAAATTGTCTGTACCCGCCCCTGAAACATCACAAACCCAGCTAAAATAACGATATATACGCCTGCACATTCAAACCACGACTCATGTTGTCACGTATCATGCGTTCTTTTGAGCACCTTAAGCCTATACAATCAAAGCTGTACAAAGTAAATTACACATCATTGGGAGCCTAAACTTGTACAGCTGTGAGCTCAACTTAAGGTAGCCAAAACTCTTTGAAACAACCCCTATTTAAAGAACATTGCTCATATACTAAGTGCCTGTGGTGTGGACAAGAATGGCCTAGCAGCTGGCCAACTATTGATTATCCCCATAAGACAAAGACAACACAATGCATATTTGCACAATTATGCCTAGATAATTGGACAGAGAATGGAACAAAGGACATCTTTGTTTTCCACATTGTCCATCGAATTCTTTTTTAGAATATAACTCATTAGACATTGTTTCAGCTCTAACTATATTTGAATTTTGAATTTCTTTGTCTATATTCCGTTTGTGAGTGGTTGCTCATTGCAGCCTTGACGTTATAGAAATATAGAAATGACGTTTTGTTAAACGCAAATTAAAGAATTGTTTACTTAATCAAAGCATTGTTAACTTGATTAACTTATTGTCCATCAATTGCAATAAAACAATTTATCTTCATCACTGCACTGTTTCGAAGTTGAAGTGTGTCTATAATCAGCCCTTTGTCCCTTATTGTATTCAATCATTGCATTAACTGCATGTTGCATTGAAAAATTCAACTTATGCAGCTCTGCCACACTTATGCAAAAACTCTTAATATCAGTGCCTAGTCTACTCAGTAGTGGAAAATAATAATTTTTGCCGCTTCTAGGACTAGGACCCTATTCCACTTCTGAAGAAGGCCTATACGTTTAGTCTACTGTTATCTTTGCCATTAAGCTTATCTTTATTGGAATATTTTATTGATTTGCTGCAGCTATTGCTGCACGTCAAATTACTTGTACTATGAGCTTTGACCTTCTAGAAAAAGCCAATATGTATGGTCAGCATCATGAGGATGGTCTATAAATTCAAGAAACTGCTATGAAACTTTCAGAACTCTTATATGACAAGGACAGTGTGGGCAGATTATTTTAGTTTTAAACATACGTGTATTTACCTCTATATCTCTTAAATAATATCATCATAGCAATGAATCAAATCAAAGCACTTTGCTCCTCAAACAAATATTTTCTTCTTGGAGACAGTATTACAAATCCCCAACAATCCTGAGATCAAGTTTCTATACGCAAAACAAAGGAGAACAATGATGTCTAGTAAAGGCCTAATATCGTAAACGTTTGTTCCTCTGCATGTTTGCCATGTTGATTTAGTTGGGATTTACTTTGGTATGTTCCATTGATGCCCTGCATTAAGATGGTTTGCTGACAACAAACATTACATATAGTCATGAAACGTTGGTTTCCTTTCCTAATCTGTTATGAAGTTGGCATATAGTCCAGCATAAAGGGGTTTTAGCGTATATTTGTATATAATCAATTTTTTATATGAAATTATGCTAATTATTCGTACCATAGTTTCTTAGCTATCAACCCACATAAGGTACGAAAAGTTTACTTGTAGAGGGTAGATATGAACTTTAAAGGTGCATATGGAAGGAGTCTGGGCATCCTAGAAAAAGATGTAGCCTCTCGACCAATGAAATTTCAGAATCGTGAACCTCAAACCCCTAGATTCTCACAGTTGAGAATTCGATTTGACGATGAAGATGTAAGAAGTACCCTAGATAAAAGCATTTTTTGAAAATTTTCATTTCTTTCTATCAATTTTGGATTTTTTCAAAATTTTCAAAGCAATACTCTGATCGAGAGTATGAAGATGGGTATTTTCGGTTACTTTGATGAATTTCATGAGGCAAACATCAATGTCACGACTACCTTACACCTATCTCGGTTCTCTTTGAAACTTCCAGATACATCAACAACTTGTTGACTGCATAATTTTCGTGCGATGGATTTCAAAACAGAAAATCTCCACAAAAATTCTGAAGCTATTCTTGGTTACTCACGAATCGACGCACAAAAGAAGCGGCAATTGGAAAGACGGGCAAATCTGGATTTTATCTGGGACATTGATTGACGGCCTAGCCACAGGAAATCATAAATCCGGAAATTATCGGCAAACTGCACCGGACGGACAATATCATCCAATATAAACCGTAAGCCTGGCATAAAATCGAGGTTTTGAAATTCAATGTTGAGCTAACACATCAGCCCAGCCAAAGGCTGAGAGTTATGAATTTTTGAATTTTGAGTGAATATAGTTTCTTACGAGTTTCTTGGGGTTTCTCAGCTTTATTAGGAGTTTCCTAGATTTACAGACAAGATCTGACAGGGCCCGACAAATGGGGGGCAGAAGGGGTGGATTGATAAGCCCAAGGCCTTAGCCAATATAGGGCCTTAAAATCATATACTAACGTTCTCAATCAAGGTTTTTTCTACCCTCAGGAGGAGGAGGATAGCCATTCGAGGGTCTGAGTTTCTTACTAAGAGTTTTTCATAAAAAAATGGTGTTTCTATCTTTACTCCTCCAGAATCTAAGAACTACTAAGCACCACGCAGGCTAACTACATCAGAATTTCATTATCTACCTATATCAAACTATATCACGAGTCTCACATTCTTTCTTTTCATCTCAAATATCTGCTTGTATTATAGTGGATTTACCATCACTGGCGATATCATTAAAATCTCCCGTGGCCTGCTATTTGGTTTCACAAAGCTTAACTGCATTGATATGGGTCAGCGTTCAGTCAAATATTTACTTTGTCTTGGGTGGAGTGTGTGTGGTGAGATGAGTGCTTCAGTGTGGTAAAACATGCAATGCAACCCTTGTTTGGGGTTTGGGTAATCTGTGGGAGTGCTGCAAGTCCGTAGGGCAACATATTTGCTTTTAGATAAAAACGCATTCTATGCAATTTTCAAGTTGGGCCTTGTAAATGTAGAAGGCTAGTAAAGATACACGTTTTTTTTATAAGAAATTACTTTGTAAGCAAGTCAGTACTGGACATGACAAAAACTTAAGCAATCCCAGTACTGGATAAAGGATTGCTAAGCAATTTGAAAATTCTAATTCAGATCCAATTGCTAATGAAAACCGCGCAGCAGCTATTGAGAAGTAGGTTATAGTGGATACCAGTACCCTGGCACACTTTTGTATGCAAGATACTATTGACAATCGTTGTAGAAAAACTTCTGAGATAGTATTCTGAGAAACAGATCTTCAAGTATAAAAAGCTAAGCAATTGCTAAGCAATTTTGAGTACTCAAATTTGCTCTCTAGCTAAGCAATTTTCAGTACTGGGCTCGAGCTGAAATTGCTTATAAAATAAAATGCGTGTACTCGATTCGTCAAAAAGTTAAGAGAGTTCAGTACTGGGTTTTGCAAACCTAAGAAAGTTTAAAAATATGCTTTGTTCGAAAATAATGGTGTAGAAATCGTTTGCCTGTAGTTTTTTGCTTTTTTTCGAGATTTCAAACGTTATTTCTCAGGTTTTTTGCATCTGTTATCGTTTTGGTTCATTTTCTTCTAAATTTGCACAATTAAACTGGTTCTACGAATTTTGTTATGTTGGATTCTATTAAGAAATTCAGCTCTTTTTAACTAAGACAGTCTTAAAGAAAGGTTTTGAACTCAAATTAGTAAATTGCTGAGAAAGTTTCATTACTGGGATAATTTGAGACTTTTTATAAGAAAACGTGTGGTGACTATTATGTCAAATATTGTGTCAGAAACAGCCTTGATAAAACCACGTATCTACTCCGAAACAGTATTTCCCTGTTTCTTAGAGCCCAAACTTTTAAATTTATTGTTGTTGTTGTTGTTATGTCGTCGTTGTTGATCTGTGGACCGTTATCAGATAAACTTTTAGCAAATCAGGAAACTTGTTTTTGTGACTTTCATAGGATTCAGCACGAGTCACAAGTTGCATAAGAGTTTGAGCAAGGTTTATTTTGACGTACAAAATAACCAAAAATGATTGGAATACAGTAATCCTACACAAGGTGTCACAAAAATTTGTACTGTAAAAAACCACTGATTCGCTCCAATTTCATAACAGTATCCCCTTCCCTCAAAAGAGAAGAGAGACCTTGCAAACCCTTGATATAAGTTGTACATATGAATTTAAGAAACTTTTAGTACCCTTTAGTAAACTTAAAGACTCGAGTTCCTAATAAAGAGGAGTAAACGACAAGAGTTACTTCTTGAAATCTCGTTATATAGTTATTTGTATAGTTTTAGAATAGTCATAGTAGTAAAGATACCTAGAAAGCATTTTGATTTTGAGTGTCCAAAGGCCCCTGGTATTGTATTAAATCCATGTAAATTCTGACACCGATTCTCTTACAACAGGCCACTATAAAGCGACAGGGGGTATGAATACATTTGAAAATGTTATTGCTCTAAGCATGATGCCACTTATTTCTATCAACCTTTTAGATTCTATTAGATACTATGTTATATTGATTATTGCCTCCCCCAAAGAATTTTCCCAAGCTATACCACACTGAATAGAGATACATGAAAGTAATTTCGCTTTGGGGGTCCCTTATTATGTAAACAGGAATTTGATCTCGTAACAATTCATTGAAAACAACCCACATTTTCTCCATCAATCGACAAAGCACCTCTTCAGGAGATTCTTAAAACATTTGGTGCAAATTCTTGTTCTGTCAGACACCCACAAAAGCCACATGAATTCTAGAGAATCTTTATTCAACAAATCCGCTAAATTGGTAAATCTGAAATTGGCAAATTGCTTAAGACTAAGAGAGCAAGTGTGCTTTGGGGTCATTTGGGAGTTTCAAGTTTTGCAAATGCAAATGTGGCGAGGAAGAGCACCTAGGATGTTGGATAGAAGGGTAGAAAGAAATCTAAGAAACTCTGGTTCCAACAGTTTTAACTGTTTCTTAAAGAAAGAAAATTTGTTCCACACCCACAGTAAACCTACTTTCAATAAATAACTAGGCTCTGTTCCTAGCCCTCCAAGTTTCTTAACTGTTGTATCAAAACAGGCCTCGATGAAGACGAAAACGACGTGCATCAAAATTGAGAACATCAAAAAAGAAAAACGCCAAATCTTACCTGACTCAGAAGAACTAAAATCCCTAAGAACTAGTCTGTCGTCTAAAGATGGAAAAACCTCCGCGGGGTCGACACCAAGTAATTTACTGGAAACATCCTGCGCATCCGAGGTCGTGTGTTTCGTGCTTGGGAGTTCCCCTAAGCTTAGCCTCGTGAAGGAAAACTCACGACGTTTGTTTGAAACGACATGGGCTCCCCACATACAGTCTTTGATAACGATGGGCTCGGATTTTCTGTAGCTCGGTAAAGCAGTGTCTTCCATGCAAATGTCAGAGGCAGTGCATACTGGTTGGAGTCGATAGCAAAAGTCTGTAGTATCTTCGTTCAGGTCTACCATTCGACAGGGGCTAGATGGTGGGGTGAGGGGTAGGTCGAAGCCCCATATATCTAAGTTTTCGCTTTTCTCGATCATGTTTCTGCCGGTTAGAATTTGAAGGTCTTTTTTGGAGAAATTTGCGTTCGATCTGAAAACAAAATATTCAACGATATAAAACATTAAAAGAATAACAAGGAAGGAAAGTGGATCTCTGTTACCCAGAGTTTCATGGGCTCGCGATCATCAGACGGACTACAATGATTCAAAAAAAAAAGTTACACCAATTTCTAATAGGAAAATTTAAAAAACCATCAAGCCATATTTTCAAATATAAAAAGACTTGCATTAAAATATCTAGGGTTCCCGAGAACACTAAAGAACTAGTTAAGTTTCAGTTTTCAGTTTCATTTCAGTACCTTTTGAACGAGCTAACGTAGTTTTTTGAGGAACTGAATGCATTTATTTCAGGGGTACTGTTTACTTAGTAGGAATATCTTTGAAATGGTTCTATAGGACTGTTCCCTTAATAAAATTCTAAATGATATACACCTTTGGGAAAAATTTCTTACAAATCTGCAATAATCGATTGTGACGATTTTGTATGAATCATTTGAGGATACATTGATTCATAAAGAAAATTCATTCATAGTGAATAAACTTTTCTCTTTCAAAAACTGATCTGTGTGATATTCAAAGAAAGGAAATCTTTCAAAAATCTTCGAAAAGTTTACCGCATAAATTAAGACTCATTCATTTCCCGAAAGAATTTACTCCCAAAAGAATGGAAGAAAGCAAAAATATAATTGTTGAAAAAAACCCTAAGGAGTTGACTTAAATCCAATTTGGATAACCAAAACTTTTTAGTTTATGGTTTTAAAAGAAGAGATAGGGAGAAAATAATGGATAATTATCCTTTTTCTTTTGAAAATTTCCCATGACGTTTTTCACTAGGGAATAAATGTTTTAAGGCGACGAGATTACTTAGCCAAAGTTACTCGTAGGTGTGAAAACGAAATCCAAATTTGTAAGGAATAGAGGAAATGTTTTCATGAAATATTGAAACTACAAATTTAATTCAATTGGATAAGAAAACAAGATAAGGCTATATTTACATAATAAAATTTTAATATACCTAATGAATCTTCAAACTAATTAAATACCAATAAGTTATTTTTCAAAGAAGCTAAAACTTCTATTGTAGCATCAGGTACGGGAAAATTTTGGTTTGAGATAAAGACTTATTTAATTTAAGAAACTTAAAATAACTTTTCATTAAGGCTAATGAAAAATTCTTGGTTTCACTATATTTTATTATTATGTTGCATTATCATCAAATCTAGTATATTAGAAAATGAAGTTTACAAAATAAAAAATTCCTAAGAGTTTTGGTGATTGGAAACTGAGATATTGGCATATTTAGAAGAAAGTTCTATTTTCTAAAGGGGTGAGGTTTAATTGCACTTTCTTATAACTTGAATAAAACAATATCCAATTTCTCACTAATAAATGATTTAATCACGAGAGAATCCTTATACTAAAATCAATAATGAAATTAAATCTAACACTGTAGGAAATCTATGCTATAATAGTACTGCAGTCCTTTAAATCATTAAATATTTCATCATTAATCGTCCTAGAGAAAAATTATGATTAACAGTCATTTTCACATGCACGTGACTTTAGCTAAGACGAAAGTGAAAGTAGATAATACTACGTTTTACTACTAGAAAAAACTCAAAGATCAAAAGTTGGAGGAATAGATTGCAAAATATCCAAATTACGAACAACACGAACATTGATACAAGGAAAACTAAATTTTGCTACTTTAGAATATTGAATAAACTATTTAGATATCCTAACCATTTCACAAATTTGAGCTCCTGCTGTAGTATATCCTAATAACTGTGATAACTTTTCAATAAATTCCAAAGAGTCAAACATGGAATTAAATCGTAGATACAAACTGATAAACAAATACCAAGTTTTGAGGCTTGTAACCAATTAAAGCCTTAAATTGAAATCGTCACTTCATTGAAGACGAGTGGATCCTTTCATGAATGACCTCGATATCTCGTCCTTTGCTCCAAAATCATGCCACCTTGCTTGTTGCAAGTCAGAACTAAAGTTTCCAACTGTCTAGAGGGCATTTTCATGCTTCCTGAACTTTCAAAGATTCTTTCAATGAGTTACAAACAATGAAACCTAATCTGACAGTTTGATGGCAACAATCAAAAGTCGTAGATTGAACTTTCACTTTCACTACAACCAACGATCAAGTTCAAATTTCTCATCTGATCGTCATAAAGTTTAAATAATTTAACAAATTAGCAAATGTAACACTGCGAATGTAATTATTCCTAGCTCTACCTAACTAACTAATAATCCTTTTGAAATAAACTTTCATTAAATTTTCAAATCACGATCAACCTAATTATCTTTACAAAATTACTATTAAATTTCACAACAATATCCCTAATTTCATTGATCACAAAGCTGGGGAAATCGTGCCCCTTTATTAAATCGATCAGTCTACCCTAATCAGAAACAAAACTCACCGTTCTGGAAATTTCTTGAAAGATATCGAGTATGAGTGATCTTGAGATATATTATCACCGTAAATAACCATCCTCCCAAATCAAAATATCATTCGATACTGAAATCATATTTGAAATCAGCAAATAATCGATTCTCAGTCAGCTAACACGGCCAGCTGGGATTTCTAAGAGATCGATTGTTCTCTATTGTGTCACATGACAAATACTCGACGTTGATTGGCTGAGTCGTCAAGCTGAGTTACTTTTGGCGCGAATAAGGAAAACTCCGCCATTTGTTTTGGTACACCTGGTGCTCTGAGAGTTTTGTAATTCTGTTCTTAAGAGCACATTTCAATAAAGTAAACTATTTTCTTATCAACAAACTGTAATAAAGTCGAGTAAGTCTATGATTTAGACTTTATCACCTATATTTAACCCAGCATTTACGCATTTCCGATGCTTAAATCACGCAGGGTCTTTCCCGATGTGTTTAAAAATATAAATATTTCGGTCTATTGTTTGTTTTTGATAGGGATCAGTGTTTCCATAACGACTTCTGAGGTATCAACATTGTAACCTATGACTATGCAAAGACAGTAATGGAATTTATTAGACGAAATAAGGAAAAACCAAAATATTTGTTGATATCTAAAGGGAAAATTGAGTACCGAATTGGCCAGAAATTAAGAAATCATTTTGGATTTCGAAATTACGGAAATGAAAAACTTTCAATAATTTCTCATACAAAAGTTTTGCACTTTGAATGGTCGAATGCTGCTTAATTAAGAAAAGTCCATATTTTATATTTCTAGGAAACTCCTAAAGTTGGTACAGAAGTTGATATAAAGAGCTCTACAGACATTCTTTTATAAGAAACTCGTTATAAGATAGCCAGACTGTCGAATGGCCAAGAATTTAAGAAACTTCACAGTAACAAAACATATTCCAAAGAAACTTTTATTAAGGCTAATGCTCATGCATGGAGCTCGAATTTTTGTGAAGTACTTTAGAGGATGTTCAGTACTGCGGGGGGGATATCATCAATACTTTGGGGATACCATAAACTTTGAAGGGATCTCAATAGGAGCATACTCTGTAGCTACTGTGGACTGAGGGGGAAACCACAAGCACTGTGGAAGTAATACCCAAAGTGCATGTAGCTTACCTCCAATGTACTGATTGTACCTCCAAAAGTAAATACTGATTACCCGCCAATGCACTGATGGTATCTCCCCCACAGTACTAATGGTATCTCTCCACAGTACTGAATTGCACCCCTCTATACACACAAACTGATTACCCCCCTATTTCCGATCTACTTATAGTAGGCCTCCACTGTACTACTGATGATATTCCCCTACATTACTGAACATCCTCCACAATGCTGCACACACATTCCCTAGGGTGATTGTATGATTTATGCTATGAAAGGATTTACATGATTGCTCAGATTAAAGTAAAGCATCAATTGCCATCAAATATAGTAGGTTCTTAGACATGAATTATCACTTTCTGATCATGAAATATGGAAACGTAAAGCAGTTTCGATGTGATGTCATTTTTGACAAACTTTCAACGAGAATTCATGGTCTGTTTTTGCATCTAGTTTGATAAATCAACTGGACTGAAACTCCAACCTACAACATGGCACATTTCTTGGGAGAAATAAAGAGTTGGCATGGAATAAGAGAAAACAATCATTTTTATAAGAAACAGTTTACAAGAGACAATAAGGCCAGATTTCCCAAACTTAACATCTTTTGGTAAAAGGCTTTCTGAAACTTGTGAAATAAAGAAGCTTGATCATGTTCATGCCCTAATCATACCTTGATGTGAAATAGGAATCAAAAACAACTTCTTACACGCATTGCTTTTTCTGACGAATGCTCCCCTTAATGGCAAGATGTCTATTATCATTTTCAACAGAATATGATTTTATTTAGCGAGACATTGCTTTTTTGAAAAATTCAGAAAAATAAGGCTAAATGGTGTTGAGAAACTTGTCAAGAAACTTTACATATAGTCATGAAGTAAATGGTGAAAGCTAAAAACTTTGACACGCAGAATTAGCTTAGTGTTTTAAAAGAAATTTAGTGAATTTTAGAATTACCTGCCTCTCTACCCTGCCCCCAAAACCAGAAGCATCAACTCGTGTATCAGAATATTCCTGGCTCCACCCCTGTTGAAGTTATCTCTGGCTGAATAATCTAATGACAGCTATCAGGGAGCTTCAAAACTGAGAGCCACGCCCAAGGGATAACGTCAGTAGAATCAAACCAGTTGTACCAGACATCTGCTAGTGAGTTTAAATACTCTGCTGATGTTATCCGGCTAAAGTTTATAGATACTTAAGCAGTGCCTCCTTAAGTACCCATTTGCCTCCTTAAGTAGCCATTTTCAATGCAAAGAGGGTATTGTGTGATTCTAAAGGAGAATGCACGGCGCTGGCTCCCATGCCCTTTGCCCCTAATAACTTAATAAAAGCGACAGGAAGGACTCCAAGGTCTTTGCTACTAAAAGCACCCATCACAAGATTAAACTCTAAAGCATTCCAAGAGTACAAAGCAGTTGTTGTATTCACCCGAAAGTTGGGACAATAACGGATTTGGATGAATTTCTATTGCACTTATTTTTATAAGCAATTTATAATCTTGCCTTGATGCTTCGATGGAAAACCATTTGAATACTCTAATTGTATCTACACATACAGTGCTTGCAGTTTCCATTCGCAGCACTAAATATCCTTCAAAGTACTGAATATCATCCACAGTACTGATGGCATCCCTCCATAGTAATAAATATCCTCCACAGTACTGATGGTACGGTATCCCCACAGTACTGTGCTGGTTGTATCCTCCACTGTAATGAACACCCTCCAATGCACTGATGGTATACCCCTACAGTACTAAAGGTATCCCTGTCACCGTACTGATGATATCCCTCTACAATAATGAACATCTTCCGCATTTTGGAGGATGGTATCTCCTCACCCCCACAATACCGAATGCCCTCCAGTGTACTGACGGTTTCCTCAACAGTACTGATGATATCCTATGCCCCAAATAACTGAACATCCTCCATGTGATAAACATCCTCAAAAGTTTTAAACAACCACCACAGAAATCGATAGTATCCCTCCATAGTACTGAAAGTAGCCTCCATAGTACTGAATATTCTCAATAGCATTAATTGTATACATCCACAGCACTAAACGCTTTACTGATGGTATCCCCAACCGTTCTCATGATATCCCTTCCTACATTACTGAACACCCTTTCCAATTCTGCACAGACGTTGCCAGGGTGATAACTCTAAATTGTATGCCAAATATTTTTGAATAAATTTAGCCTTACTCGCTTATGGACTGGTGATTTTATTAAAACAAGTTTACTGCGTTGATAATATCAGTAACTTATAAAAAACGAGCTCTTTTTCTACCCATATTTCAGGGTTGAACCCCTGCTCTGTGATTAACATATTAGTTATTCTCCAACGGGATGCTTAGCCCTGTTCCTCTGTTGTTAATACGTTAATGGGTTTTCCAAGTCTCCCGATGCGATTACTAACTACCTTTGAAGAAACAGAGAGGGATAAGTGCAATTGTACCGTGTCTTTTTATCGATTCTTCAATGATTCTTATGATGGCAGTAAAGCCGAGCTTAAATTAGATTTCATGCCAATCTTTATGTGATTATGAGGATGGTGAAACCCCTAAGTATGTTGCTATACTGCTGAATGCTGAATGGAGTTTTCAGATGCACTTTTGTACTATTTTAGGGAACTTGTCTTTTATCCCCACCTTGTAATGTGGAGAGATTTCAGCAGCAATTATGAGGGTGTCCAGTAATGTGGAGGGGTATCTTTCAGTAATGTGAGCGGAACTTGTCTTTTAAACCAACCCTATTAGGTAACGCATGCATTGTAATGTGGAAGGATATTTGCAGTAATATGGAGGGGTATCATTCAGTAACGTGAGGGGTTATTCAGTAATGTGGAAGGATATCTTGCAGTAATGTGGAGGGTTTTCAGTAATGTGGAGGGATTTCGGCAGTGATGTGGAGGTTTATCAGTGATGTGGAGGCTATTAAGGAATGTGGAGGGATTTGTGTGTAGTAATTTTGAAGGATATCTGCTGTAATGCGAAGGGCGTTCAGTAATGAGGAGGGATTTTTGCAGTAATGTGGAGGAGTATCATCGTAACAAGAGGATTATTAGTAACCTGGCCCAACGTGGAGGGATATCATGGATATCTTACAATAAACGTTATACACTACTTTCTACAACGGAACATGCTAAATCTTCTTACCAGCGTAAATTAACCTACCATAGCTTCTTACGTTTGTAAAATCTGGTACTACGGTTTCCTACAAAAGTTTCCTTGTAAAGAAAAATTAGTGTACCAATACACGTTTTTTTTCCTATAAGAAACCTAGCTTGGGTCCTAGTACTAAAAGTTTCTTAATTTTTTACCAGTTTCTAGTACTAAAAGTTTCTTAAAAGTTTCTTATTTTTAGATACGCACTTAACATCAAATTTTGCACTTTCCATCGCATATTTTTTGTATTTAAGTTTTTAATACGACAATTAATACAAGTAGACTCAACATCCTATGTTCCTCTAAATAAAAACGTGTAGCAAACTTAAATCAAGCAAAAATGTACTATTGGCATATTACTTTCCGGCTCAGAAAGTCCTCTCATTTTTTTCGGAGTTTCTTAAAGATATTGATGTAGTTCTAAAAGTTTCTTAAATTTTTGGAGCTCTAGTACTAGGTTTCTTATAAACCTGTTTCTTATAAAAAAAAAAACGTGTATATCATACCCAGAGTTTTAAATGAATGAACGTCTGGGAGGTCGTTCAGTAATGTGGAGAATATCATCAGTCCTGTGGAGGGTGCTCAGTACTATGGGGAATACTATCAGTGATGTAAAGGAGATTATCATCAATACACATCCCAAAGGCGGATGTTCCCCGAGGGAGGGCTGCAAATTTCGGCTGAGAAAAATCATTTCTTGATGAAGGATTACCAATACTTTTGAAGTCATTTCATCATTCTCTTATTTTTATCATAATTAATCCTTGTTGATGTTAGCTTACAGCCTTAATAATGGTTGCTTGGCCGATGTGTGATGTTCAAGAATTGTGTAATAAACATTAGCTGTAACCACGTGACGTTTGATTTATATAGATTGATTGCAAAGGTGCTAATTTCCATAATCTGAGCTAAATATACCTTGATGTTTGTTTGATTAATGATTTTCTTTTATGTTGGGTAAGTTCTTACAACCAGAAACAACAGGTCACTGTATATCCAAAACCCTTACACAACCAACGCCTCCCGCACATTTCATCATCATCATCATCATTCTCATAAACACCGAGAGTTCAGCCAAGAATTATGCATGCCCCTTCCATATCTAAGAAATGCCCCTATTTTCTTTGTTAAAGAATTACTTTTATTAAGATTTTAGTTGTAGAAAGGTCACGGGAGCCAAAGTAGCTACAAGCACTTTTTTCATAAGTAATCAATCAGCTCGAGCTCAGTACTAAAAATTGCTTAGCTGGAGGGTAAATTTTAGTACTCAACATTGCTTAGCTTTTTTTACTTAAAAATTGGTTTCTTGAAATAGCTTACTATCTCACAGGTTGTTGTACACGCATTTTTTCATGAGCAATTTCAGCTCGAGCTCAATACTAAAAGTTGCTTAGCTGGAGGGTAAATTTGAGTACTCAAAATTGCTTAGCCATTGCTTGGCTTTTTTGACTTAACAATTTGTTTCTTAAAATACCAACTCACAAGTTGTTGTACAACAAATCTCGGTGGTATCTTGCATAAAAAAGTGTGCCGGGGTACTAATATCCAGTGTAACCTTTTTCTCTATAGCTGCTGCACGATTTTCATTGCCAATTGGATCGGAACTAAAATTTTTAAATTGCTTGGCATTCCTCTATCAAGTACTAGAGTTGCTTCAGTTTTTATTTTTTCGAGATTAACTTGCTTATAAAGCAGCAAGGTAAAACTTTGGCACAATCCTTGAAAACATTGATGTGCCCCCCCCTTAACATACACGTTTTTTTTTCTATAAGAAACATAGCTTGGGTCCTAGTACTAAAAGTTTCTTAATTTTTCACCAGTTTCTAGTACTAAAAGTTTCTTAAAAGTTTCTTATTCTTAGATACGCACTTAACATCAAATTTTGCACTTTCCCTCGCATATTTCTTGTATCAAAGTGAAACCCACCTACTAATACAAGTAGACTCGACATCCTGTGTTCCTCTAAATAAAAACGTGTAGCAAACTTAAATCAAGCAAAAATGTATGGTTGACAGATTACTTTCCGGCTCAGAAAGTCCTCTTATTTTTTTCGGAGTTTCTTAAATATATTGATGTAGTTCTAAAAGTTTCTTAATTTTTTGGGGCTCTAGTACTAGGTTTCTTATAAACTGGTTTCTTATAAAAAAAAACGTGTATGCCCCTCTTTTTCAACGTGACCCTCCACTTTTTAGTAGCTACTCTTCTACGCCCGTAGTACTAACATAGCTTGTATATAGGCTAGATTTTTATTGCTTAAAGAAGGCAATTTATATTGTTATTTCATAAGAGAATGATAAGGAGAATAGAAAATAATTTCGTGTCTATTTTAAGCCTTATCTTGTAACTCTCGTGTTTGTTGTTTTTGCAATTGCACTCTCAATCAAAATCATTTTGGATAACTGAAAGGCGACGTCTCTAATTTAAACAAATGAGTCAAATTTAGAGAAATTGAGCACGATTACACAATGATTAGACAGATGTTTTTAAGAAACTCGTTATAAGAAACTCAGACTCTTGAATGGCTGAAAATTTAAGAAATTCTAGCACTGAAATAACATCTGATAAGAAACTTCTATATTCTTAGCATAGCTACATATAAAAGCCACTGTTTTTTATGTTCTACTCAAGTTTTAGTTGTAATTTTATAGATGAAATGGAATTGTTTATGCTTAAGCTTCTAGACTAAGATAAACTGTAAACTAAAAAATATAATCAGTAATATGAACCAATGTGTAAATTCGAGAAACTCCTAAAAAAACTTTTAGTGCTCAAAATTACGGAAAAAAATATGAAACATTTAGGGTGAGCAGATTTTTAGTTTCTCATAAAAATACGTTCAATACATGTATCATATCTACCTCAATAAATCTGATCGTGATGCATACGAAATGCGGTTTGCCTATAACTAGTGTTCGTATTCAAAATGATACCCCTATTGACGTCATTCAGAAAGCTCAATACCCGAAGACAAACAGACTCCCCGAAGAATCATCTTCTGGCTTAAATCAAAATCTAAGTTATCTGAAAATATTTATTTCCTTTTAGGATCTCTGCATCATTTACTTACCAAGTTTTCTCAAGTGAATTTCTGTGTGCATTATTCTTGGAGACCTTCTTTATGCGTTTCCATTTTGCAAGTTTCTTTTAGCTGAATGACATTTTAATAAGCTAGACTGTATTCTCAAATTGAAATGAAGTGAACGAGTAGAGAGCTCTATACAGCAAAGAATTCTGCAGTGCAAAGAATATAAGTTCTTCACTTGTCTCCCTGTGCTCACTCCGTTCAATCATTATCACCGGACTGACGTCAGCGTATCAGAGAACGCAAGGAAACAAGGACTCATGGAACAAGTCTATGCAGAAATGAGAGTCTCGAAAGCCGCAGATGCAGACTTGCCTTGACATAATAGCCAAAAGCTGAAGATACAAGCCTTTACTAAGGCCTTACTTAAGAATTAAGAACATGCCCCTTTGCAAAATGGGTTTTCTTCTTTTTATTGGGAGATTACTATCGTGATTGTAATTATTATTGCAGCTTCTTGAATCCCCCAGCCATTTCGCCAGCCAAAAAACCAGGCTACTGCAGGCAAATACACTCGTGCTATGTAGCTTAAGCAAATGCAACTCAGCGCCCTCCAATCCTCTATTGAATCGCAAAATCTGTTACCAAAATTCATTCAGTTTTGAAAACATAGTCCTAGAGTTTTAGATAAAGACTGATGTTTCAGCAAACCCTCTTTTTTTCTCCTTGCTGAATTTAGGTTTAGTTTGTTCTGTTTGCCGCATTGCTTTGTAAAAAGTTGTGCATTTATGGCAATTACCATAATTGAATGATAACAGCAATGATGCATCACGTCACTGGTCGTGGGTTCAAAACCTACTCAGGTCATTTTCATTCTCACGATTTATCTCGATTGATTTTCCAAATCCTACTGCTTCTCAAGATAGAGAAATCCAATAAAAATTGAGTGTATAACAGAATTTGTTCTTGGATCTCTGATTAAATCAACCCCGATTAAAATGAGCATGAGCTCCTTTACTTATCATAAAAGAAACTTGCCGAAAGAATCAGAATCTGGGGTGCCACAAGCCTCTTGCTCCACCCCTCCGTTCACCCCTGTGCTTCTTATTAACTCCCATTATGCGAAACTCAAGATTACACAAGTGAATGAAAAACAACTTGGTGGGATTACAAGACTCAATATCTCGACTTCATTGATAGATATCTCCCAACTGTTCGTGTCTGACGATGGGATTTGTGCGCCCTTTCTGTTTGCCACCGAACTCAGTTGGCCATAGCGAGGCTTGTATTGGCGCAGCGGCTGTCAATGTAACTGGATTACTCTTCCATAATAACATAGTGGCATTTGTAAAATACTATCTTGCTTACAAAGGTGTTCTTGTTCTTGTGGTTGTTGTTAACTGTGAGTGACAGCGAGGCTGGCGACAACCCCTACAAATTCTGACGTTATTTTCCAATTTTGAAATATTTTGCAAAATCACATAGTAATAACAAACTGTAGGGACTATGGTAAACAAACCGAAATTATGTCTGTGGCTGACTGATCTTACTACTCGACCATCCCCATTACAATTAATCATACTTCTAGTGCAAATACTGGAGATAGGGCCATAGTCATTGAGGGTCCTAAAGGCGTGCACTGATCCTAATTCCCAGCACTGAAAAAGATAAAAAGTTCCAATCCCAAAATAGAGAAATTCCCAATATTGACGTGTTTAACAATCCTAATGCCAATTCAATTTTTCTTCCTGAATCCTAGTCCCAAGAAGTCCAAACGCATTTTCCCAGTTCATGAAAAGGCAAATCCCAGTTCCCAATTCACCCCTTCCTAACCCTCTTTGCATCCATCTTCTCCAATTGCTAATGCAGAGAATGGAAAATTGCCATCGTCATTAGATGGAGATGGACAGGAAACTGACAGCTCTAACTTTTTCAAGTTTTGTACTGTAAATCATTCTCGTGTCCACTGTTTCTTTTTGTTAGTGTGCACTCTCTTTCAACTCTACAAGCTAATTTGTTCCATGACAAGATGCAATTTTACATTTTACGCTTTGGTTTCTGTGCAATCTCGTTCTACTCTGATAGCAAATCAGTCTAATGACTATACGCAATAGCTACAATATGGTTTTCGTGTGTTTTTTGTGTAATCTTTTTTTGCTCTCCATTGTTGCTGGTAAATGCAATGGTGAAAATAGTGGCTATTGTTTCAGTTTCCATACCATGTTTCTCTCATGACTATGGTAGAAAATTATGCTTGAAAGGTGGGACATCACGCTTCAAGTGGTGGATGCAAATGCAGGAGATTGGTAGCTAAATGTCCCACCATTTGGTAAATAATGTCCTATTTTGAAGTTAATGATGCAACAGCGGTATTAGCAGCGGAAGCAAATGCTGGAAAACTGTGGCATGAAGTCCCAGCATCTGGTACATTATGTCCCCATTTGGTACATCTCTAGCATAAAGACTTTAGGCAAATCCCATCACTTGTTAGTAGGTATAGTTATGTCTTTGAAGCATATGCCCTATTGAAGGGAGTCGAAGGACAGAATCACCCTAGGGAACCTCTGGGCAGTATTACTACTACTACTACTACTACTGCAACGAGCTTGCTCGGACCTGTAGAGGTATCCAGCATTGTGGAGGATGTTCAATACTTTTGAGGGATATCATCAGCACTGTTAAAGGATACAATTCAGTACATTGTAGGATGTTCAGTACTGTGGAGGATGTTCAGTACTGTGGAGGATATTCAGTATAGTGGAGGATGTTCAGTATAGTGGAGGATGTTTAGTACCGTGGAGGATTTCCAGTACAATGGGGGGTGTTCAGTACTGTGGAGGATGTTCAGTACAATGGGGGGTGTTCAGTACTGTGGAGGATGTTCAGTATAGCGGAGGATGTTCAGTATTGTGGAGGACGTTCAGTACTGTTGAGGCTGTTCAGTATGGTGGAGGATATTCAGTATAGTGGAGGATTTTCAGTACTGTGGAGGATGTTCAGTAAAGTGTAGGCTGTTCAGTATAGTGGAGGATGTTCAGTACTGTGGCGGGATACCATCAGTACTGTGATGCGAAGGGATACACTGCAGTACATTGTAGGATCTTCAATGCTGTGGAGGATGTCCTGTAGTTCACAGAATCCTTCAACTCTTTGTAACCCATTTCTAAGTAGGATGTTTCAATACTGAACTTGCCTCGAATAGAATTCTAACCCACCCCATATTCCCTTGAAGGCAGGCAGCTCTGGTCCAAGGGTCATCAGTTCTCTTTATAAATAAACCCTTAGATTTCAATTAATCAAATATTGCAATGCAACTCAAAGGTAACCTTGGTCACAATCTAGAGCTGCGAATCAAAATTTTTGAGGGGTCTTATCTGAGGAGAAATACGAAGCTCGAACAGTAACAGCAGGAGATAAGAGAGATTAAACAGTCGAAACTCCTATTTCGTTCTCTAATCTAGCTTGAAATGAAACTCTGAATAGAGAATCTACTCACTTTTGTTACTACAATGACATAGAATCATAGTCGGTCTGGGGGTTATTGAGATTTTGTCCAATGGCACGCGAGACACGTGGCAATAACAATGGGGGCAGGTGGCACATCAGTTAAGAATCTTATTCAACACAATGGCGGGTTTACATGAAAGAGCAAATCTTTACTTCGAAAATTTTTTATAAGAGCAGGAATTGGTACAATGTTGATTTGCTAAAGTCAATGTAGACTTTCTCTGAAGTTTTGGTACATCCGTGCTGCAAGGGAAAGTTTCATGCGAAGGAGGATGTTGTTGCAAAGAAGTCATGCAAAGTACTCACACCAAAGATTTATTTCATTCATAGGGCATTATTTAATAGCTAGTTATTGTCAAAATACCCAGGGGTCAAAGGAGAGCACTAGCAGCGGATGTAGCTCTTGAGATTTTGGCATATCCGTAGCTTGAGCAGCATTTCTAAGGCCTAAAATTTCACAAAATCTTTAAAATGTCATTTCCTGAAAATTTACTGAAAAAACGCTGAAATCCTTCTGACTTGACCCCGTGGAGAAAATCTATATGATGGACCATAGCAAACTTTGTCCTCAGGTTTGCAAGGAATCGTTATAGTGATAGTGTTACTTCAATCATAAGATACTGAAGGGGGATGAAAGTATGGAAGCCATGTGGCCTAAATTTACGACAGCAAAAGCGCAAAACGAGGCCTAAAAATCTTAATGGAAAGCACGTTTGCTTACATGTCCGTGCTTTAGTCATGTTAGCTTTAATCTTTTCGCACGAAATTTTTTTTTAAGAAATTGCACAACCTCGTTTTGCAAGTTTGGGGTCGTCGAAATGTAGGCCTATCGTTTCCATATTCTCATATCCTGAAGTGTAAATTAATCTCGAGCATCGCTTGAGACTCAAACTTCAACGTTTCTTATTTACTGCGTCAAGAAACACCAAACCCAAGCTGCCAAAAGACCTCTGAACACAAGACAGACATTATCAAGGAAAAGTTTTGAGGTTTTTTACAATTTGTAAGACAAGCAACAAATTACCAGGACAAGACCAGTAAGGACATTTTAGGAGAGGTACCCAAGATATATCATACATAACATGTTTTTTAGATTCTAATTCAGATTATTAGTGCTATTTTGTATTTCACTTTTTGTAGTTCTACTTATTGTAGTTTAGTTGGTTTAAATTAGCTGATATATCTAACAGCTAAAGTATATACTAACTTTAAAGAAAGTTAGTATTAAAAAAAGATAAACAAGATATCTTCGCGGACAACTAAGGATATTTCTTTGGGGACAACTAGGAGATAATTCATGTCAATGATATGATTATGTCAAGGATGATAATAATGATAATTTATGTCAAGGTTGATATTCGAAACTTACAGTGTTCCAGATAGAAATCAGCTCTACACAGGAGGTCTATTCCACTTGTCTTTTTGGAAAGACCACTCAGGCAATGTTTGCTCCAGACGCCTCTCCCTCAATATGAAATATCGTTTTTTCATTAGTTATTTTGAGAGGGGTAAACAAGCAAAGTCTTCTAACTTACACCTGTGAGGCAGTACTTGGTTTTATGAAGATGTTTGATCCGACGAAAGGAAATGGGTTTTTAAATTGGGAGCTCGATGATGAAAGTGAAGCAAATTTCCTTTCCTAAAGTATTTTCCAGATATCTATAGTTTTATCATGATTGTGGGCATAGGTGTTTTGTGTTAATGATTTGATACAAGATCCCTTGTGCAATAAGCTAAATTATACTTAGGTATAGTTTCATCCTAGTGACTTGTTAGCTAAAACCATGATTATAAAGCACACTTACATGTTTGAAATGTGCCAGTGTGTTTTAATATCATAAATCGAGAGAATTTGTGAGAATTGTAATGACCCGCGTAGGACTCGAACCCAGGATCTAGATTCGGACTCTAGAGCGCTGCCACTGTGCAACAGGGACTTCGAGGAACTCAGGCTATTTCATTCACACAAATATCGATTCTCCTCAAGTTTATGATTATGGTTGTAGTTGTAATAAGTATAATATAGTTTCAATCTATCTATCAACAGAGCTTCTATATTGCACACTAATCACAAAATTACTATGTCTCAGTAATGTTCAATGAAATGTTCAATAGACGATTCTGCCAAAGATGTTAGACATCATTTCACGCATTGCATCATGGGAATCTGCCGCTTAGCAACACATGGACACCAAAATTCCTACGGCCTAAATCATTCGTAGCTGCAGTCGTAAGTTTATGTATCCATGCGTTGCCAAGGGGCATATTTCTACAATGCATTGCGTGAAATTAGGCCCTGGGGAATCGTCTTTAGTTTGAAAAAGCTTCCTGCAGTCCTTCATTCGATTTTTGGCAGACATTTTCAGAACCTAGGCCGAAACAAAAGCAAGCTGATTAGTGATGAAACGAGGAACAAGGTGTATAAATCCTTTAAGAAGATTCTTGGTTTCCAAATCAAATGCTATCAGGAAACCATTAATAACATTTCTATTTAACCCGAGGGGACTGCTCTATGCTAAACCATATCCTCATCACTTGAAATATAATAAGGAAATTGCTAATGCTCGGTAGCCACACATGTTTTTATAAGAGAACAAATTATAAGGAACCTACATGCAGAAGGTTGAAACTAAAAGCAGCTATGTATGTATTCATAACGGTGAACGCTGGCGGGGCAAACATTGTAAAGAACATTTGAAACAGCAGGTTTTGTGTGACATAGCAATATGATTTCAGGATTCTTGAGGGAGCAAAGCCCCCAATGGCCCCTGCGGCTTCGTGCCTGACTGAAAGAACTCAAGTCTTACTTGTACCTGACATAAGACATTTAACTTGACAATTGACGTGTAGCTCAGGCAGGTCAAATAATGTAGTTTCCTGATAGCTGAGTTGGTGGAGTATTGGACGTGCAAATGCAGAGGTAGTGGGCTCGTACCTTTTTGTTCATTTTCACTGCAGATCAAAATGCCAACCCAAAGATTAAACAACTAAGACATGAACTTGACCAAGTTGTGCTGAAATTGTGTCGCCAGAAATATCGGAAGCATAGCGAAACGAACACATAGATTACCATTACTTAAAGTGGGGGTGTCGTGATTTTTTTAAATTTGATATTTGAAAGAGAAAGTAATTCTAAGACTACTGCAAAAAACCCGAAAACGATATTTCATTTCGTTCTCGAGATATTTGGAAAATAGTGTGCCAATTTTTAGGCTAAAAAACCACGTGACACGAAACGCTTCGTTTTTCTCCATTTTGTCCCTGTGACGTCAGTTGTTGTGATTCAAGTTTGACAACATGGACGAACAGTATGGAGGAGGAAGCACGTCCGTCACTTCAGACGATTTAAACACCACTCGTTGGTCGTAAACATTCCGAAAAGTGATTTAGAAGAAAGATGAGTACCTCCTGAAGTTATACAATATCAAGTTGAGACTTATCGAAGCCATGCAAAGAGAGGAAACGATTTTCTGGACCGAGAAAGAAGCGAAATTGAAGATGGGCTCAAATTGTCAAATGAAAATGCGAGCGATGAAGCCTCTAATCGTTTATTATCTCGTGACTGAAAGGTTCAGGAGGGCTCAAAAAAGGCAATTACGAGTATGAAATTAATTTTTGAATTAATTCTTATCTATTAATTGACTTTCGTGGAAAGGAATACAAACTGTTTTATTTCTGGTTCTATGAAAAAGGCACTTCCGCCTTCGCATATACGCCATACGGGCGGCCTAAACAAAACAAACTCTAGTCCAGTTGGTCATGTTGGGTAGTCATACCATCAAGGAAAAACGAAGCCTCAGGAATGCTTATTTGAATTTAACACTTCTGAAAATTCATTTGCCTTGTGTCATGAAAAATCTCTCAGACATTCTTGTACTTAACTGGTAACAACTAATGCAATAAGGATATTATCAGCTGTGTTTACCTGAATTTAGTCAACTTCAAAACCCCAATTTTTCGGATATCACTCAAGTTTAGAGGGAAGGCAAGTCTTATTAGATATTTTTTATTACCTCTCGCCCCTGATAATTAATTAATTCAAGGTGTATCTATTTTGTTCCAGTTTGCATTATTATGACAATGATGGGTGGTTGATAGTTCTGAAGAATTTCAAAGGTGATAGGGTCAGGAAAATATACATATTTTTGAAAAGAAATATGTTACCCAGGGCTTTCAAAACGGAAACAATTCTAAGAAACTTTTCTGATTTTATGAGATAAGAGCCTAGGGGGTCAGGAGCATAGCATAAATTTGTAGGTATATGCCACTCATATATTAAAAGTTTTCCAAACGTAGGTACGATTTTTCTCTCAAATTGCATATTAATGGGTATGAAACTAGGAAATAGCTTTTTATAAAGGTTTGTCAAATGTTTTCCCTAAATGATGAACACTCATAAGAAATGGGATACCTTTTCACTGTCTCATTCATAATGTTCATTTACCATAAAATGGCTACCATAAGTTGGTAAAAAGTTGTGTATTTATGGTAATTATAATAATAATAAGTTGGTATGCTTTTCAGATCTCAGCAGCGAACCCTGATGGCCTGTCCTGCTGTAGGTGATGCAGCCCCTCCAAAGTACCTTACAATCAAATAACAATAAGCAAGAGCAAATTCATAGATGACTTGCTATTTTGCCAAAGAGTCTTATCTATGATTTTGGGAGGAAGGTATCCAAAAGGAAAGGATTCTACACGATTTTTTTATAACAAACCTAGCTTGGGTCCTAGAACTAAAAGTTTCTTAATTTTTCACCAGTTTCTAGTACTAAAAGTTTCTTAGAAGTTTCTTATTTTTAGATACATCAAATTTTGCACTTTCCCTCGCATATTTCTTGTATTAATGTGAAACCCACCTACTAAAACAAGTAGACTCGACATCCTGTGTTCCTCTAAATAAAAACGTGTAGCAAACTTAAATCAAGCAAAAATGTATTGCTGACATATTACTTTCCGGCTCAGAAAGTCCTCTAATTTTTTGGAGTTTCTTAAAGATATTGATGTAGTTCTGAAAGTTTCTTAAATTTTTGTTGCTCTAGTACTAGGTTTCTTATACACCGGTTTCTTATAGAAAAAACGTGTATTGTTACTGGAATGTTCCATAAGGAATACAAATATTTTTTCAAAACCATAGACCTAAGAAATTTGGCTGAAGCATCCCCCTCCAAACGTTTCCTAAATTAAAATGAATAATTTAGTTTTCATGAGTGAACTTTCATTTCCGGTTTCTTATAAAAAATGAGTGTATTTAGATTTAAATGTTTGTATTTTTGTGTTATTCAAAGGTAACTAAGGCTGGTAATTTGACTCTTGAGTTTATAGAAAATCGATGGGTATAAGCGCATTTTCTAGAATTAAATATTGTGAAACAGCCAGAAAAGCTAAGTTAATTCCCCTCAAAATTAGGTTAAAAATTCGGAATACTCAAAGCCAAAAGCTAAGTTTCCTTTTAAAAAAACGTGTAAACAAGAGTCTTAGGATTTTTTTGTTCAAGTAGAAAAAAGTTAAAAATCTTTCAAAGGAATTTCTAAGATGCAAAAAAACGTGTACACGAGCCACTTTTTCGAGGAAGGACAACATGACCTTTCCTTATGTTTCCTCTATTGCTTTCCGCATAATTGGACCCTTTCTTATCTGCACATTTTCTTCTCAATAAATCAATACACCGACTTTTCTAGTATTTAAGGACGTGGAATGAAAATTTTATGTCATAAAACTCCATCTTTCTATAAATTGTCGAAACAATTCACCATCTATAAATAGTTTTCCTTTTTACAGATCGAGATCTGGAAGCACTTCCTACTTTGATGGTCTATGCAACCAAAATACACTCGTAGTTTGTACCATCGCTTTGAGATTATAATTCGGATTGAATAGTTTCTGAAATAAGATATTTCTCTTAAAGAATATTTGAAATTATCATAACCCTTTTATTTACACTAAAGTACCTGTAGAAGAGGTTTAATGACCGCGCGAAGTAAGTTGTTCGGAAGCCACTCCATAGGGATTTCAATGTGTTTTGAGAATCAGCTGAGTTTGGTACACAACAACTGACGTCACGCGGCGCGTTGGACGAAAACGAACTGTTTTGCGCGGGGAGTGTTTGGGCTGATCACTTTTTCGTCCATAACTCAGAAACGAAAACTCAGATTTGACTCGGGTTTTTTGCTTCCTTAGTTAGATTACCAT
The DNA here is from genome assembly GCA_963924455.1 of Pelagia noctiluca. Classification (NCBI taxonomy): domain Eukaryota; kingdom Metazoa; phylum Cnidaria; class Scyphozoa; order Semaeostomeae; family Pelagiidae; genus Pelagia; species Pelagia noctiluca. The sequence goes on along the minus strand of OZ004329.1, from coordinate 12,443,117 downwards.
AGCAAGCTACTGTGAAATTTAAAAAAATCACGACACCCCCACTTTAAGCTTTTCGTCTGACACTCAACAGAGTAATACGTCAGAAAGAGAACGAAACAGAAACCTAACTGATTTATATATCCAGATGTGGATCGAAATAGGCCCATCAGAAAAGAGGTGAATGATTGGTATGGTGTAGGAAAACCAATCAACACCCAAGATACAGTGAGCCGACCAATTTAAAAACTAAAATATTTACATCATAAAATCCTAAATTATTTACGTAGGTCTTACACAATCTACAGTTGCAATTCCAAAAGCATAGCAAAAGGAACACATGGCGAAACGAATACATAGATTACTTAGGCTTTTCGTCTGACACTCAACAGAGTAATACGTCAGAAAGAGAACAAGATAGAAACCTAACTGATTTATATACCCAGATGTGGATCGAAATAGGCCAATCAGAAAAGACGTGAATGATTGGTATAGTGTGGGAAAACCAATCAAAATTTCGTTTCGCTATGCTTCCAATATTTCTGGCTATATTGAAGTTTTGTACCATCCAAAGACTGAAATTGTGTCCTTTAAGTTCATCAAAGGAATCGTGGGTAGGTTCAGGCTCCTTATAAAAAAGCATGTAACTAGGATTTATGATAGCCGTAATCACTCAACGGGCTCCTTTCCTCTGCCACTAGGACATCATACTTAAAACACTGCATAGACTAAAAATTGAATTATATACCCCTAAATCCATAACATTTCCACCGCGATGATAAGGGAGACTGCAGAGAGCATCTAACTGCGGTTTTGCTCAAGAATGCAATGGTTACAGTTTATTTATCGCTGAACAACGGGAGAAGATTTAGGCAAAGCCAATTATTTATCTTTTTGTTCCGTATTTCCTCGCATCTATTTGAAGTTGTAAATTTGGATACACTGCAACTTTCTTATCTCAAAGTCCGTTCATTGTTTGATTTTTTTATAAGACACTACAAAATCAGTTTTCAAGTTTCTAGGGAGTTTCTTCGACATACACTAAGTTATAGATTACTTGATGCTAATCATACTTAGTCAAGAAATTAAAGCTCCAAACATTAAAACTCTCATTTCATCAATAATATACAACAATAACAGAGTCAACACACAAAAACTATAATATAAAACTAAATAGAATTCAGAATTCAGTAGCTCTTCTGAAAGTGTCTTAGCAAAGGGAGCCAGTCACCTTTCTTGTTTCTCGTCTATATCTCTCTGTACCTTCGTACATCGAGCACTATAATGCAGTGGTGTAGCTGAGGTGTGTGGGTCCCTTAATGAAGTAGGAGGTCTGGGGCCCCTTGCCAGTAAGTTTTTCAGTTGGGGGCCCCTTAGTGATTCACCCTAAAGGCAACCACCGTTGGCTACGCCACTGCTATAATGCAACACAATAGCTTTAGATACAAGTTCTTTGACAAATATTTTCCACGCACTGAAGTTCTTAAAACTTTAGCCATTCGAGAGTTTCTTATAACGAGTTTCTTATAAAAAAAATACATGTATTTGACCCAGCATTTTTAGGGTTTTCCTGTTTAGGCTATTGCGTTATCTCCACCGTTTTATCACCGTTGGCATTGCTCACTTATCGAGATAAGAGGAGGCATGATATGATATGATATGCATTCTTTTAGAACAGTTGGAAATCACCCCATAAAACTTGTGGGCAATAATGTTAGTGTGGAGGATGTGCCTTAGTGTGGGGGAAGGAGGCTCAGTACTGTGGAGGAGGATATCTGAGTAGTTTGGGGGATGTTCAGTAGTGTGGAGGGATATCTCTGTGAGTAGTCTGGGGGATGCAGGCACCGCGGAGCGGTTTAAAAGTGGGGGGGCTAAACAGAGGGAGAGCAGGTCCAGGGCAGAGCCCTGGCAGGGGTCTAGGGGACGGAGCCCCCGGAAGCTCATGAGATTTTACTATCTCGGAGGTCTTAAAATGGCTCAGAAGCAAGACAAATTCTCTTTCTGCATGGTAATTAAATAACACAAGAATTACGGATATAGCCTCTGCTACGAATATCTAACTCATCATCAATCAGTTGACGTTCCTCTGTAGGCAGTTCTTTCAATGCTTCAAAAAAATCGTCAAAGCAGGCAATAGTTTTTATGTTCTTGCTGAACATTACTGGTAACAAAGAGAGTTGTGAGTGCAAAGCTGGCTACGATTTCTCTTGCTATATCCATTGCATCAGACAATACTTTGCAGTTTGATGTTGCATCTTTAACGCACAAACTGAGTGAATGTGCATGACAATGCGTAGCATGTGCTTTTGGCTGAATATCGCAAATTTGCTTGGCTACGCCAGGTCTTAACCCATACATGTTGCTGGCTCCGTGATAACACTGACCACGACAAAAATCTAAAGAAATTTGCATCCTTATAAGGGCATCTTTAATAACAGAAACTATCGTATTGGAAGCAATGTTCGGGACATTATAAAAACCTAGAAAATCTTCGTGTGCATCTAGCTTATCGTCAACAATAGCTCAATTTAAGTTTTGTTTTACATTCTGACCCGAGAAAACAACAGCAGAAAAAAGTAATTGTTGGTTTCTTATGTTTACTTTTTTGGCAAAAAGTGGGGGGGCTATAGCCCCCCCAGCCCCCCCTGCTCCGCGGTGCCTGGGATGTTCAGTGATGTGGAGGGATATCTCTGTGAGTAGTCTGGAGGATGTTCAGTAGTGTGGAAAAAGTTATCTCTGAGTAGTGTGAGGGAGGCTCAGTAGTGTGGAGGGATATATGGAGTAGTGTGAGGGATGTTCAGTAGTGTGGAGGGATATATGGAGTAGTGTAGGGGATGTTCAGCAGTGTGGGGGATGAAAATGAAACATAGATAGTGTTCACGTATTTATAAGGAGTCTGCATTGTTATGTTTCACTACCCATCATCGCTACACTAGCAGTGCTCAATCACGTTAAACAGTTTTGTAGCATAAGGAAAGTATGGAATCGTTGGTTTAAATCTACGACGGCGAAAACGCAAAATAAGGCTTAACAATCTTTAGGAAAAGTACGTTTGCTTTCATTCTCTTATTTTGATCACGTCAGCTTTTATTTTTCGCGCGAAAATGTTTTCAGAAAATTGAATAGCCTCGTTTTGAGTTTTGCTGTTGTGAATCTAGGCTCATCGTGTCCATATTCTTATCTTCCTACAGTATGCAAACCAAAAAGTTTCTTACCCCTTATCGATTTGTTCAAATCTAGTATCAAAGTTTCTTTAGCTTTTGAAATTAGGCCCTATGGTTGCTTATAAAAAACTGAGCGTACACTAAATTTCCTCCATTGTAACCCGGGTGAGAACATCAGGGAATAATGGTTAGGCAATGATTAGTTGTTTAGTTATTTTTACTTTGACTATTAGTGAAAACCTATTTCAAATAAATTGATAATGATGATGATGATGAAGGCAAGCAGACCAGTTCAAATGACTCATTTGTCAAGGCTCCGCTAAGATCCAACTTCCATTAACCCTGACCAGATATTCCATTCAAAACACATAAAAGAAATTAGTTTTAAATATCTCAAAGAAGCCTCAAAATGAGCGTCATCCACCATTTTGAAATCCCTATGGGGACTGGAATGAAATACACTAATCCTCAATTAGGGTTAACCAGACCTTTAGATGACGTCAAAAATGACTTGAATCTTATTATAAAGGAAACTTGAAGCCAATAACGAACATGGAAAATGATTGTTTAAATGATTGTTTATGTTTGATCCTGTTAGTGGTGTCGAGCATTTCTTGAACCATAAATTGAAGTCATCCGCCATTTTAGAATCCAAATGAGGGACTGGAAGCTAATAAACGAATCACCAATATTGAGTCAATAAGCTGGTATGACGTCAAAACATAACTTATGTCTTATTGCAAAGGAAACTCGAAGCCAATAACGAACATGAAAAATGATTGTTTAAACAATGGTTTAAGTTTGATCTTGTTTGTGGTATTGAGAATCTGTGCTGTTGATCATCCTCATTTTTAGGATCTGAATAGGGACTGGAATCTAACAAATGAATCATCAATGAAAAGCGAACAGGCCTCTTGCTGTAACGGCGCCAAAACTTCACCACAACAGAACTTCTATCTTATTGCCAAGAAACTAAAGGCCATTAGTGAAAATGGTGAATAATAAACTTCAAACAAAAGTCTTAGTTCGAGCATTTCTTTGTTGTTGAGCAACCATTATAGAATCTCCATGGGGGACTGGAATCTAACAAATGAATCATCGATAAAGAGTCAATAGGCCTCTTGCTGTCATGACGTCAAAACATAGTTCATGTCTTATTGTGAGGAAACTTGAGGCCATTAATGGAGATGAAAAGAATGAATGTTCAAACAGTGGTTTTTATTTGATCCTTTTTGTGAAGCTGAGCTCCCCTGTGGTTTCCAAGTTCAGTTATGTTTTTTCCATGAACACTATTGAATCAATGAGGAAATATTGAGGTCTTGTGACAATGCAATGCAAAAATAATGGGCTTGCTTGCTTCTGAAGATTCTCTTATTTCTGATGATATATTGCACACTCACTCATTTTTTAAAAGAAACTAAATCTCAATGTCAAAGTTGTCTAATGATCGCATTAATGCGTTAAACTTGATTAACAACAAAGATATGTGTTCTCCCCGAAAGTCTGCCTTTGTGTATTCCGCTCTGCCCAAGGCATAAAGCACCGTATTCACCCAGAATAGACAAGCAGAATAATAAATAATTATATATCAGAGTTTCCTAGCTTTCACCTCAATTTTTGACTCCTAACCAGGTTGTTTATCAATCACATGAATCATTTTGACTTCATTTTCCAAATCCTTCTTCTTTATAAGAGAGGTTCTTAGCAAATTCCTAATCCCAAAAATTGTTTTTTCTTTATTTTCAGTTCGTATAAAAAAGTGAGGTTTTACTTTATGAAATCTTATTTCATTCGAAAAATGTTTAAAAAGTACCAGATGGAGGTGTGATTGTACGTTACAATACGGTGAAATGAAGTAGAGTGCATTTTCTAACAACTTTGTCTTTAAAAACTTCATAAGAAGTTTCTCAAGAGGCTCTCTCACTTGATTAAGATGATATTTCCAACCAAAGTACATGGAACCCACGTTCTCGTTGAATAAATTTTGATTAAAAAAACCAGTAATTTTTGTTGAGGCTCATAAATTACTTTCCCTTTTGCCTTAAACAAAACGATATTTTTCTCTATTGCTCTCAATCTAAAATTGAGGCTGTTGTGATAAAGTGTGTCCTTACAAAGAAAAAAGTATAAAGTAACGTGAGGAAAGTATTATGGATACGATAAGCCTAAATTTACGACAGCAAAAACGCATAACGAGGCTGAGAATCACGTTTATTCACATTTTCTTGCTTTGGTCACGTAAGCTATCATCTTTTTGCGCGAAAATGTTTTTAAAAAATTGCACAGCCTCGTTTTGCATTTTCAATTACGTAAATTTAGGCCCATCTTTTTTAATACTTTCTGTATACAATATGTATGTGAATTAACAAAATCCTATAATTTTTGGTCATAGAATGAACAATTCTGCTCGTAAGAAACAGACTTGGAGAAGAGATTCAAGACAGTGTAAAAGAACATTTGTGAATGAAATGACCTGGGTTTCTCGTAGCCCCGGTTGCGCAGTGGCAGCGCTCTAGAGTACGAATCTAGAGTTCTTGAGTTCGAGTCCTACTTGGGTCATTTTCATTAACACAAATTATCTCGATTGAGTCTAAAAGAAGGACAATAGTTATTTAAAAAGCTACAAACAGTTATCCATCGTTGGAAATCAGGAATATCGAGAGCAAGCAAAAAGGTTTTGTTTGTCAACTGTTCATGTTGTTTCTTAGTTTGTAGTATGCGTTTATTTTGCTCGTATGGCATGTAAAAGCTGAAGATTTGATATTTTATGCACTTTAGGACTTGGTTAGGACTTTTTCAGCTCTATCTTGCCTCAAACAGATAAAAAAATAAATTGAACATTTTAGGAAATGTTAAGCTTTGAGAAGTTTAGATCTAGCATAGGTGTAAAAATGCTTGAGAAAATGCTGGAGTTTTGTAAGTTCCAGGAAAATAGCTGGAGATATCTCCTATTTCAATTATGCTGGAGCTCCAGTCTAAATGCTGGAGCCTCTAGCATGGTTGGGGTTGGCAACTTTGAAAACAAAATAAATTAGCATAACTTACATCTAAATAATATCACCAACTGACTGGCCTGATCGCAGCAACGTTGATATGCTCCACAACTCCTTTCTGTATCCAGAGCTAGGCCACGAACACTGTCTTTTCCAGTACACTTTCCAGAGACGACCTGAATCACGAAGGATTGATCTATTTTAGGCCCGAGTAAAACATTCTGAATAGGCGAACCTCTTGACTCAAAAAATAAGTTTCCAGAATTTGATCCTGGCTTTTTTGCAGTTCTCACGGAAATTCATCTCAATGAGAAAAACACAGATGCTGCTTACTATTTTCTCACGAGTTGGGTGCAACAAAATGTTTGTAAATGCGCACGAGTGAACATTTGATGTGGACAAGTTATTTTAGGCCTGTCAAACCTGAAGGTTGAAAATTCCAAATATGTGCTGCAAATAATGTAAAATGGATATTGGGAATTCCACCAAGACTGGAGTCCCAAAGGGGCCTGCAAATGGAAAATGATAGGGGTATCCAAAAGAGGAGCCTAAGCGGTATCCTAAGGCATAACACAAACATCAGGTTCTTGGTACCCTTGAGAACTGTGGAAGTGTTCAATACTCTGGAGAGAATTCAATAGTAGCTACCGTCGCAGTTATTCCTGCAATACTAATGGTATTCCTCCGAAGAAAAGAATATCCTTAACAGTATGATGGTATCACTCAACTACAAAGAACACCCTCCACATAGCACTTAAAACCCTTCAAGTTCTGATAGTATCCTCCTACAGCACTGATGAAATCCCCGACAGTGCTAAACATCTCCGATGTACTAAAGATATCCTTCACAGTACTCAACATCCTCCATAGTACTGATTGGTATCCCCAATCCCCAAAATGAATATCGTCTATGGTACTGATGGTTTATCTCTACAGTACTGATGATATCCTGAAAAGTGCTACTCATATACCCACACAGTAGCAATTATCCCCCACCCTAAATGCACAGACAATAATTCCTAGGGTGATGCTTTCATCCACACTTTTTGCCAGTCATTACGCCATCGTGCCATATCTAGTCCATATCTCACTACGGTGCAGGCTACTCATACTAGTAGCTACTACAAGCTTTGGTCTCGGTTGACTAATTCATTCATTCAAAAATTCATTCATAAAACCCAACCCTAACCGTAACATACCCTCAAAATACGAGCTAACAGCAACTTACCCCTTGCTTAGGAATTTATCTATCCAAATTCTGTTGGTACAGAAATAAGTAGACAGTGCCAGAACTTTTATTTCCAACCGTCAACAAGCCATATATATAATTTAAAAGCAGCAAGCTTGTTTCTGTTTTAAAACGTCCAGCCCGATGATGCAACCTTTTCGGACACCAGCGAACTTTGCGGTTCATTGATGGGTTTATCTTGAATTAAGCGTCCAGTTATCTGTGGACTTTACTTTACATTGCACCTGATTTCTTAGAATAGCAAAGTATTACAACCGAAACAATACGATTTCTCCCAACTGATCCCTATAAGGTGACGTCATCAAAATCTATTTTTGGAAAATGAAGCTGGAGTTGCATAATATAAGAAGAACAGAGAATGCAGAGAATTTCGGGTAATCATAAATTTGCTGATTATCTTGGGAGCTAAGCTTAAATCTCGATTGTTTCGAATTAAGCATTAGATAATTTGCTTGAAGCGATCATCTGCTTTAAAATCTCACATTACTACATAGGATCAACCAGGGAAACGCCTGTGCTCTACGGTGGAGGATATATTCAGTATTGTCAAGAATATTCTGTACTATGGAGGGACACCATCAGTACTTTGGGGATCGTCGTCGTCGTTAATCCATAGCCACGAATTTTGGCCGTTGGCGTCTCCATGCATGCTCGTACGTCGTTTGAACACCACCGTCGATCCATGTCTTCACATTATCAATCCATCTTGTTTTACGTCTTCCCACTCGATTCTCTCCAGGCATCTCTCCTTCAACCACACACATCACCAGACTGTTCGGTCGTCTCTTCCTATGACATAGCTTTGACAATTTCCGTTCTTTAACAATTTTCAAGAGGTCTTTCTCGTTGGTCACACCGGCCTTCTCTCTCACCCATATATTCGTCCTTCTGTCTGTCCAGCTCACCCTCAGCATCCTTCTCCACACCCACATCTCAACACTTCGATCTTTCTTTCTTCTTCCTTCCTCAGTGTCCAGCTTTCGCATCCATATAACGCCACGCTCCATACCAACGACTTCACCAATCGCTTTTTTAATTCAAGGCTCAGTTTCTTGGACTTCCACACATCAGTCATATCACTCATTACTGATTTTGCGATAGCTAGTCGTGTTTTTAACTCAGTCATTGTGGAGTCCGTTGTTGTGATGGTCGATCCAAGGTACTTGAACTTATCTACCGTGTCCACCTTCACCCGATCATCTCTACCTTGCCTTTTCCGTTCCATGTCATGATGTTTGTCTTAGCGGCGTTTATTTTCAATCCGAAAGTCTCGCTATGGGTTTTCACCTTACCTGCCATCCACTCCATCTCATTCTTTGATGTTGCTACAAGTGTCGTATCGTCCGCATATCGTAAGTTCCAGACATGTCCTCCGATCGTACAGCCACTTCTTTCCGGTAGTTCCTCGTTCACAGTTCTCATTATGTGCTCAGCTACAATGTTAAATAACATAGGCGACAACAGACATCCTTGGCGGACGCCTTTCTCAAACTTGAGACTATCAGTGTGATTGTTCTCGACGCGGACAACTTCAGTTGCATTAGCATATAGCTGTCTGATTAGCCAGGTTAGATGTTTGGGGACACCCATCATTGTCATCGCATTCCACAGGCTTATATGTCTTACAGTATCAAATGCTAGTCTGCCTCATGGGTGGGAGGGACTCTTCAGCTTTGGTCGGCAACCCTCCTAGAGATGGTGTCTCAATAAAAATACCGGTGGTTGTGGCGCCTTATCACCACTATCTGGTGCGGTGTAGCGCCCCCCAGATTATCAGCCTCTAGTCAACAAACATGACTTTGGGGATAGAATCAGAATATAGGAGGCTGTTTAGTACTGTGGAGAGATACCATCACTACTGTTGGTTGTTACCATGAATTCAGTGGAGCATATTCAGTACCATGGAAGGAAACCTCAAGCACTTAAGGTACTACCTCCACAGTACTTATGATATCCTCCACAGTATTGAAAACCCTTCACAGTACTGAACGTCCTCCACAGAATTGAACACCCTCAACAGTACTGAACATCCTCAATAGTACTGAACGTCCTTCTAAGTCCTGGACATCATTCACAATAATGATGGTATCCCCAACAGTAGAGGAAACCCTTCAGAGTACTCATGACATCCCACAAAAGTACTGAACACCTTGTACAGTACTGATGGTATCCCCCCATTGTCAGGGTTTTTTTGTAAGAAAAATTTAGAACTGTACATTTTTCTTTGCTGGAAAGTTTTTGAAGAGAGAAATCGGAAGCTTCGTTTTTGAATTTCCTTTAAACTTTCAAAAAAATATAATGATTCCGATCTAAGGTAAACTTGCTCAAGATTAACTCGGTAGTAGGGGGTTAACTCTACGTACCAAAATTTTCTTATCTATCAGCTATCATCAAACCTAATGGCTCCTTGAGGCAGCAACATGTTTGCTGCCGAAGGGTGAGAAAATTTTGAAATTTGATGCTTGTAAATTGCTGTCAAACGGCCTATTTAACGCTATTCCAAATATCAAAAATGATTCTTGATCTTTGAAATATTTACAACTGCACAATACTTTCTTTAGAACTGCACAACGAAGGTTTAGAACTGCACATTTTGTGAAGAACTGCACGTTAAAAAACCCTACCCACTGTACTAAACAACCTCCAAAGTACTGCACAAACGTTCCCCAGGGTGGCGATGTCAATGAACGTCACCAGTCTTCAAAACTGTCTCTCAGACCTATCTCTAAAACCCACAATGCGATGAGGTCATAGATACGAAGAAAGGGATGACTCGATAAACTGTAAACGAGTGTTTATGCTGTTTGTCTAAAATTCATACCAATACTTCATACTAATATTACATATAAAATTACATAATATTGTATAATTTTGAGATATTCGTAAATTTCAAACTCTAAACGCTCACATTACAAGAAAAGAAATATTTCCTACAAAAGTCTGCAAAAATCTAGCAAGCAAATGATAATATTCTAACGAAACACACTCAAAATCGACCAGGTGATTAAGAGAGAGGGGTAAATGTTTCATTGTCAAAGTTTCCTATATATTTTCAAGCAAGCAGTTATGTAGCATATTAACAAACCTGAAATTGTCACCCTAGGGAACGTCTATGAAATATTCTGGAAGATGTTCAGGACTTTTTGAGAAACCATCAGTACATAGGAGTGAATTCAGTACTGTGAAGGGTTTCAGTAGATCTGTGCAGGATAAAATCAGTGATATGTGGAGGATATCCAGTACTTTAGAGAAATACCATTAGCACTGTGGGTATTACCTCCAAAGGAATGCTATCATTCTAAAGCACTTATGGCATCCTCACAAGCCTGCATAATACTGTCCCTCTACAATACTTAATATCCCAACAGTACAGTTGGTATTACCTCCACAGTAGTGATACTATTCCTTCACAGCACTGTGATGGTATTCTTACGGCCTCCATAATACTGATAGTGTCCATCTACAATACTGAATATCCCAACAGTACTGATGGTTTCCCCCACAGAACTGGCGATATCTTTCGAGAATTAAGACAATTTTTCTGGAATTATTCTTGAACTGAAGGAGCAAATATCTGCTACAATTTCAGAAATCATCAGAGGAAGGAATACTTTTTGGTGCAATAATAATAAATGACGTTCCTTCTTGCATCGTCGTCTTATTTGCTTGCCTAACTAACTTTCTAAAATTCTTCATTACGAAGTAAAACCTCAAACGTAGAGTGTATTTCCTGGCTCACCCGGTATCTATTACATTTAAGCATGAAAGTTGAAATTTCATGAAATTCCACGTCGATGATGTTATTTTAAAAGCTTAAATACAATAAGCAATGAAACACCAAAGGGACTGTGGTACATTTGCGAGTCCGGCGTTTGCCAAACGCTCAAGATGTTACACTTATAGTATGTCAAAAACTTGTATTTGATCGGTACATAACTTGAAGATGGCAAGAAAAATCAGGAACATAGCAAAACATAATAACTATAAAAGCTTTTGATCTGACTCTCTTCAGAGTGGTAGTTTTATCTGACGTACTACTATGGTGAGTGTCAGAAGCAAACGTTGAGTAGTTAACATGTTCCACTATGTTTTTGATTTTTCTCACTATCCTCTTATACAATAACTATACTTTTCAACGGAGTCTGCGTAATTAAATGCTTAAACACATTATACACGCTTTAGGAAACTCGCAAACGGATTTTCCTTTGATATATGGTCACAAGTCCTTAAAAAATCTATTCGTTAACATCAGTAATGCTATGGGCCTAATGTATGAGATTCATTATGCGTTCAGTCCAATAAACACATGGGCATGCAGCAATAAAATAGTCGAACCTCTAATAAGGGCTATCCCTAATAACGCCCACTAAACTTACAGTCCCAAACGATCTCTGATATCATTATTCAACTTTAAAATAACGGTCACTTCTATATATTGACCATTTGTCCCTCGATGTAAAAGTGGCCACTATTAGCAGCTCAACTGAATTGAAATCATCATTTGTTTAGGATGATGGTCAGTCACCGTCGCTCTTTGGATCGAACGACTTTTTGGAAAGAAAATCTTATTTGGTATTGACTAAACATACAAATTAATCAAATGTATTGATGCATATCTAGTCGTTTTAAGGTGGAAATTGATAAAATTGTCTATCTAAAATCTTAATATGCATGTTCTTGAATGAAAGCTACACAAAATCATACTTAGTTTTTCTCAATAAAAGTCTATAAATTCCTCTTTGAAGATCCCTTGATATAAGCGGAAGTGACGTACATGGAGACGCAAGTGACGTACATGTCCATTCGCATCAAGTTCCGGATCAACTTGTAATTGACTTATTGTGGATACTCTCCCGGATATCTTTTGACTTTGTGGTAGAAACGGAAGTGACGTTACATATCCATTCGCTTGAGTACTGGATTAACTTTTTATATATCTTCGATGCAGCTCTGGAGATCGTTGCTCTTTGTAGGACCGGATGTGACGTACATGTCCAATCGTATCAGTCCAGCATTAACTTGCACTAACTTTCCTTGCAGTGGAAATAGCATGTCGTATCTCCCAGTACCAAATCTTTATTGCATTGCAACGCAAGTAACACTGTATTTTGAAAATTTATTCAATCAAGAGGTTTCCTAAATCAGTCTGTCTCTGCAGTAGCAGAATAATCTCGACTCAAATGACAATCATTCGAGAGGTGCAAAAGCAACTGCTACACGGAGATATCGTTAGTGGTGTCGGTAACGACGTAACATTTCCATCGAATGATGCTGCCGGAAATGACGTAACATTTTTGCTGATTGGTGATGACGGAAGTGACGTAACATTTCCACTGAATGATACTCACGAAAATGACGATACAATTCCGCCAAACGGTTCCAATTGAAGTTGCGTAACATTTCTGTCAAATGGTGCTGACGGACGTGACGTGAAATTTCGTCCAGTTGGGCAGACGAAAGTGACGTAATATTTCCGTCGAGTGGTGCTGACGGAAATGACGTGACATTTCCGGAGGAAACGGCACATTCCAGTAGTATGTCAAAAGCTTTATTCCAGCTTATTTTCCCAAACAGAACTTTAGGCCAAAACAGAACCACCTTGATAACTTCATATCCTAACCATCAACAGTCAACACTAACAGTAGTTCAACAAACTCTTATCAATTCAACCACATTACCAAAAAGTATGCCACGTATAAATAGAAACGATATCATAACAAAGGCCTTAGCTCGGTTTCGCCAGATTTAATAACCGCTGCATGAGAAGATCGTTCATTCGTTTCAAGTTTTCTTTTTCCGACATGAGCGACTGCTCTTCTTCGACGAGCCGAGGAACGAACGACGTCGCTTTCTTGAGAATCAGAACTTTCGGCGCTCTTTCGTTCGTTTCTAAATCTGGAATCACAGCTCGCAACGTATCGAATTTTCGTTTCAGTTCGTCGCGTCGTTTTCGCTCGAGGTCGTTGTGCGAGACTCGTCCTTGAGTGGCGATGTTTCGGCCGCGTCCCGATGAAGAGTCGTCGGTGTCGGATGAGCTGGAAGACATGTTCGCTGCTTGTCGTAATTCGCTTCGTCTTCTGACCGCTTTGGAGCTTGAGGACGAATTTGGTGTCGATTCTGTTGTTGGTTTTTCTGGCACTCCCACCACGTCAATTTCTTCTTCTGTAAGAGAAACATGCGAGGTAATGAAATTGTCGAAAAATAAACATGATATGCAAAACCACCCTGGGGAACGTCTGTGCAGTACTGTGGGAAATATCATCAGAATATTAGAGGGTGTTCAGTACTGTAGAGGGAAACCATCAGTACTTTGGGAGGATACCATCAGTACTGTCGTGAGATATCATCAGTACTGTGGTGGAAAATCGGTACCGAGGAGAGAAACCCAAAGCACAATGGGAATTATCTCAACGGTACTTTTGGTTTCCCTCCATAGAACTGCATAACGGGTATTTTTTCGTGAGCTATCCAATTCATTAGCTTATTTTACGTATCCAAGGGTTAACTAGTCTTTTAACATTGGAAGAAATTGAAGCATGCTAAGTCAACAACTTGTTTATTTGTTTCAACAATTGCAGAATAGGTATATCTTAGTGACCTATTCCATTCATAAACCTATTTTACGTACTGAAGGGGTAACATTTCTTTTATCCATGGAAGAAATTGAAGCATCTAAAGTCAACAACTTGTTTATTTGTTTACATCAAGTGCAGAACGGGTACCTTTCTTGTGACCTATTCCATTCATAAACCTATTCTACGTACTGAAGAGGTAACATTTCTTTTATCCATGGCAAAAATTGAAGCATCTAAAGTCAACAACTTGTTCATTGCAGAACGGGTACCTTTCTTGTGACCTATTCCATTCATAAGCTTATTCTACGTAGTGCAGGGGTAAAATTTCTTTTATCCATGGAAGAAACTTCAGTACAGGTACAGGTACCATGTTTTTCTTAATGAAATGATTTGTACGTTAACAATTTGTTTACTTGTTTACATCATGTGCAGAACGGGTACCGTAAAAAAACAAATGTCACAAGTCAAAAACCATCATAGCTGCACAAGTGAGTAAGCAAATTGTATGATGTTTACTTAGCAGGTAACACGGCAACTATTTGTTTATTTGTGTACAGATCGTACTGAACGGGTACCATGGACAAATCAGCACGTAGGAAAGTTTAGCGTAGCATAGAGGTACACCCTTGTAAACACCTGTGCATTGCTGTGGAGGGTGTACATGAACTCCAAAATACCGAGCCTCCTCCACAGCACTGAAAATCCTCCCCAATTCTGATGATATCACCATAGTATGGAACACCCTTGAATGCACTGACGGTATACATCCACAGTACTAATGATACCAACAGACAGTACTGAACATCTTTTAGTATACTGCATCGATGTTGCTTAGGGAAAGGCATACGGAAATTTAGCTCTGAATATCCCTGTAGGGCTTTATCCACTAGACCTTCTTATGCTTTTTAAGATCTTATGGAGTGGGAGCAAATAGGAAATATAGCAGAGAACAAGGAAACATGTACCCCTAAACAGAGCTCGATGATTCTACGAGACTTTAGCGAAGCTCAATGTCCTCAATGACAATGGCCATGAAGGATTGAGCTGCAAGAATGGAGGATGGATTGTTTTGTATCAGTCAAAACGAAGTGAAAGGATTTGTTGATTTGTTTACAAAACGTGTTTTACGGGTATAGCTTATTCTCTTTGCCGAAAATCATATTGCCACAAAACAATACCTGCAGGCACCAAAAACTCAAGGAAATAGTACGATTACGTAATATTATCAACTGGTGTTGTACTGCCCTTCGTGCATAAAATATTTCATCCCAAAAAGTTCTAGGACAAGTGTTGATTTGTTTGCATAACGTGCTTTACAGGCACAGGGTATTTCAAAAAACTTAAGGAAACAGTATATATGATTACAAAATGTTATTAGCGGGTGATCTACTGTCCTTTTTCAAAGAAAATGTTTCGTATCAACACAGTTAAAAAGTGTTGATTTGTTTACAAAACGTGTTTTACAGGTATGGTGTATTTCAAAAGTGTTCATAACGTTGCATCTATGTATATGTTATAGCTGGTTATATGTTGCCCTATCTGCAAAGAAATGTTTCAGCCCAACAAAGATTTAAATAGTTGTTGATTTGTTTACAAAACGTGCTTTACCAGTATAATGTATTTCGTAAGTCTTGAGAACATTACATGTATGGTTACATAATATCATTAACGGATGATGTATTGCCCTTTTTGCATAGAAAGGTTCAATCCCAACAAAGTTACGAAAAGTTGTTGACTTGATAACAAAACGTGTTTTACGGGTACAGCTTATTTCATAAATCTTAAAGACATTGTTTGTATGGTTACATAATATCATTAACGGGTGATGTACTGTCTTTGTGCAAAATAATGTTTCATTTCCACAAGCATCACCAAAAGTTGTTGATTTGTTTACAAAACGTGTTTTACTGGTACAGCGTATTTCAAAAGTCTTAAAAACATTTTAATCATTTTCATGTTTACGAAATGCTTTTAGCTGGTAATGTACTGCCTTTTTAGAATAATTGCTTAATTTCCACAGGCACAGTAAAAAATTGTTGATTCGTTTATAAAACGTGCCTCGCAGGTTTCAACACGAAACGATACTCCTTTGCACGAAAATCAGAGAACTACAAGGCAACACCGGTATCCATAAGAATCTTAGGCACACTGTGTGTATGGCTAAGTTTTCTGATTGCTATTAGTGGGTATATACTGCTTTTATTCAAGGAAATGTTTTCATTTCACAACAGAATCATAAGGTTGTTTTTTGTTTACGAAAAATGCAGCAGAAGACTTATCAAAGCAGTGCATTGATAGTTGATAGGCAGACACGCTTACTATCTTCGTAAGGCATTGGTTTATGTGCAAAGCAAAAAAGGCCCACTGAAAAAGTATACTAATTGAAGCAGTGCATTGATAGTTGATAGGCAGATACGCTTACTATCTTTGCAAGGTGTTGGTTTATGCACAAAGCACAAAGGAGCTACTGGATCGGTAGACTAATCCAAGAAGTGCATTGATAGTTGATAGGCAAATAAACTTGCTAGGTATATGCGCAAAGGACAAAGGGTCCACTGAATTAGACTAATTGAAGTAGTATATTGATAGTTGATAGGCATATAGGCTTACTACCTTCGTAAGGTATTAATACACGAACTTATAGCGAGGGACCCACTGAGAAGCTGCAATAATCGAAGCATTGACACTCTCCATGGGACCACACCTCGTGATCCCTTTTTAATTGGAACAGCAGATTAGATAGATAATTGTCTCGCATACTTGATGTGAAAGATATGCCACTGGACTCGAACCCACGACTAGCCCAGTTGTCTAACCATTCGGTCAACTCTATCACCCTCAGGGGCGTAGCTCCATCAGTATGAATCATGTTTATATGTTGATATGTTTACAGAACGTGCTCTAACGGGTACCGTGTGACCCGTGAATGGAGAGTGTTTATATGAATAAAGTTTGTTTTAAATTTCATGATAAGCACCAGATTTGTTTACGCGATACCTAGCGTGTAGCTGGTAAGACTGAATTGACGTGGCCCTGACGTGGCACACAACGTGATAACAGACGTGGCAACTAACGGGGCAACTGAACGTTTTCTTAACTTTGCTACTTAAGTTTTTAGAATACTTCTGCAAAAATGACCAAGAAAAAGCCAAACAATATTAAAATATATTTTCTCATAAACTTCTACTTAACAAGACAGGTTGCTGTTTTTCATGAGAAACTATGAGAAAAAAAATTAAAACACAACTAAAACCAACCCAGTTTTTTATCAAATCCTTTAGTTATACACCAACTGTCAAAAGCAGTCTCAGTGAGTTTTGAGTAGTTATGATTATTATCTTTTCACTGTATTGCGGTGTTTTTAATATCATTATCTTTGTGACCATGTTATCTTTTAAATTCAATCTCTAATGTATTGTATAGCCATTAGCTTGTAGAGCTTCGGTGTAAGAATAAATTACTATTATTATTATTAATAAGAGTAAGTAGCTAGTTGTGTTTTTATGCGTAAAATTTTGACTGCCCAAGCCCAAAAAGAAAGTCGTCGGGCACTCTACGTCATGGGGTCTGGGTTAGAGCAGTCTGGCGTCAGTCGATGGACCGAATTCAGGACTTTGATGCTCGATATCTCGAAAAGTTGAATATCGGAATAAGATTTTCCTCAAAAGAAATGGCAAAGCATGTTCTATAGAGTAACGTAAATATTAATTCTTATTTGATATGTCCTTTGAAAACAGAACGACTAAGTTAAGTTAGAATGAGCTAGTTTCCCTCTTTTCGAGGCACAAGAGAGGGAAACCACAAGCAATTTGGGCACTACCTTAAGAGTGCTTGTGCCACAGTACTGATGGAAGCCCTCTAGGGTATCAATGGTATGCCCCTACAGTTCTAAATATCCCTTAACAGTACTAAAAATCCCTCCACATTACTGAACTGAGCATCCTCCACATAACACAGTACACCACTACAACAGTTTCTGGGCTTCACGAAGGTCAAGCAAAGATTTCTTTGTCTGGTGGGAACAAAGTGATTAAGACAACTTAAAGACAATGAAAATAGATTAGAACAAACAAAAACTTGTGGAAAACCGGTTAGAAATATAAACAGTGACAAAGACTTCTGGTAGTGTTTATTCACGTAGGCCAAACAACCAGAGAGATATCAAAAGACCACGCGTATCGAAGGATATATACAATTATATGAGAACATAAAGGAATCACTTGGGATCATATATAATAATTGGTTTAACTGATTTTGTCTGAATGACTGTATCTTAATGCATTGTGTTTCTTCTTTCACTTAACCTGATTGTTATCTAGGAATTTGATTGGTTAATTATCTGTGTGAATTAAGCTGCATGATTCCCAAATATGGAAAATTCTTATTGCATAATTGATCCAGTAACAGTTCATAAATTGACCTTTAGAAGAGAAGGAAATTATTATCAGTTTTAGGCCTACACTTAAAAAGGATTCAATTTTAATCTTCAGAAGTTGCGATGTTTCACTATATTTCCGATTTCCTCGTCATCCACTGAGAACCATACCAATTAAAGACAGTCCTGGCATATTACTCGAATGAGTTTTAGACACAAAGCTTTGGTGGTTGTTATGTTCCACTCCACTACATTTTCGATTTTCTTCACCACCCTCAAGTTGTGTACTGATCAAAGACTGTTCCGACTTACTACTCTGATGAATGTCAGACGCAAAGCTTCAATAGTTGTTATGATTTGATTTTTTTCCAATTTTTGTCACAATCCTCAAGATCTTTACCAATCAAAGACTAAAATAACCTTCCCTTTATGATTTACAAGGCTTTATGATTTGGTTATCAATAATACACATCTTAACTGTTAACTAGTGCCTTCAGGACAAGGCTATATCCTTCCTCATATCGTTTGCAAGGCTTTGATTTGGTTATCAACAATACACATATTAACTGTTAACTAGTGGCTTTAGGAGAAGCTTATATCCTTCCCAAAATCCTTGCAAGGCTTTATGATTTGGCTATCAACAAAACACATTTTAACTATAAACTAATTACTATCTACGATATACCACGCAACCCACACTTTTCCTGTCAACTCCAACCTGAATCACAGTGCATTTGTAGTGCCCACTGCTTAAAGACAAAAAGCGATAAAAAATCGTCAATCTAGCACAGATAGGTCACTGTGAAAGGAAAACGTGCTTGTAAAATAATTGATAAGCTTGATAAATAATAGTTGAAATCGTGAACAAATAGACCGTTTATACTTCGTGAAACAGGTGTTGGAGTTCTCACAGGATTTCATTCAATGAGAAGTAAAGACCTGAGGGCGTAAACGTTAGAGAGAGTTTTTCAAACTATAACCGATATCCTAGTGACCAAAAAGCCTCTTAGCAAAGGCTACACGTTTTTTTTATAAGAAACCAGTTTATAAGAAACCTAGTACTAGAGCCCCAAAAATTTAAGAAACTTTTAGAACTACATCAATATCTTTAAGAAACTCCGAAAGACACAGGATGTTGAGTCTACTTGTATTAGTAGGTGGGTGTCACTTTAATACAAGAAATATGCGAGGGAAAGTGCAAAATTTGATGTTAAGTGCGTATCTAAAACTAAGAAACTTTTAAGAAACTTTAAGTACTAGAAACTGGTGAAAAATTGAGAAACTAGGACCCAAGCTAGTTTTCTTATAAAAAAACGTGTACTGGCCATTTCCAGACCCCAAGGAAAATCTCTGCAGTACTGTGGAGGATGTTTAGCACTGTGGGAGGGATACAATCAGTACTATTTGGAATAACATTAGCATTGTGAAGGGTATTCAGTGCTGTGGAGGTAAACCACAAGAACTTTGCTTAATACTTTATGAAAACAGAACGGCTAAGGTACAGTTAGAAAAAGCTAGTTGCTCTCTTTTTGAGGCACAGGGAAGGAAACCACAAGCATTTTGAAAACTACTTCCAGAGTGCTTGTGCCACAGTACTGATGGTATCCCTCTAGAATACCAATGGCATGGCCCAACAATAACAATAGCATGCCCCCACAGTACTCAATATCCCCTTACACTATTGATAGTATCCCCTGAATTACTGAAAATCTTCCACGTTACTGAACTGAACACCATCTAAATTGTTTCAAAAATCCCTCTAAATTACTGAACTGAACATCCTCCGCATTTCTCAACATTGCTATACATCACTACTCCAAAAGTTTCTCAACACAAAAGTAACCCCCTCCCCACATATCTACACCTCCCCTTTATACCTCAATCCCTCGCAGGGTTACAAAAATCCTTCCACATTACTTAACTTAACATCCTCCACAATACTGTGCAATACTTATGTTAGTGATGCCTGTGAACTGCGAAAAACATCCTCCCCTGTTGATATAGAGGCAAAATAAATGAAAAAGGGTGAAAAAAGAATAGAATCAAAACCGAAATCACAAAGGAAATAGGTTCAAAACCTATATTTCAACAACATGTTATTATCCGTATCGTTCCCTTTAGATGCTTGCTGCACGCCTACTTGTATTGTATTGGGATCGTTAGTCGATCAAGTCAATATTGGCAATTTCTCTATTTCCTTATTGCGGAATTGGGATTTTTGATTATTTCGGAACTTGGAATGGGGATCAGTACTCCTCCCTTCAGGAACTTCTTACAAGGCAGTTGCTCATAAAAAAATGCTTGTATCGCGACAAAATGAGCTAAAACTACCTGCTCAATAAAGCGAGGAACAAAGACAATCCTGGAAGCCTCGGTACTTAATGGAATAATGGACTAAAATCAGCTGTTGTTTTGTCAAAACACAGAATTATTCGTACACGCTTGTTTAATCTCTTAAAATGTTCAGCTGCCCATCGCCTTATTCTATTGTTTCTTGCACTGTTTAACTATTTCGCAGTGGAGGCCTGTGCTCTCATTATCAGAATTTTCTTGGCATAACGTCGTGTTTCTAAAACAATTCTTCTAGTTTCTAAAGCATTTCATGCCTTCTGTTTAAATGATATCTCAAAATCGAAGTTTGAAAATCATTACCATCTCATACAACGTTAATGCAACAGTGTGAAGGACGTTCAGTAGTGTGGAGGGATATCTCTGAGTAGTATGAAGGATGTTAAGTAGTGTGAAAAAGATATCTCTGAGTAGTCTGGAGGATGTTCAGTAGTGTGAAAGGATATCTATGAGTACTGTGAAGGATGTTCAGTAGTGTGAAAAGATATCTCTGAGTAGTGTGAAGGATGTTCAGTAGTGTGAAAGGATATCTATGAGTAGTGTGAAGGATGTTCAGTAGTGTGAAAAGATATCTCTGAGTAGTGTG
This sequence comes from Pelagia noctiluca, assembly GCA_963924455.1. Classification (NCBI taxonomy): domain Eukaryota; kingdom Metazoa; phylum Cnidaria; class Scyphozoa; order Semaeostomeae; family Pelagiidae; genus Pelagia; species Pelagia noctiluca. The sequence goes on along the minus strand of OZ004329.1, from coordinate 12,421,850 downwards.
AAGGATGTTCAGTAGTGTGAAAAAGTTATCTCTGAGTAGTGTGAAGGATGTTAAGTAGTGTGAAAGGATATCTATGAGTAGTGTGAAGGATGTTCAGTAGTGTGAAAGGATATCTATGAGTAGTGTGAAGGATGTTCAGTAGTGTGAAAGGATATCTATGAGTAGTGTGAAGGATGTTCAGTAGTGTGAAAAGATATCTCTGAGTAGTGTGAAGGATGTTCAGTAGTGTGAAAAAGTTATCTCTGAGTAGTGTGAAGGATGTTAAGTAGTGTGAAAGGATATCTATGAGTAGTGTGAAGGATGTTAAGTAGTGTGAAAGGATATCTATGAGTAGTGTGAAGGATGTTCAGTAGTGTGAAAGGATATCTATGAGTAGTGTGAAGGATGTTCAGTAGTGTGAAAGGATATCTCTGAGTAGTGTGAAGGATGTTAAGTAGTGTGAAAAAGATATCTCTGAGTAGTGTGAAGGATGTTAAGTAGTGTGAAAAAGTTATCTCTGAGTAGTGTGGACTTTTGGAGGATGTTCAGTAGTGTGAAGGGATATCTCCGAGTAGTCTGGAGGATGTTAAGTAGTGTGAAAAGAAATCTCTGAGTAGTGTGAAGGATGTTCAGTAGTGTGAAAAGGTATCTCTGAGTAGTGTGGAGGATGTTGAGTAGCGTGGAGGGATCTCTCTGAGTAGTATGAAGGATGTTCAGTAGTGTGAAAAAGATATCTCTGAGTAGTATGAAGGATGTTAAGTAGTGTGAAAAGATATCTCTGAGTAGTGTGGAGGATGTTCAGTAGTGTGAAGGGATATCTCCGAGTAGTCTGGAGGATGTTCAGTAGTGTGAAAAAGTTATCTCTGAGTAGTGTGGACTTTTGGAGGATGTTCAGTAGTGTGAAGGGATATCTCCGAGTAGTCTGGAGGATGTTCAGTAGTAGCGTGGAGGGATATCTCTGATCAGTGCGAGGGATTTTATTCAATACTGAACACAAGTCTGGAACCAAACCAAGCAATATCAATAGCCTATTCTATTCACTGCGTCCAGAACTTTTACAACATTGGATCGCTGCATTTTCCATTACGATCTATCAAGATATAGGAAAAGGCTACTTAAAGCAATAGATTACATAGTTCACTAGGAGTAAAACTCCATTTGTCTTCATTCAAACGTAAAGACAAGTCTGGAGGCGGAGGGAGGGATCTAAGGGAAAGCACCTTATCGAAGTTTAGGATGGAAAAGATAACGGGTACAAAGAAAAGTTCCTGGCCTGCGATTAACTTGAAATCCGCATTGAAGAAGAAAAGCCTTTTCAACAATATAAGGACAACATTAGTTGTTGCTGTGTTAAGAAACAGGACAAAAGAGGCACGCTTTGTTTAATCTTATCGTTCTATCAGCTGCCCAGCTGTTAGGCCGAATGTTGCAACATTTAGTCCCGTCTTAAAATTACGCAAACGATTCTGTAAACACTCGTAAGAAAACGTTAGACAACAAAAGGTATTAGCTCAGGCAAGATATTTTATTGTGTTTGTGATTGATGAGGTTTCGTAATGTTTCTGACAGGCGTCTGTGTGTACACATATTTATCATACGCATGATTGTTATGGTATCACGAAATTTGCTAATTACGTTGTTTTAAACCTAATCAACCGAGGGGCATATCACTCGACAAAAAAGTGTATATACGAGATTTTTGTGATTTCAAAAATCACAGTGATTTTTTAGTGATTTTTGTGATTTTTGTGTGCTTTTTCTTCTATTTTTCTGTGATGTTTGTGATTTTTGCGACTTTCCTGTGACTTTCCTGTGATTTATTACGAGATTTTTTCGATTGATATACCCCTCGTAATCAACAACAATGGCGTTTTTACAACAGCTGTACAACTATACATATGGACCAAAAAAGTAGACATGCTACAAAACTATAAAATTATCGTTATTTTGACCCTAGTTAACATAAATAAATGTTTGACAAAAACTGTGAATGACACATACATAATTCTAATGGATAGAAAAAGAAACTACTCTTCTCTACAAGCCTGTTTCGTTATTCCTCGGTCGTCATGAGATATGCAAAGCTATACAATTGTACCCTGTTATATCTAATACTTAATATCCTATAATAATTGTACAATTAGTATATCTCCTGATTCAGACAGCTACAACAACATGTTTCTAACCCATCTCCCTCTATTAACAGGGGGTGAATGAAACAGAAGTCTAAATCAGCCTTCTCCCCTTCAAAATGTGCCAATTTCTCCTTTTCCTCGCGAAAAAATACAGTTTTTCTTTCCCTAACAAAATACTTATAGCCTCTCTCTTCTTCCTCCTTCTAAATTCTCCTATTCCCTCGTAGAGTTTTAGCAATTCTCTCTTAGTAACACCACTCCACTGTATAACTATACTTAAAAACACCAAGCGTTGTAAATCAAATGATTCGTTTCTAATCAAATAAACCTCGAGTCATTAATTCATAATTCGATATACTTGCAATCAGCATTCAGTTCTTAAGGTGAGAAATGTCTGAAGCACATGTTAAGATACTGATTCATTTAACGACCTGTACAAAAGAGTTGAGCCGAGTCGGTTTTAATGCCTTTATAATCAGGTAGATCTAATTAACGTACAGGTTACACAAATTCACTGTCTAGGCCTTCAATACGACTAGCCAGGGTCGTTAAGGGAGATATCCTCTCATAGAGGATCTAAAACAATAACATTTATTTACACTATTGCATGCAACTATTTCGACTGAGTTACGGCCAGCTCTTACATTTTGGTTTCAGAATTATTTTCAGGGTAGGATAAGAAAGGCATTATTGCGTAATATATGCTAATGAAGGCTATGACCACCCTAGGGAACGTCTGCTCAGTATTGTGGGGGATGTTCAGTATCGTGTAGAGAGTTCTGTATTGTGCAGGATTTACAGTAGCTACTATGGAAGATATTCAGAATTGTAAAAGATGTTTAGTGCTGTGAAGGATGTTCAGTACTATGGAGGATGTTCAGTATTGTGGAAGATGTTTATTACTGTGGAGGATGTTCATTATCATGTAGAGAGTTTTGTACTGCACAGGATGTTCAGTACTGCGGAGGAAGTTCAGTACTGTGGACGAAGTTCAGTACTGTGGAGGATGTTTAGTATTGTGGAGGGTGTTCAGTAGCTACTTGTGAAGGATGTTCAGTACTGTGAAAGGATGTTCTTCAGTACTGTGAAAGGATGTTCAGTACTGTGGAGGATGTTTAGTATTGTGGGGGATGTTTAGTATCGTGTCGAGAGTTCTGTACTGTGGAGGATGTTTAATACGATCGAAGATGTTTAATACGATCGAAGATGTTCAGTACGATGGAAGATGTTCAGCACTGTGGAGGATGTTCAGCACTGTGGAGGATGTTCAGTACTGAGAAGGATGTTCAGTACTGTGGAGGATGTTCAGTACTGTGGAGGATGTTCAGCACTGTGGAGGATGTTCAGCACTGTGGAGGATGTTCAGTATCGTGTAGAGATTTCTGTACTGTATAGAGGATGTTCAGTACTTGGGAAGGTCTTCAGTACTGTGGAAGTATACTACTACACTACATTGGAAGGAGTTCAGTATTGTGAAGGGAAACCACAAGCAGTCTGGGTAGCTACCACAATCATTAGCTTTACTAATTAAATACAATTTGAATGACAAATCATCAAAAAGAACGAACAAAAAAAGAAATAAATCTACATTATGTTGAAGCTACAGATAATGGCGCGAAATTTCAAAATCCCAGACACCTAGACAAAAACAACACGAGGACAGCAACGATACAGGTGTCTTGCAAACATTGACGAGAAATGACGTATGTCTGCATAATTACATGAAACACGTATGAAGTTCTGTTTGCATACTGAATAGGTGTTTCATTTAAAAATCAAACAGTTTATTATTTGGTTTCTGATTTTAAGTGCAGTAGTCAAACATAGATTTCTCATCTAAACCTTTCATTAATGCTGCTAAGTTTTACACAACCGTCTTAGATTAGCACCATTTTGATACCAATTCATTTTTTCCTAATATGCAGAATACATCAATATCTCATATATACCTATTACTAACTCTGTTTATACCTATCAGTACATCTACTGATGAGTGAGCAATCACGAAACAGGCTTGTCGAGATGGAAGTGTAGTTTCCTGTTTCTTTTCTACCAATCACTGCTTATCTATGCTCTACTACAAGGTATTGAGCACTATCTTCTGAAAACCAATACACTGGCTATATTACTAGCTCTGTTTATACCTATATATACCTAAACTACCTATTACTAACTCAACTACTCTGATGAGTGTCAGACGCAAAGCTTCAGTAGTTATCATGTTTCGCAATGTTTCCAATTTTCCTTGCTATCTTCAAGCTCTGTAACGATCAAACACTGGTCTGAAGTACTACTAGGGTGAGTGTCAGACGCAAAGCTTCAGAATAGTTGTTATGTTCCGCTATGTTTGAATTTTTTTCGCCATCCTCAAAATCTGCACCAATCAATAACTAACGCTAAAACTTCTACACAGTTGGTTTCATTAATATTGACATTACTTTATTCTTTCCTGATTCCTAAATTTCAAAAACAGTCTCTGTGGTCCTATCAATTACCTATCGATAACAATAAACATCTACATTGTCGGCTTTAGACAAATCACTACCATTAATATCTATAGAAGTTTCATTAATGACCATTCATTGTACCTCTGAATAAAGCACCATATCAGAACATTGAAACTTACCGCGGTTAATTCAAATAGAATAGTTACTGAACACATTAGTTTAGTTCCTGTTTCCCCAAAAATATCTCAGCAACGTGGATGACTTATTCAACTCAATTTCAAATAGTTGTTGAAAATACAACTTTTAAATGGAAAATTGCTTATTCTCCTGAGAGCCTGTAGTATGACTATTTTGTTCAATTACATTCATTCATATATTACATTACATTCATATATTACATTACATTCATACATTACATTACAGTAGAATATGAAGATACATTAGAGGGCCCTGAAGAGGAGTTACTGAGCCCAAATACCTACACTGAAATAATCAGTTATCGCAATCTAAATGAAGAAAATGAAGAAAATAGAGAAATTCCCAATACTAACGTGTTTAACAATCCCAATCCCAATTTACTTTTCTATTGGCAAATCCTAGTCCCAAGAAGTCCGATCCCATTTTCCCAGTTATTAAAAGGCAACTCCCAGTTCTCAATTTACCCATCACACAACTCTAGCCGAGTGCCTCTAAAAACTCTAAAATAGTCTAGACATACAGGGTCTAGACAGACAAATAGGCTTCAAAACACTTTTACCAGCAAAGCCTTGCGATAAAGAAACGATCAGATCTGATTGACTATGGTAAAGAGTCCTAGAGCTTTCCTTACTAAAGCTTACCCCTAAAATAACTAATGTCTAATTCGAATATTTGTAATTGAACAATTGCTCCTCGAGCAAAATTTTCATTTTCCTTGTATTTGTGCAATTTCTTGGAAAACTCTCTCTCTTTCGATTAGTTAATCTAATTAGAGAGTTCATCCTGTAACTAATTAGTCTTAATGCAATAATATATTTTCACTAATATTTATATATTCTGTACTAATAATTCTATATCTTGTAATCAATACTAAATTGAATTTAAAAATATAGTTTCTCTGTATTAATTGATTCTACTTGATTCTATTTTTTTTATTCAGGCAGCCTAGGGCCATCAGTTCTAAAGAACTGCTTTTCAGTGGGGCTATAACTTGAAAATGCTATTCGGATCAACTGTTATACGGTAAATGTTTGATATCAACAGAGATATCAAACAAGACAGAAAGAATTTGTATGTAAGATGTTTAGTTATGGCATCAAAATCACAGAAATACAAGACAGGAAGGTATACAGCTATCTTATCATCTCGACTTATTGACTCACTCCAGCAAGATACAGAAAATACCTGCACAGTAGACTAGACCCGGAATATTCTGTAACTATTGAGCAACCTGCATAACCTTTGATTTCATGTTTGATTTATACTAAAACGACAAAGGAGATTTCAGTAAGACTTTGAAACATTCTTAATTTTGACTGGTAGTGCTACTTTTGATGACGTCAATAACTGTCATTTGTTAAAACTGAGGTCGCGACAACTCTTTGTGTGTAAGTCTGTAGTGTTCGAAATTACCGTAGTTATTACAGCACTTGATTAGATCTCTCGACTGATTTATCATTTTTTTGATTTTGACAAAATAACTGGATGACAGATAGAGATAAATGGGGAAGAGGGTGGATAGAGGGGTATAAATAAATGGGTACATCCAACTCGACTTCTCCTGAACTTAATAATGTAAGCAAAAATACAACGTGACTCACCACTTTCGGTTTCGTTGGGCGACAGAAGCGAGATACTATTCGACAGAAAACAAGTTGGCGATACTTTAAACGACGAATCGATCTCTTTCTGCTCGTTTTCGATGACATTCGGCGACGTCGTGGAAGATATCGGCGTGAACATCGTTCTCTCGTCGAATTGAACAGGCGTCGTGGATGTGGAGCGAAAATTCAAATGAAGCGGAGTCGTTACGATACTTCTCGGTGCGTATTTCGTATTATTGTCACTGCTGCTGTCAGCGATACCGCGAGACGGGCGAATTTGGGCTGCAGTACCCCACATACAGTCACTTTTCAGCATCGGAAGACTCAAGTCGCGAAAATCCTCGGCGAATTCGAAAAATAAATCGTCCTCACTGCTCATTTTCTCTAACGCGGAATAAAAATCGAATTCAGGCATGATTGGTTTCTCAGCTTGGAAAATATCTTCTTCGTCGTATATGACGTCTAATCTGGGAGTCCTGGGCGGTGTAAGGTAGCCACTCATCCTAGCACTGTACTGATGATCCTGCCGCACCACTGTATCTCTCTCCTTTCGCGCCATCTGTCAACTTGTAACAGTTACGAGCGGTCGTAACAGTTAATCCCCAGATTCGATGAATAGAGTCTGGATAAATCGACTCAAGTTGATTACGCTCCGTTGCTAATTACACAAGGTTGTCTGGATAGTTATATATAGTTCGATAACGGATTGGTCTCATCCAAAGTATCCGTGAATATACAGATCTAACTAAAAGCTATTGATAGTACTATACCAATGTGACTTTGTAATAAGATTTCACCAATTGATAGTGCCCGATTAGTAATAACACAAGGCTGTCTGGAAAGTCTTATTCAGTTTTATGAAGGATTGGTATAATCCAAAGTATCCAGATCTATCTACAAATCCATCGATAGTACTACACCAATATGACTTTGTAATAAGATTTCACCAATTGATCTTGCGCTGTAGCTGATAACACAAGCTTGCCTGTATATATAGAACACCAGTCAAAGTCTAGCCTAGTGTAATAGAGTTGGTCTAATCCAATGTATCCGTGAAATATTAGGCCTATCTACAAATCCATCGATAGTACCAAACCAATATGACTAAGCAATAAGACTCCACCAATAGATAGCGCTCTGTTGCTTATAACACAGGATTTGGTCCGATTCACTAGATCCATACAGCATAGAGATTCATTTCACTTGGTACTCCATGCAAAACGATTTTATAGCACAATTTGTCCAATAGATATGCGCTGTTAATTTTAGAGTTAATCTCTATAGAAGAATCACGCGTAGACGTCTTCAGCAAAGCGTAGAATTCAGCTATAGCAGTACACCAGTATTGAACACTTCAGCAGAGCTTGAAATACAGTTAAAATAGCACACCAGTATTGAACACTTCAGCAGGGCTTGAAATACAGTCAAGACACATAAGAATAGCCAACTTCAGCAGAGCTTGAAATACAGCAAAGACAGTACCTCAGTATAGCCACTTCAGCGACGTTACCAATTAGCATAAAACAAAAGTCTGCTATTTACTATTGAAATCCATTTGAAGCGAAATAGCACCGTTTTATAGAGCCAGTGATATGCGTAAGGTCAACAAAATTAACGAATGTTTTGACTATCTTGCAGCGCACAATACACTGGCAATTCAGAGCCGGCTGTTCATGAAATATTTCAGGAATTATACCAGTTTATGTACGAGTACTATGCTCACAATATAAATCAAATATCCTCTAAATATCTTGTAAATATCCAGTAAATATCCTCACTCTTTAGATATTCTCTTTACACGATATCCTTTGATAGCATCGTATTACTACTCCAGTTAGTTTAACAGACAAGTGATCTGGCCTCCCTCACCAGACGGCGCGCAAACTTGGTTTACTTAAATCAGTGGCGAGCACGTCTTTCATTCGATTCGAATGTTTACGTTTTTCCACAGGGGTACCTGTCTTGTGGCAAGTGCTGTATTGCCAGCGCCCGGCGCACGTGCTCGCAAAGTCCGTGCGGATTATTATGATCTTTAATCCAATGGACGAGTCATAGAACGCACAAATCGGACACCCGTTATCAACCGAGACAATGGACAAAGACACAAAGCGGCCAGCTTACGGTATGCTTACTGCACTACCAAGAAATCAACTGTGTTGGTTTAGATAGGGGGTCGTGTTAAATATACTGGGGTTTGCAGAAAAGGGGGTAAAAGGTTATCGGGATGTTATGAGATGGGGCTTACCCCAATAAGAAATTTACAGAGATAGAGATACCGAGATTAACAAACCACCAAGAAATCGACTTTGTTGTTCGTGGATGGGGGTCAAGTTATATAAACTGGGGTCTGTAGAAAAGAGTGTTAAAGGTTATCGGGATGTTATTCGATGGGGCTTTCCCCAATAAGAAATTTACAGAGATAGAGATACCGAGATTAACAAACAACCAAGAAATCGACTGTGTTGTTCGTGGATGGGGGTCAAGTTATATAAACTGGGGTCTGTAGAAAAGAGTGTTAAAGGTTATCAGGATGTTATTCGATGGGGCCTTCCCCAATCAGAAATTCACGGAGATACATAACCTGAGATCACCAAACAACCAGAAATCGACTGTGATGTTTGTGGATGGGGGTCAAGTTATATATATCGGGGTCTATAGAAAAGGGGGTTGAACATTTTCCGGTTACCAATGAAGTGAATGTGGGGTCAACAAGTACAAGTACTTGTCAAACTATTGTACTCTAAAAAGGCGTAAAACTGAGGCTAAAACAACCAAGAAATCGACTAAGTTATATGTAGATTGGGGTCGTGCTCTGTACACTGGGGTCTGTAGATAAGAAGCTCAAGGTTATCGGATGTTAACGGAGAGAGAATTGGGTTTTCCCAAAGAGAAATTTACGGAGATACAGATACCGAGATTAACAAACCACCAAGAAATCGACTGTGTTGCTCGTGGAAGGGGCCGTGGTAATAGGGGTCTGTAAAAATGGGGTTGGAAGGTTACAGAAATGTTAAAGAAATTAAGGATGTTGACAACGAGCAAATTGGGTTTTCCCCAATCAAAATATTACGGAAATAAAGAAAATGGGATTTACAAAGAACCAAAATATCAAATGTGTTATTCGTGTATGGGGATCGTGTTTTCTATTTACTTTTACCAACTAAATATGAAAGGTTTGTCTTGATAAGTGTTCCGTATTATCTTATAGAGTGTCAGAAATATCCTTGATAAGTTCTAATGTATTCAAGATACCCAACTAAATATCAAAAACTTGTCATGATGAATGTTGCCAATCATGCCTTACATTGTCAGAAATAGCCTTGAGAAGTCTGAATGTATTCTTTTTGCACAACTAAATATCGTATGCTTGTCATATAAGCGGTGACTATCATGCCTAATACAAGGTCAAAAAGAGCCTTGACAATCCTGAATGTATTTACGCTGTCTTATTAAATGCCAAAGGCTGTCTTGATAAGTGTTGTCTATGTTGCCAAATACAGTATCTGAAACAGTTTTTTTTTTGAGTCTGAATGTATTTACCTTATCCTACTAAATGCCAAAGGCTGTCTTGATAAGTGGTAGCCACTACATCAAACATTGTAAGAAACAGCCAATTAATAAGGGCCAGCTAAATATCAAAGGCTTGTCATAATAAGCGAAGAATACCACACGTAATGCTGTGTCAGAAACAGCCTTGATAAATTTGAATAAATCTATATATACTAACAACTCCTATATCGCTCTGTACGTTCGTACATCGAGCGCTGTGATGAGGCGTTGACAATGCAATCGCTATAGAGATATACTAACAACTGAATATATCAAGAGGTTGCCCTATGGAGGATCCAGTGCTCACACACGTCTCCCTCTTTATCTCCAATCTAACCCACAAATGTCTGACTTCACTACAAGAACATTCATCTCAAAACGAAAATCTGATCCATTTGACACGACAATCCTATCAACTGACCTCTACTTTTATCTAAATCCCTCTACACCAAAACATACCCGTCTTAAGAAAGCTGAAGACATACATGGAAGATCGTCTCGTGACCTCTCAGTCCCATTTACAAACACAAACTTCACTAGAAGAAAATTTATCTCAGAACAAACATCTTATGCATGGGACATCACAATCCTATCAACTGACCTCTTCTCTTATCTTCACCTCTCTACACCAAAACATACCCGTTTTAATGAAGCTGAGATACAGAAGACCGTCTCGTGACCTTTCTGTCCATGCACAAACACAAAGTTATCGATATCATGAACTGGAATACCAGATCGACTGGATTAGAAATTATCAACAAGTTCCATTGACGCCAGAGGTACGATAGCAAAAAACCTAATAAAGAAACTGGACTAGAAGGGAACCAGCTACAAAAAGCAAAGAAAGTTAACCTTTCAACACTAACTACTGGGAAAAGATTCCATTATACCCAATGATATTGGGGAGTTTCTGCGCAATACAATGGATAAGGGGGTCAGTTCAGTGGGGGGTGTTCAGTTCTACCTAGGAAAATCACCAGTACTGTGGGGGATATTCAGAACTGCGTGGGGATATCATCAGTACTGTGGGGGACATCTATTCATTTGGGGGATTCAGAACTGTGGGAAATATCAGTAGATTGAAGGGTTTTCGGTACTAAAGCGTCAATGTGGAAACCTGATAAGAGTGGATTATAATGACACCAGCGAAAAGCTAGAGTTCCCACTTTCAAGGCAGAGTTTTTTAACGTGCAGTTTTACCCAAACTATGCAATTCGAAATTAGTTTTATAGGGAATATCATCAGTACTGTGAAGGAATATCATCAGTACTGTTGAGGATATTCAGCACTGTGGATAGAACCCATCAGAACAGTGGCTTTGGAAGATGTTCAGTACTGTTGAGAGAGAACGCCATTACTATTATTGTAGATGTGGGGGATGCTCAGTACTGTGAGGGAAATCAGATGCACTTTGGGTCTTACCTCCACAGTACATATGGTTCCTTCTAATGTACTGATGGTACCCCCACAGTACTGAGCACCTCGACAGTACTGCACAGACGTCCCAGGTTTAATTTGCAGTAAAGATGCTCATATTTTCTAAACAATTTTCATTACTTTTTCAGACCATAGACCAAACCCCTTTTGAATTGGATCAATAAAAACGACTCAGTGGCTTTATATTGCTAGCCTAAACTATAAACAATCGACATAAGAAGCCTAATCAAGCCAGGTTGCATTTCTGTATTCACTTCTTGTTTACAGCACAAAGATCAGACGTCAGAGGCGGGAAAATCAAACTCAAACAACCGCTGACCATTGTTCTTCGCACAAATGTAAACACGAATTATGTATTCCATGTGCGAGTGAATTATCTTTCGATCAACCGTTCCTAGACGATAAGAGTGCTTCCACATGTAGGCAGAAACGGTAAGGGAAGATAAAGGTAGATGTGTGGTATGAAATTCGAAAGCCCCCTTCAATCTACACCCTTGGGAGTGTCTTTAGTACTGTGTGGGGGATAATATTGTGCATGTGGGGTTATGACATTGAGTTCAGTGGAGACTGTTCTGTGAAGTTGGATATCTTCAGTATTGTTAAGAGATTCCTTAAGTACTATTTAGGGATACTATCAGTTCTGAGGGGGAGAACACCAGTATAGTAGTGTACTGATGTTATCCCTCTACCTCTGCTGTATTGAAAAGCCTCTAAGGCACGTAATGTTATCCCTCCCCAGTACTGTGATGTTTACTGCACAGCCTCCCACTGTATGCCATGTTATCCTTCCTCAAAAACATACTTTTATCTCTCCATAGTACTGATGTTAGTCCTTGGCTTAACTGAACAACCTCTACTTTACTGCACAGATATCACCCCAGTTGCTCTACGTTTCTTAATTAACCCTTTGGTATATGCACAAAACCAATACCTTTATGAAGATAGTTCAATTAGCGTATTTGCCTTCAATTAGGGCCCAACAATTAGGGTTGCGAGCTAAGAACCTTGTATAGAAAATTTTGAAGAAACTTTTAATATCATTCGATATTACTAGTGATGGAAGCTTAGAAACTCTGCACTGAGGCTTTAGCATACATTGATAATTCAGTGGCAGGAGAGTAGGGGGAAATCAAGTACTGTAGGTGAAAGTGATGGAAATTTAGTGGGAGCAATGACTTGATAAGAAATAATGGAATAGGCCAAGACAATAAAAACGACCAAGTTTCTGCTCTCTTTGAACAGCCCAATGTTAAATCGGGTTTTCAGACACAATTACAGAATTAAACTGCATAATGATTTTATGGATTTCTAGTGTTAGCTCTGTCAGGTGTGCGCTCAGGGAAGAGGATTTGGAGGAATAAAACTGTTTTAAAGCCAGATGTGTCCGCCATTTTTATCGTAATGCAGATTGCAAAGATTAGGCCAAGAAGTCGGGGACTTTGAAGCCATTTTCTCCTGTGTTGCTCCAGCTAATAAATTTAATTAAGAATTGAACATGAAATGGTTTAGTTAATTTGAAAAATTGTTGCCATTTGTTTCTGCTTATTCTTAGCAATGGCTAAAAGAAAACTCGAAAAGTAACAAGAAGGGGGCAGGGGTAACCAGAGAGTAACAATTGTGGAGGGGGGGGGGGAAATCTTATTGTTTGAGACTCTTTACACGTATCTAACCAACCATTTTTGCCCTCTAGACGCACAAAGCTGTACATTTCAGAGACTTTTTGTTCCTTATTCTGGTAAATCTGCTTTTATTTTGTCCTGAGTTTTTCGTATACACTATAAATAAGAAATTAGTCAATAAGCTACAAGATGGCATCAAAAGACCGAACAATAAACTCTAGTATTAAGTGATATAAATCAAGCAACTAGTAGTTCAGCAATAATGATAAAAGTGACAAACATTGATTGATAATTAGGCAAGATTTCATTCTTTTAAACAAAAATTAGTAGGCATTGCTAGGGTTCCTAGTTGGCATTGCTAAGGTTCTTCTTATAATTTCCCCGTTGGATACATATGCAAATACACATGCATAATACATAGTACAAATTAACTTAATATAATATGGCTCTGAAGAAGGATTTAATCCAAAACACGAATCAATGACTCGCTGTGGATAAGCCTGAAGTCGTGAACACCTCAAGGTAACTGTGCTAGCTTATTGTCCTGGTTTTGGCACGCTCCTCTATGTCCGCAACTACCCCAGTTTGAGACCAACTGGTGGTATATGTCAACCGCAGTTCAATGGCAGTAGCCTGCTCTGGTATAATTTGCATAATACACAGATATATACAAAAATACCTGATTTCTGACATCTTGCAGTTCTGAGGACACCAGTCTAGGATTAGATATGTTTTACTATGAGTTGGGTAAGATTTAGGGTTTATTGGATGTTTTTGTCCTGACGCCAGCTCTATTCAAATACTTAATTATCCTTCAGAACTAATCCCAGAGCTCCTATCAAGGCATGAAAAAGCTTTGTTAGGTTTGGAAAAATTCCAGGCCAATGCACGCTTATGGGATTTATTCTTATTCATTGATAACAGATTACGCATGAAAGCTCATACACTATCATCTTAATTTTCAAAAGTAGTCAGTTTCATATATTTGAAATATTTACTTATATTTGATTTAGGCCTGGAAGAAAATTATACACTTGAATGGAGTTTATGTCAAGCAAAATATCATATTAGGGCCTTTTGTAGAGTGAGGCACTTCTCCACGGGATCTTGCACGAGCTTATGTAAGTTTGCCGCTTTTCAGCCAGGCCATTAGGGAAAAGGTTGAGTTGAGTGGTAGAGGTTGTTGCTAGAGTGGAGTTATAGTTTTGTTTGGGATATGATTAGGGAATTACTAAATTTATTTGCAAAAATACCCAACAGATAATATAAAAATGATGAGATCCTCTACCGCACCAAGATTCAATACAGTTTCAATCAGCAAGGATGGTTCCGTTATTTTGTAGGGGAGGTAAGCTCTTAGGTGCTCAGTAACTTTTTAGAGAATCCAATACTGAGGATTTAACATAAACTTTTGTTGCATGAATTTACCAAAAAAGTATAAAAGTTTACTAAGTAAATCACAGACTTAGTTCTTGGGGATATCATCCACCCAGTCTGCAGAGTGTAGTAACAGCACTCGCAACTCAATTTGCCAGAAGCTGCAAATGCACACTAAAAATCTAATTCTTGGATACCCTTGTATCCATAAATAGAGGTTTTTGGTCGAGTTTTTGGACATTTCTGGGAGAAAAGCTCACTCAGATCTCCAATGTGACTCCAAATATTTTCCCTACGTGTGCGTGAGATCTTGTAAACTTTTGCCATGCTCTGCACACTGGTCACACAACCCATTGAACCATTCCTGCGTCTCAAATGCGCAATAACCATACTCTGCTTACTACGGATACACCTAACAGTTTTGCATTCATTTCTTTCACACTCATTTACTCATTTATTCCTTTAACTCAAGAAGAATGCTATTTTGTCTGACGATGATAGAAGCTACATTATTGCACTAGGTTAGGTTTCAATAATGTAGAAGCATGCATCTTCAAATTGACTTATAGCATGTCAGGCTCGTAGGAAGTGAAGGGGCTGAGGGGCTGTGGCCCTCGAATGATTGCCAAAGCAATGAAGCAATGATGGTTTTAAATCATCAAAAATGACATCATATACTCTGATTTCTATTGTTCAGGCCCTCCCCCTTTTCTGTGACTGCTTCCTACAGTGCTGCATATAGATCATGTACTACGAAAATGATGTTGCTACATCAAGAGTGTGATTTAAAGTGCCCAGGCCTTAAATTGGAGGCCTAAATGAAAACAAACTTACAAACATACAAACAAGTTAGCTTGTTGTTGTTTTGATAAGGAAGCTTCCATTAATTGATGCAGAGCGACAGCAACCCATAACTAAGTTTATGCATATCCTAGAATAGTTTTGAAACTCACCGCTACCCTTCATTTTCTTGTTTTCCTTGATTTCTGACATGTTTTCTTCGAAGGTACATCAATTTCGTGGCCACGTTTTTTCATCGCATAACCTCCAACCTCCCTCCCCCGCCAAAAGTGCGAGGCTAGACCAAATTTCATTGTTGTTGCTGCTTGCGTATGTGAGCATGTGCCAGTGACATGTCGGTGTGGGTGACACGAAATCCCAACGGTCAAAACCATTTTCTGTAGAGAATTCAGATACGCTTTTTATGCTTAGCATACAGGATCAAGATTATTTTTATAACTGAAGAAGAATGAACAAAGAAGAATAAAGAAGAATAAATGAAAAATGAATAGGAATGAAGGAGAAGAGTGAAGATTGAACGAAGAAGATCGAAGAAAAATGTAGAAAATGAAAAAGTGCCAAGAATTGAATGAAGAATGAAAAATAATAAATGAAGAAAGAGAAGGAATGAAGAGGAAGAACGAAGAAGAATGAAGAAGATTGAACGTAGAATTAAGGGGAATGAAGAAGAATGAGAAGATTGACAAAACAATTGTGAAGAATGAAGATGAAAGAAGAAGATTGAAGGAAAATAAATGAAGGACGAATACAAATGATGAAGTAGAACAAAGAAGAATGGGGAAGATCGAGCAAAGAATGCAGAAGAATGAAAAAAAATAAAAAAAACGTAGACGAAAGAAAAAATGATCGAAGAAAAATGAAGAAAATGAGGAAAATTAAAAATAATGAAGAAGAATGAAGATGAAAGTAGAAGAACGGTAAAGAGTGAAGAAGATTGAACGAATAAGGGGGTAGAATGAAGATGAACGAAGAAAAATGTAAGAAGAAGAATAAGGAAGACTGAAGAAGAAGAATAAAGTAGAACTAGAAGTATGAATAAAGAAGAACCAACGAATAAAAATGAACGAAAAATGAAGATGAAGAACGAAGATGAAGGAAGGAAAATGAAAGAACGAGAATGAAGAAGAATGAAGATCCTTCTAATAGACCAATAATTAAAGGCATCAGGGTAGGCTAACTCATAAATGCTTGCGGGGCTCGACTCCTAAACCCTACCAAGAATCTACGAGATCTGCAAATGTTTTTTTACTGTCAAATGTCCCGAAGACCTTTGAGTGGCAGGGATATCATTTCAATCAAATAAGACCTGGGAATTCCTGTGCATGAAACTCCACATTGCCTGAGCTTTGTCATTCGGTTAGTGGACAACAATGAAAACTTCACTTAACAATCAGCCCAGCACCAGAAAACAAAGTTGTTTTATCCTCGTTATCTTCTAAATGAGGTTTGTACTGGTGCGCAGATCCGTTCGCTTCACGGAAGACTGCGCAAACTAAACAACAGGTGGAATTAGAACAATGAAAGCACGTGGATCTGAAATGACGAAAGATATTCTATAGAGATTTATGCTGATGGGAGTTGATGTCATTTCTTTACATTGTCGATCTTTATCTTACTAATTAAGTCTGAGTGACATATAACTGCATATTTAGTCTGAGAGTTTCTTTGATATTGAAGTTACTTCGAGGTAGCCCTCTACGCACAAAATATTCCCCTCCCCATCACTTCAAGAATGCCCCCACAATACGGAGTATTCATCATCCTACCGATGATATCCCTGAATATTACTCATGATATAGCCCTTCACGTTACTTCAAGATGATTCCACAAACCAAACATCCACCCCTTCACAATACTGCCAGATAGCACCCACCTTACGGGGAATACTTCATCTTGATGATATCTCTGAATGTTACTTATGATATAGCCCTTCACGTTACTTCAAGATGATTCCACAAACCAAACACCCACCCCTTCACAATACTGCCAGATAGCACCCATCTTAGGGGGAATACTTCATCTTGTTGATATCTCTGAATGTTACTTATGATATAGCCCTTCACGTCACTTCAAGATAACTGCACAAGCCTAAACACCCACCCCTTCACAATACTGCCAGATAGCACCCATCTTACGGGAAATACTTCATCTTGATTATATCTCTGAATGTTACTTATGATATAGCCCTTCACGTTACTTCAAGATGACTCCACAAACCCTTAGGATCCACCCCTTCATAATACTGCCAGATAGCAACCACCTTACAGGGAATACTTCACTTTAACAATGATATCTCTGAATGTTATTTATGACATTGTCCTTTACGTTAATTCAACATAGCCCTGTACAATCTGAATATCCTCGAAATTACTGCAATATAGCTCGTTACAGATAATATAACGTTACAGATAATCATCCACCTACGTTATTTCAAGATAGCCTTCAACATTTTTCAAGATAAATTCTTATTTTATCTTAAGATAGCCCTATACATCACTAAACATCCTCCATATTACTGATAATTTCCTCCACATTACTGGACATAGCTACTCTTCATTAATGCCAAGTCTTCCAGCATTACTTAAAGATAGCTCTTCTTTCACATCACTTAAGAATAGTCTTAAACACCACTTGACATTCAAAATCTTATGAAAAAATTCTTCAGCAAAACTAAGGATCGTCCATTAAGCACTTGCAGAATTGATTTAGAAAATACACAGAATTGAGTTTTGGATTGGCTATTTTTTACTAAAGGGTTTAACTTAACAGCTGTCTTATACGTTACATCGATCCATCTTGAAACAAACCTTTTTACTTCTAGAAATTGCATTAAAAAGGATTTCGAAATCATTTACTGTAACACATGTTGTGCATGCCAGATGTGAAGTAATTATAAAGTTAGATGTTGGAAAAGTTGAAAATTAATTCTTAATACGATTTGATGTAGCAATGTGTAGAAAATGGGAATTTCGCTAATCATTTAATTTCACTTCATGAAGAGCCAAAGAAGGTTGCTTATTAGACATAAGAAAGGTTTTTGAAGGAGCGTAAAATGTCATATTAACAATATGGAGGCTTTTTGAATTCTGATCACATAAAAAAGGGGGTTGAGATAAGGTAGTAGGCAAATACACTGTCACTTTAATAAGGTAAGTTATTGGTTTATGGCGGAAGCAAAAAGGGCCCACTGAACAGGAGATTAATAGAAGTAGTGTATTGATGTTGGATTTGCAAATACACCTACTATTTTTGTAAGGTATTGGTTTTAGGAAAAGCACAGAATAGTAGCCACCACAGAATAGGATAACTAATGGAGCATTGCATCCCTGGTCTTTCCTCTCGATGTTACAACCTCTCGTCAGTTCTTTGCCTTTTTTCTGGGGTTAGAGAGAGCTGGAAAAATCACTCCTCCCACTTTATACGACTAGAGAATGACAATCATTCGAAATTCAGAGATCAAAACCAGGCTTTCATCAGTCAAGCACTTAACCCTTTTCCAGGACACCCGGTAAAGAATCTTTCACCACGTTCTTTACAATGTGAAGCCCTCATCAATTGCTATTGTTGCCAGTATGTTTGAGGAAAACCTACAAAGCATGGTACCTATACCAGTTGAAGAAGATATCGGATAAGGTCATTGTTTAATGACACTGGATTTCCAATTAATTGTGAGTTCTAGCGGGTAACAGTAAACAAATATTGTGTCTGTTAATCAGACCGTGTTGTTTTTTACCAGTACAACTGTCAATCTAAATCATGGTGGTAGTGAGCGGAAGTTTGAAAGGTGTAGTGGAAAACAAATCGTGATTAGGGAAGAAATTCGTCAAGAAAGTTTCTTCCTTAGTTTACTAAACACAGTATGGGCCTTTTCTGGACTTTTTCTGGATCCTTACTTTAACCCTTTTCCGAGCCCTGTTACAATACCCTGTCTGAAACCCTTACTAAACTCTTACCGAATCTTTTCTGTACCCTTTTTAAAACCCTCCTGAACCATTGCTTTACGCTTTTTGAACCCTTCATCAACCTTTCCTGTACAAGTTTTGAACCCTTACTGAACCCTTACAAAACCCCTTATCAAGCTCTTACTGAAACCTTACTTTAGGAACACTTGCTGGCTGAAAACCACAAGCATGCTTTGTGTATTACCTCAAAATTACTTTTGGTTTACTGAATACTGAATATCCCCCAAATAACTGATAGTGTCCCTCCACAGTACTGATCGTATCCCCCACAGTACTAGATGGTATTCATCTACAGAATTGATGATATCCGTCAATAATACTGAAGATTTCCTCCGCACTACTGATGGCCTACTCCAATATACTGATGGCATCCCTTCACAGTACTAATGATATCCTCCATAGTACTGATCGCATCCCCTAAAGTACTGATAGTATCCCTCCACAGTACTGGTGGGTATAGTTTCACAATACTGATGGTATCTGTCTACAGCACTGATGATATCCCCAAAGTACTGATGATATCCCAAAGTACTGATGATATCCCAACAGCACTGACAATATCTCAACAGTACTGATGACATCCTCCACAGTACTGCACAGACGTTCCCAGAATGAGAAAGCACGACATCAAAACATTCTACAATAATTAGCTGGTTAATAGTTTCAAGATATTGCTCCCCATGCATGTCACTGCAACACTGATAGTTGCGAGTAAGTGATTAGCTTATTAACATAAAGATCGACTATAAAGGTCTGCTCTGTCAATCAATCGAACAGTGCAAACGGTGTACGTGTTTAAATATTCACCTTCCACGAGGATCTCGAACAGCGACTGATCACACCACACGATAAGGTGAACAAATAAATAGTCCTGCTCTTTACCTTTCTAATAGCTTACATGTTTTTGACCGGGGGAACGATGAAATTGTAGGAATATTTAAAATGTATTGAATAAAAGCGTAGGGTGAAGAGCATTCTTTGGCTCTTTAACACTGTGTGTAACCGTACATCGTATGCCAAAGTTTCTGAGTTGCTGCACAGCTAGTGTGGTGATAACTGGGGGGGGGGGGGGAGAGGCATATTGGGCTTCTTGATCACATACTGATATTTTCCTCGTTGTTTTTTAAACCTTTTGAGCACTATATGTGTTTCTTGAGCCATATTCTAACATTAGACTTTTCAATTATAGCACTTATGGTAATAAGAGCACTCTTTAGTTCTGAAAAAAGTATAAAAGGCATACAACATAAGATTTCAAGACTGTTCCCTCTAATGACTATGGCAGCAATTTACCCCTGATACAACGAGAACTATTGTATTAGCACGAATTTCTCCTCTATGTTAAACCCCCGTAATAACCGTATAGATGATCTGCGTCTACAAACATGTGTATTCATACACCAAATGAGCATATTCAGCACAAGAAGTCATGATAGAATAAATCAATTCTTGATGTCAGCTCATGAAAACTCGACAAGGAAAAAGGTCGCATCATAAAACAGCAGCATCAATAGGTTAGGAAAAGCACTACAAAATTCGACTATGGATGTTATGCCAATACCTGTATTCTACGCAGCCTTACTGCACATCGCAGTTCACACCTCACATGTGACAGCTCATTCGCACACGTATGACGAAGCAGGGCATGAACACTCTTTCGACGATGATCACACTTTGTTTCTTGGGAAGAAACTCAAAGATCAATTCGATTCTCTAACGCTGGATGAATCCAAACGGAGACTAAGGTAGTTCTGGTGCTTTCAAACTTTGAATGTTGTGGGACTGTTTGATTATTCGGGGTATCAGCTACCACTGCTACAGATTATTTCTGTTAGGT
Source organism: Pelagia noctiluca (assembly GCA_963924455.1). Lineage (NCBI taxonomy): Eukaryota > Metazoa > Cnidaria > Scyphozoa > Semaeostomeae > Pelagiidae > Pelagia > Pelagia noctiluca. The sequence goes on along the minus strand of OZ004329.1, from coordinate 12,400,905 downwards.
TTCATTTCTATTTTTGACGTACTACTCTGATGAGTGTCAGAGCCAAAGCTTCAGTTGCTATTATTTTTCAACATGTCTCTGATTTTCCTCGCCATCCTAAAGTTCTGTACTGATCAAAGACTGTTCTGACGTACTTCCCTGATGAGTGCCAGACGCAAAGCTTCAGTAGGTATCATGTTTCGCTATGTTTCCAATTGTTCACACCATCCTCAAGTTAAGAAGATATCGAATACCATTCTGATGCAAACTCTGATTGGTGTCAGACGAAAAGCTTCAGTAGTTATATTGTATTTAGCTTTGTTTCCAATTTTTCTCACAAACCTTAAGTTCCTTTCTAATTTGCTAATTTCGATGTATCTCTTGGTAAAATAATTTGCTAAGTTTCGATCATCTTTCTGAAGAATTACTCTAATGAGTGTTGAATACAGTACTCACTAAGTGATAAACTTATAACAAAACACTTGGTAAGTGACTTAAAAGAAACTTCAGCCATCCAGATAGTAGAGCATATAAACTCAAAGATAAGATTTTTCTACTTGAATATTCATATTGCTTAAGAAAATTTTGATTGAGAAGATTTGGTATTTCCTGCCAATTCTGTGGCTGTCCTGCTGAATACAGTCTAAATTCTTCACCTAATTCTTGTCAACCTATAAGCAACCAGGCAGTCCGATTTTGCAACATTCACGTTTCTTAGTGGTTGGTTAGTACTGTACCGTAATGCATTTATGGTTGATGCCATTCTTTCATTCCCACACAGGTTATTAGTGCCGCACATTGATTTCAACAAGGACAGCTTCGTGTCATTTGAAGAACTTGAAACTTGGATAACTCACAAGATGAAACGGTGGGACATTAAAGAAGATGCACAGGCGCTTTACAGAGAGTCTGACCGTAATTTCGATGAATTGGTCACGTGGGATGAGTTTTGTATACGTCAGTTCGGATTTCGAGATTCAGGTGAGCCTCTTTCTCGTATTTCCCTTTTCATGCTTGGGCAGGGCTTTATAACGTGCAGTTCTAAATGAAATGGCCTGTTTCAAACAGAGGCCTATGGTTTATAGACTTAGCAAAAAGACCCACTGAATAGGTAGACTAGACTTATTAGGCAGTGAGACCCTGGTCATTCCTCTCGATGTGACCACACCTCGTGATTCTTTTTTCACTTTGTTTAGAATAACAGAGAGATGGCGAATTCTCTCTTTACAGTATATGCGATAGGTCTGAAGTTGGTTCGAAACTCACGACCCTTAGATCAAGGAATTAATGATTCAGGCAATAGCTTTTCCCGTTTGCTAGAGGTCCAATGAATTATGCATGCATTCCAACCAAAAAAGGCAGTACAGCGAATGGTGTTGTATATTTTCAAAGCTACTGCTAACCTTGCTCATCGAGTTTGCTGCGTCTCTTAAACCATTGGATCAGCTAGACCCTCTGTATGCAGCTCTGGTAATATTCGAATAATGGAAAACTTGAGATCAGTTCAGTTTATCTAATTTCGAAATTCCACTGCATTCAATGCCATCAAACCACATCAAAACAACAAATGATGATAAAGAAAATACAAATTAACAAAATTACAAATCTATGAGAGAATTTTCATGCTGGGAATTATTTTAAAGGAGGTGCTCTCTCAATAGGTAAATATATCGAGGAGAAAGCACCTTCTTGGTTAAAAACAAAAAGTTGGAGTTTGATTGATAAATAAATGTTCCATTATTTGACCAATGTAATATTTCAAAGTTTGACTGCTACTATTGGGTGATTGTTTGAAGTTATAGGACCGGTAGTTAGTGGAGAAAAAATTTAGCTGAAGTTGATGCCGAAAACTCATTACTGCTATAAGCTTGTTGTATACCATGTGAAATGCTGTTTTAAGACTTGACATTATATTTTCTTAATAAAACTGTCCCTGAGTTATTGTTTTTCCATCATTCCAGATGAAGGAGGGCTAGCTGAGGCTGGCAGAGAAAATCTGGGAAACCTGATAGAAAGAGACAGGCGTCGATGGAAATACGCCGACGTAGACAAGAATACCATGCTAAATTCGACAGAGTTTGAGTATTTCAGGCATCCCTGGGAACATGAGGTTATGATGAGGCTAGTTGCAATGGTAGGTAGAGATATGAATAGTAATGGTCCTAAAACTGAGCCTTGAGGCACCCCTTCAGTCATATGTTATCAGCTTGTTTGGCTTGCATTGATAACTTTTTGAAATCTATTACTGTAGCTTTGGAGGAACGTTTATGATTTGGCTAGATCCATATGTATTGGGTTTCGCAATGAGAAATCCTGATAAAGACAATCAAAGGCTCTTGATAGGTCCATTAATAGGGCATCAGCTATCATCTTCTTCGCCCTGAGAACGGCTGTGCAGTGTTAGAGGATGTTCAGTACTGTGGGGACACCTTCAGTACTGTAGAGGATGTTCAGTGCTTTTTGGAATGCCATCATTGGAAGGTGTTAAATACTGTAATAGTCTTTCAAATATCATTGAAGTACAATCCTCGCCAAAAGTCTTAAAAACACTTGCATGATTTTTACCGTTTCCTACATTTTGCCCACTCCTCTCCCTCTTCACAATATTGTTGCTGATAGCAAAGACTAGACCAATAACATTCAGTTAGTGTTTGATGTAGTCTCATAAAGTTCCTTTTGTAAACAAAATTGTTTTGAGGGGGAGGGGGTTTGATTGGAAATAAAAGGCTAGGAAAGCTAAAAATGTAGTTATTTGGTAAAGAAATCAAGGGTGTTCCAACTACTTTTGGCGGGAATTGTAGATTTTAAGCACTAATGGGTCGATAGTTAGCTTTTCTGGTTGAGTATTAATTTTTCAGATACATTCATATATTAGTAAGGAGTAAAACATATATAAAACTTCAATAATGATGTCCACAATAAATCATCGCAGAGGATTTTTACTCCTTGCATCTCTCCTGCCCTCAAGTTGAGTTTTCATGGTGAGCTACCCACACGAGATTTTTACGTAAACCAAGAAGGAATTTGATAAAGAAGGCTATTTTACTTACATCAATGTTACTTTATGGCCTTTTGAAGCTATTGAAGCTACTTATAATTTTCATAATATCTTTCTAAAACCATTCAATTCAACAAAGGAAGAGCTGGAAGAAGCTGATATTAACAAGGACGGATATTTATCATTGAAAGAGTATATAGGTATCTTTAAACTTTTCCTCATTGTAACACATTTATTCTTTATGACGCTAAGTCTATTTCATCGATTTGCTTTCTTGTTGCATTCTACGAACGATTAAGTGCCATTTACTATTAAGCAATGGCTTACAACTTTACTGCTGTATGCCAGTTAAAAATCTAAAGATAATCCAACACTGCAAAAATGACAAAAATAAGTGGCTCCGGCATGCTGTATGGGGGAGGAGGCCATAATACCATACGTCGACTCTCGCTATCTCGAACTCTCACGGAAAATGAAAAATTGTTCGAAATAACGAGGTTTCGAGATAACGAGACTCGAGATTTTCCTCAACCAGAAGGGAGTCTTCATACGTGAAAACAGTGTATAAACCTCCATGAAAAGATTGTTTGTTTCTAAAAACCAATTTTAAAACTCTAAAAACCATGAAACAGGTATCAGTTTTAGCTAATAATAGTTAATCAAAAGACACCATATTCAATCAGTCAATTTGGCAGCCAAGAATCGAAGAAAATTGAAAGCCATGATATGATGGAACCAAAGGTAGTCGACGAGTATGCTTTTTGCTTGGAGAAAAAATGAAAACATTACAGGACATCTATTTAAAGGGCCGAATTGCAGATTCGCAAAGACCATCTTCTTCTTTCACAGGGCAGACGAGTTTAGGTCCTACACAGCAGTAGTCAAAGGCAACCGATTAAACTTTTGAGATGGTCAATGGATCAGACTCCTTGCAAACTTCTCCTTGTTAAAAATATTTTTGGGAAAGGTGTTGTCAATGGCGTACTTGATAAAGGAAGTCTTGTTCAAGTTGAAGAAAATCCATTATTTGCAAATGATAGCTAGTACAAAATTAAAAATTTTGCGTCATGACGTTCGAGATAACGGGGTATTTCGCTCACAGGAGAGAAATTTTGTTCGAGATAGCGAAAAGTTCGAGAGTACGGGTTTCATTTGCGTACTTTACTTTAAAGGAAAACGAGGAGAAATAGGTTTTGTTCGAGATAGCGAAAAGTTCGAGATAACGGTGTACGAGATAACGGATTTTATTTGCGTACCAGCCATATAAGAAAACAAGGGGAAAATATATGTTGTTCGAGATAGCAGGAAATTCGAGATAACGGTGTTTAAGATAGCGAGAGTCGACTGAGTTTGTAAGTTTCATCCTGTGGCAGAATAAAAACAACCTGGTATGATACCCTGAAGGCTGCTACCGATTTTAACATCGAGCATCTCTTCTAGACATGGTGCTGGTTGGACAGGCTTCATCAAGGAGACCACACGCGGCCGGCAGAGTCCGGAAAAGTCTTCATCCTTCCTCCGGGAAAATCTCCAGGAACCAATATTCTTCCTCACTTAGGTTCGGTCACATACAAGGACTTTAAGTTGTTCTTTGTATGCAGAGATAGATAAACATTATTTTTACCAAATAATCCTAGAAGCATCAAAAAGACTTCAATGCAGCTAGCCTTAATTTCACAGTATTTTCTCAACCTTCCTCCGGTCAATGACCATGCGACCGTAATGTTTTCCTGACTCTGGCAGCCGGTCCCCGATTGGTTGACCATGATGAAGTTCCATCCATAGCCACAACTTAGTGGCCATGATTATTTCTAGCTATGAATTGTGCATTTTTTGTATCATAGATAACTTGAGTTTTGGTCTTTAATACACGCTTTATATTTTATAAGGAAGCTACCTCAAGGCCTAGTACTAAAAGTTCCTTAAATGTTCTATTGTTCTCCATTGTTACAGGAAACAATAGAACAAAAGAATCCATTGTATTTTACAAGAAGTTTTAGTTCTAGGTTCCTTATAAACAGTTCCTTGTAAGAAAAAAAGCGTGTAGCATATGAAATAACGTGGCTTTGAAGAAGGATTTAATCCGAAACAGGAATTAATGCCTCACCATGGATAAGCCTGGAGTTGTGAACACATCAAGATTACGATGCTAACTTATTGTCCTGGTTTAGGACAGTGGTTAGCACGCTCGCCTGTGTCCACAAAAGCCCAGGTTCGAGACCCGGTCGTGCCTGCTCTGGTATAATCTAATTTTTCATTGATTTAATGTATAATTTGGTTAACTTTCACTAATCTAGTTCCTTTTGTTTTTAGACTCGATACATCTCCCAGAAATGAGACATCACGATGAGAAAGAATTCCACGAAAAACACGATAAAAACCACGACGGAAAACTCGATCTCGTAAGTTGAAAACCACCAATCAGTAAGAGATCTTCACGTTTTCCCATTAGGGATTTCTTTATAACAGTCTATTGAACGTCTCACTGGACTCCCTTTTATGATTGGTTGCTTCACACCATACTAATCACTCACTTCCTTTCTGATTGGCCAATTTAGATCCACATCTGGGTTGGGTAAGGTTTCATTTGTAAGGTTTCATTTGTAAGGTTTCATTTTCGTTCTCTTTCTGGCGTAATACTCTGATGAGTGTCAGATGCAAACCTTTAGTGCTATTATGTTTTGCTATGTTTCCATTTGCTATTTTCCTCACTATCCACAAGTTCTTTACCGATCAAAGACTGTTTTGACGTACAACTTTGATGAGTGTCACACGCAAAGCTTCAGTAGTTATTATTATTAACCATGTTTCTAATTTTCCGAAAATTCTGTCCTTTCTTTCTGTTCTTTCTCTAATCTTTCCAAGTTCTGTACCGATCAAAGAATGAATCTAATTTGCAGGACGAAGTAGAGGAATGGAAGAGACCAGAAGACTTCAATAAAGCAGCATTGGAAGCAAAACATCTAATCGACATTGCAGATGAAAACAAGGTAGATACAATCCAATATTTCCCCAAGTGGTGCAGTAGATGAAGGAGGGGTGGGGGTAGCACAAGAAACAATTTTTTAGCACTTTTTTCATTATCAACATACAGGACCAAAGTGGCAACCAATCCACATAATCTTGTAAGAGTGAGTGTCCGAAATAGCTACTACCGTCCGAAAATGTTGTTTTCCTTACCAAAGTTTCGGGACACAAGAACCAATAGATTCACGTATTCTTATCAGAAGAAGTTTCGAAATACTATTGTCCGAAAATGTTATATCCCATGCCAATTCTTCTGGACATTGATAACAACTGAGCATCATATTCTTATTGGAATGGATGTCCGAAATACTATCGTCCGAAAGCGAAAACGTTGTCTCACTTGCCAACACTCCAGGACATGAATATCAACTAAGTCAAATATTCTTATCAGAATATGTGTCCGAAATACTATCGTCCGAAAATGTTGCATCATTTTTGAACACTTCACAAGTCATATCACAGCGCTGGCAAGCGCGACCGTTGTTGTTGTTGGCGGTTGGCAGGCGCTGTTATACAAAATATCCATAAATTGTCAAAAATGTCATATTTGGATGTCAATTTTTTCAAGTTAAAATTAAGCTGCAGACTTCCAACTTTGCAAACGTATCAGAAGTTGACCAAACCGTCGGTATACCAGCTTACAAGAAAAATATTCATCAGGAAGGGTGTTTTTGGGGATGTGCTTTTTCAGACAGATTTACGTGGAATATAGATAGATAGATAGATAGATAGATAGATAGATATAGAGGGATAGACGCTTTGGCCAGTGAAATGATGGAGCTTATAGAATCCGATCCAAATATAACTGTCGCATAAACGAGGTCTCATATGAAAGATAATGGTCTGGACTATACTTTAGGCAGGGTGTGGTTTTGAAACAATGAGCTACGACGTCATGGTGACGTCATTAATTTGGGTCTTTTTAGACAATTTAACCATTAAATGATGGAACTTATACAATCCGATCTTAACATAATTGTCACATGAATGAGGTCTCATATGAAAGATAATGGTATGGACTATGCTTTAGATAGGGTGTGGTTTTGAAACAATGAGTTACAACGTCATGGTGACGTCATTAATTTGGGTCTTTTTAGACAATTTGGCCATGAAATGATGGAACTTATAGAATAAATAAAGTGACATCTTCCTGAAGAACGAAATATGAAATACAAAATATAAAATACGAAATACTGAGATAGAGTTGTACTTATTCCAGACGGCATTGCTGCGTATACTCTCCAATCAACTCTCATAATAAAAGAACATGCAACATCTTCATGTTAGAAATTATAACATTTAATCCTTCATTACTAATAGAAAACTATTTAAAATTTCGGGTAAATAAAATATTCGCATCGGAGTTTATATCTTAGCTACATTAAGACACACATTGCTCTTGGTGTTCGAGAAAAAGATCTACAGCCGCAACTGCCAAATAATTGTCTAAATTTCATCGCCAAATTTACAAAAAAATCTTTAATTCCATATATATTTGGTTATGCGTGCATAGTCTGGTTTACTTGATCGCCCTAATAGTCATAATAAATTCTCAAAAGCCTAACTTGAATACTGAAATAATGAACCTAATGTTACAACTGTATGGTATGGCACAAATGATACAAAAGAGGTGATATCTTAACCAAAACCCAACAATTGGGTGGTCTTCTGACCGTTGTTTTAAGGTGATAAAACGAATAGAAGATGTGATATATTGATTTTGACCGTTAATTTCGCTCCTTCACAGCGGTCGCCTGCTAGTTTGACCACCTTGTGCCATCAGTTCACTTATTAGTCTAATTTTGAAAAAGGTTTTGTCTAATCTCAAAGGGAGTTGCGTCATTTTTATATAGCTCACGAAATTATGAGACCTAGACTCGTTCAGAGAAGATAATGAGATACTTTACTTAAAATTACGTCTTTAGGGGAAAAACATTGCCGTCAAAATAGGTATGTTAATCCTAAAATTTGGAACAAAATAAATCTTAACAAAACTATATTGCTTTGTACATATATTGTATTTATATTAATGTTTCTGGTGAGTTAATTTAATTATGTATTTATGTAATGTATATCATGAAGTTCATAATGAATAGCATTAAATATGAGGGACAAAACTATTAGGTGTTGCATATATTATTAATGGTCGGCAGGCATAATTTATGATGCTATACTTTAATCTATCACAAATAATATCTGAGAGCAGGTCTTCTCCGTTCTCTCATCTTTTCTGGAGCCAGTAGAGCACTGTCTTCTCTGGAAGTCTAACTTCTTCAGCAACCTTTATCCTGACATCTTGTCCTAGGCACAAGGTAGTCAAACTAGCAGTTGACCGCTGTGAAGGGGCGAAATTAACGGTCAAAGTAAATATATCACATCTTCTATTCGTTTTATCACCTTAAAACAACGGTCAGAAGACCACCCAATTGTTGGGTTTTGGTTAAGATATTCTTATAAGAATAAGGGCCCGAAATACTGTCGTTCGAAAATTTTGTATACCTTATCAAGACTACAGGACACAAGCTGAAACTAAATACCATGTACTTAACAGAATGAGTGTAAAGGTTATGTTGTCCAAAAATGTTGAACCCCTTACTTCAGGACATTAATAACAACATAACCACACATTCTAATCGGAATGGGTTTCTGAAATACCATCGTCCGAAAATGTTGTTTCCCTAGTCAACACTCCAGTGTTACACTACTCGGTTCTCCCTGTTAAACACTACAACAACTTGGGTTCTTTGCCAGAGGATTGAGACGATTAGACTCACAATAATTCAGCAAAAACGCTTGCTTTTCCAAAACACAACTCGATCATTTCAAAACACATTTCACAGTGAGTCAGCGTACTAAATCTTTAAAAACTTCCTAACGCGAGGCGGCCTCTCTTTCAATACTTCAAATGAGATTAATACAAAATGGCTACTTATCAATTTATTTACAGTCTCTTACACCAGGACATGAATATCAACAAGGCCATGAATTCTTATCAGAAATAAATTCTTCTTTTAGGATGGGAAACTATCCACAGATGAGATCATACAAAATCACATGGTTTTTGTTGGAAGTACAGCTTCACAATACGGACAAGTTCTTCACGACGAATTCTAATAAAAAACTTTTATTAACTTCAATTGAATCTCCTTCCGAGTTTTCTTTGTCTATTACTTTATTATCTATTCTATCGCTAATATATTTGACGAGGCAGAAAGGAATTCGTCAGTTAAACAGTTAGTTACATTCGTAGCATTAGATTTAGGAACAGGGCCTAGTAGTGCCGAATCTCTGAAATCTTTGACTCAAACTAATTTGCAGTGCGTGGAAGGAATTATACTTGAGTGATCTTTTTGATTCGTTTTCTCTATCATGAAGTTGATGATTTATACATTGCTTTATGTTGAAATTCATCAACTTACAGATTTAGCTACACAGCTATGTCAGAGCATGCTAGTGGCGGGATAGCTGAGCGGTTAGATCAATTAAACCTTGTTCAAAAGTACAAAACCACCTTCAGACCTGTCATGAGAAATGAGGAGAGAATTAGCCAACTCTCTCTTATTTCAGGCAAAAAGGCAAAAGGAATCATAAAGTGTGATCACATTGAGAGGAAGGACCAGGGTCGCACTGCTCGATTTAACGTAGCTATTCAGTGGGCCCTTGGTGCTTTGCAGATAAACCAATACCTTAAAAAGATAGTAAGCGTATTTACCTATCAACTATCAATACACTGCAACGACTAGTCTACCTACTCAGTGGGCCCTTTTTGCTTGACACATAGACCAATACCGTACGAAGATAGTAAGCGTATTTGCCTATCAACTATCAATGCACTGCTACGATTAGTCTACCTACTCAGTGGGCCCTTTTTGCTTGACACATAGACCAATACCGTACGAAGATAGTAAGCGTATTGGCCTATCAACTATAAATGCACTGCTCCGATTAGTTCATCTATGCAGTGGGGCCTTTTTACCTGACACAAAGACCAATACCGTACGAAGATAGTAAGCGTATTTGCCTGTCAACTATCAAGGCACTGCTCCGATTAGTTCACCTATGCAGTGGGTCCTTTGTACTTTGCACGTAAACCAATACCTTCTGTAGATTATAAGGGTTTGCCTATCAACATTAATATTGCCTATCATAACCAAGGATACATGGACTTGTTGTGGGTGAAGTGACGTACATATATGAACCAGCGGCTTGGTGCTTGAAGTTCTGGACAGCGGCGGTTCCAAACTATGATAGTGGGCGAATGGCTTAAGCGGTTTGCTGTGTGCAGCTTAAATTAAGCTTGGTCGTGTGAGATCAACATCTGGGAGGGTGAGCCATAAAGTGCTGACCACACAACTTCCTTCAGATGGGACGTTAAGCCAGGGGTATCATGCCCTTACTGGTGTTGATAGTTGTTGATGTTGATAGGCACATACGCTTACTATCTTCGCAAGGTATGGGTTTATGTGCTAAGCACAAAGGGCCCACTGAATAGGTAAATTAATCGAGCAGTGCAACCCTGGTCCTTCCTCTCGATGTGACCACACCTCATGATTCCTTTTGCCTTTTTGCCTGGAATTACAAAGAGCTAGCTAATTCTCTCCTCACACTTTATGACCGGTCTGAAGGTGGTTTCGAACCAGGGACCCTTCGAACAAGGGTCAAGTGTCCTAACCACTCGGCCATCCCCACCGTAAACTTACTGGAAAGAACGCCTCTCGTCTTTCGTAGGCTACCACATCAAACTTAAACTTACTTACTCACTTAATTGAATTTACTTCATTACTTACTCAAAGTTACTGATCTACTAGCTATCCTGCATATAACCTAGAATTGAGGGGTTTCCAGTGGGCATTAATTTTCAAATTGAAGACTTATGTAGCACAAATCACACACTAAAAGCATACTACTTCATGTAGTGTTTTGGTGGACGCTGCCATACCCCTTGTAAATAGAAGAACGCACCTTCGGATAGCATGTTAGCAGAGACTCATCTCACTAATAAATTAATGCAATCAAACATACAAGGCCCTCATACTATATCGTACCGTATCTCTGCTGGAACAAAACAAAGCCTCAGTGAGGCTAGTATATTGAGTATAAACTCACTAGCTCATTAGCGAAATATTTTATTTTCAAAAGTATTTCGGAGAAATCACTCTCTCCAGCCCTGTAAGTGCCCATCACTGGCTCTAAAAGCGCTTGCATGTCTTTAAACACAGTTTCGTTTATTAATATTTAACTCTTGTAATCCATAACTCCGGGGGTAAGTCAGGAAAATAGACATTCTCGACAGCCATCTAGAAATCCATAGCTCTCGTAGCAATTCCACTCCTTGATAACACATAGTTCTGTAGTACCCTCTATCAATTCATAGCTTTGGCGGTGGTTCTACGTCATAAAACACAGTTTTATCCCAACGTGCTCTAACAATCCATAGCTCTCGAGTCGATTTCCTTCCATCAAAACACAATTCCGTAGTGCCAACTGACACGTAGAGCTCTGGCGTAAAACATTCTGCATCCTTGTAGCCATCAATTCCGTTTTTCAGGTTTCTTCTTACCTTTAACATCATGGATCACCCAATTAGCTTCGAAGTAATTCAAACGTATTACCTCTGCTTGTAGGCCATTGCTTTATTGATTAGAATTCTCCCAAGTTCTCTTCGTCTTCGTTTATTTTCTGGTAGCCAAGCTTCATAGATTCTGCCTTGGTTGGGGATGATTTGAATCCCAGAAAAGGCTGTAAAAGAAATTGATTATGGTTAGCCTATATGTCACAAACTTTTACCTTTATGAGCTGTCTGATCAAAATTGTGGACATTTTCGGATTGACATAGTCTTCGAAATACTTTTTGTTGTTAGGGTTCTATTTCCACTTGATATGCCACTGGTTACAGGCCCATCATGGGATGACCTGCTTCAAGAGAGCTCAATACCTTGTTCACATTATTTTCAGACTTTTGTTGCTTCAAATTTGTACACAAAAATGCATCAATAAATTCATTTTCCAAAAGCACATAACATAGGGAACATATTGCACTTTTATGATTTTTGATCAACTAATTGTTAGAGGTAACGACCGTTAAAGGACCACAACCTTTTTCAAAGAATCGAAAAGAACCTTTGGCTCTGCAGCCTTTTCTTTTTAGGTGATAAAGCTTCAGCCCTGAAATTTCTAGGTAGAAGTATGGTAGAGCTGTGTCTTGAGCCACTTTTATACTTGTTAGTCACCAAGAAGTATATTCTCTGGCTGGTACAAAAAGGAACAGGTTTCCCGTCTTAAAGTATAAGATTTTATTGAATTACTTACACATTGAATCCCCAACTTGCAGATCAAGTATCGGATTTCTATGTCTTGCTCTTTCATTCATTTCAGCTACAAATACAAATTATTCACAATTAAATTATTCACCATTAAATTCATTCACCATTAAAGGACAAAAGTATGGGGTTGGTAAAATTATTATTAAAAGTCTTGCGGTACATTAGAGGGATACCATCCAGGACTGTGGGGCATACCATCAGTACATTTGAGGGTGTCCAATACTGTTGGGGGATACCATCAGTACTGTGGAAGGGTACCATCAAGTACTTTTAATGGTGTTCAGTACTGTGAGAGGATACTACCATTACTGTGGGGGATTTATATTAGTACTGTGGACGATGTTCAGTGCTATACCAACAGTACTGCAAAGGAATACCATCAGTACTGTGGAGAGATATCATCAGTACATTACAGGGTACATCAGTACATTTCACTACTGTTGGAGGGATACCATCAGTACTGTGAGGGGATAACATCAGTACTGTTGGTAGAAACCATCAGTACGGTGGAACGATATTCAGTACTGGAGACGGAAACCAAAAGCACTGTGGAGATAATTCCTCCACATAACTGAATATTCTCCACAGCACCGAACAGACGTTCCCCAGGGCGAGTAGATGATTATTTTCAAAGAAGGGGGGGGGGGGGGTTCGGCACTACTGTTTTTGGCGTCTTCTTGAGTTTAATAGCGTATGAATAATTCTGACTAAAAAAACCTTCATCAAATTACCTTCAAATTTTTCATCAGATTCTTTATCCTTCTTCTTTTCCTTCACAGCCGATTTCGTCGTAACTTGCCCATAATACGGATATTGAGTTGTTGCTGTTGTAAGGGTGCTCGGTGTAGATGGCGTCGTCGGAGTGGTTGGCGTTGTCGGAGTGGTTGGCGTAGTAGGCGTTGTTGGAGTCGTGGTTGTCGTCGGCGTCGTTGGAACCGTTGTCGTCGTTGCTTCTGTGCTCACAGTGGCGTATTGGCTTATATAAACCGAGCTTATAATTTGCTGCGCACCATTGTTGACGACTATAGTACTTTGGGGATAGATTAGCTGCGAAGGAGCCTTTTGTGAATCTTTAACCTTGCTGGGATCTGTTTTCTTGGGGTCCTTTTTCTTGGGATTGGGTGGTTGTGGACTTCCATTGTAATTGTCAACTGTTTTATATGCAAGAGCTGCGAGCTGAGGGGGCTCCTTGATATTTGGGGACAGGGGGTCACCGACTGGAGTTCCGAAACCCCAACCAGGCCAAAGAGGATGATCTAAAAGAAATTATAATCTAGAAGATATAGAAGTGTGAATTTCACAATCTAAATTTTGGTTTCCTATAGTGCACAATATAAAAACATCAATAATAACATTAATCATTTGTAACATTTATATGATCGATATCAAACCGTACATGGTATGGCCAAGTTTACGAGTTGCTACACAGGTGTGGTGATAACCGGGAGGGTATTGGGTCTCTCCATGACATATAAAATATCATTATATCATTTTTACCTGCAACAACAGCTTTTGGGTTCATACTGGCAACATCCTGGCTTTTCAGTGCTGCAACAATGTGTCTTTGCTTTCGACTTAAAACTAAAAAAAGACCAATACATATTAATAAAACGCTGTATTTGCACAAGCTGTATTTGCAATTAGGTCCAGTCCATTTTCAATAATATATTTTGCCTCCTGATCCTTCGAATGAATCTTATCCAAATGTTATCTAGGTTGATCAATAGCAAGCTGTAAGCAAAGTTCACAAAATTGTTATTAGATTCGAAAGATTATGAAATACTTATTACAGTAGAACCTACACTAATTGAGAAACATGTTGCCCTGTTACTCCGAGTTTCGTGCTTAGGCACTCGTCAGACAGACAATACCAACGAAAAAAAATAGACTTGGTATATTAGTAATATGACTAATAATGATTCTTCAATTGGTATCTTACCACTTCCAAATTTATTCTCAAACGGTCTATCTGTTAAAGGTTAGAAAGAATTAGTGAATTAGTATAGTAGTTAGAATTCATACTTTGAAATAATACAACTCACAAGAACAATGCAATTTAGACATCGATAATTATATGTTTGGATATATTTTATTTATTATGCTTCTCAAAAAATAACTAGGCGTTAGCAAGGACCTTGTTTTGTCCTTTATCAGCTAGGGATACTAAGCTAGAACGGGCTAATTTTTTTGAAATTAGCTCGTTCTGGCTAAGTTTAGCCCGTTTTGGCTAATAAAAATTATTTTCTTGAAAATTTTGAAGCCCAAACGGGCTAAAACGTCGATTTCTTGGATTTCCAGGAACCGGGCCGCTATTTTGACGCGATATTTGGGTTCTACGCATCAAGAAACGGGGATTCATGTAAAAAAAATTGGGGGTTTCTCCGGCGGAAGTTTGAGAAAAATGCGACTTTAACTTTTGTGACGTTTTCTATTGTTCTTTCTGATGCGGTTAAGTCCGCGTAATGACACCCGTGCCGTGCGGGAAGCTTCAGAAACAAGGCTTTTATGAGTGCAACTTTAATTTAAACATTTTTGTAATTTACGTTGTATTGATAAATATCTTATTAGAAGACCTCATTATAGAAACGTACAAAGCTGGTGTTAAAGTCTGAATTATCTCATTTTTTTCATTTCGCCGCACGGCACGGGCGTCATTACGCGGACTTAACCGCATCAGAAAGAACAATAGAAAACGTCACAAAAGTTAAAGTCGCATTTTTCTCAAACTTCCGCCGGAGAAACCCCCAAATTTTTTTACATGAATCCCCGTTTCTTGATGCGTAGAACCCAAATATCGCTTCAAAATAGTGGCCCGGTTCCTGGAAATCCAAGAAATCGACGTTTTAGCCCGTTTGGGCTTCAAAATTTTCAAGAAAATAATTTTTTATTAGCCAAAACGGGCTAAACTTAGCCAGAACGAGCTAATTTCAAAAAAATTAGCCCGTTCTAGCTTAGTATCCCTAGCTGTTTATGATCAAATGAACGGATAAACCAAGCATTGCCAGCGAATTCCTAGAATAAATCTTCACTGAACCCTTAACAATCCCTTATACTGCACCCTCGCCTTACCCTGCTGAAACTTTATTAAACCCAAAGACCTTAATGATCACCTACCCCGCATCTAACCCTCGACAGGTTGTTTTAAACTCATTCTAATATTCTATGGTGGTCAATATCAAAATATCTTCCATAGATTAAAATCATTTTTGGGTAAGGAACCAAAGGAAGACTTTTGGTCTATTTGGTCAACCATGACCTTGTTGGCTAAAACGATCACAAAACAATGCAGTGTATACTCCCAATGTTGAAACACTTATGCAATAATGTATAACGGTAGGTTTTCAAACTGTCTTTTTCTATCAACTATGATATGAAGGTGCCAATTCAGAGATACAAAATCATTGCAAAAACATACCCGTAGAGGCTTGGGTGGTGCATTGGAGATAATGAGATAAGAACAAGAATGCCATGAGCTTGACTTTTCTTGCTGTCAATACCATAATGGCAGTAAATAACATCTATGAATAAAAGTAAAGGGTGGCCTATCAAAAATGAGGAATCAATATGATTTCTATTGAGCATACAATATATCAGTTTTTTCGATTATATACACGACTCTGAAGAAGGATTTAATCCGATAAACGAATTTCTAACTGTGGATGAGTCAGTAGCTAGTCAAAGATGGAAGCTGCAGTGGTAGAAGAAACATTCAATTCTTTGATGCCAAGGAGCTTGGTTAGCAGAAGTATCCTTAGGTCCCTAGATGATTCTATCCAAAGTTTTCATGACACTTTTCGATCTACAGTGTAGAAAATGTGCTAGATTCTAGGCCAATTTCATGCCTTAAAAACTTGCAAATGTCAGGAGCTTCTGGGGGCTTTGCCCCTAACCCCCCACCAGGGTTCCACCCTAGACCGGCTGCGGCTGGGGGGTTTACAGCGCCCCCGACCCCCAGCTGGATTTTTGATTGTAAGTCTGTCAACTTCTAGTCCTGGATCCGCTCCTGAAAATGAAAGCTGCCGTGCCAATTTGGCATTTTCATTGACATACCACCCAATTAACTATTGAGGCCCTAAGAGACCACTTTAATAAACTGAGCTTTCCTTCAAAGCAAATAATGTCTCTAGACATTTTCATCTTTTGAGGGAACTATTTGATATAAAGTGGCCAATCCTGCCGCAAAGAAAGCTTTTACTGACAGAAAATGGCAAAGTAAGTCTAAGACCATCAATTAGGCCCAAGAAAGAGGCAAGTCGGCCTCAAAGAAGGACCATAGCGGCTTGCAAGGACTGGTTATTCATTTGTTTAAAATTAGGAAGGTTGAGAACGAAAACTGCAAGTTTGCAAGAAGTTAAAAATATTCTTGCCACTCTGTAGATGGTACCAAAAACGTTTTGACATTGATTGTCTTAGAACAATATAGCTACCATGATCTATATTTTCAAAACATAAAATTGTCACTGTGCTTTGTTATCAATTGAAGGCATACGAACCTGTTAAGATCAAATGATCAACCTTCAGCAGCAACTCTGAAACTTCAAACTTCAACCAATCCTTCCTTTCCGTGTCCCAATCTGAATCCACTCTGAAACAACTCATTTATAAATTAGAATTAGATGATACAACATCAACATCAAGAATTGCAATATCGACTATTTGAGAAGCATATTTTGAATTTCTTAGTGGGCTACACGTTTTTTTATAAAGCGACGTTTATTAATAAAACAGGCTGAGCTTTAGGTACCAATTACCAGCGATCTATAAAACTATTCGAGATGGACACAAGACGAGTTTACCAACCTATAGTCCTGGCCTAAAATGTATTTTAAGCACATTTTTGAGACGGGTCTAGGTAATGAATTGGTGAAACATCACTTCATAAGAAACAGTCAGAGTGAAATCAAGGCAAAGTCTTCTTATAAAAAAGCGTGTAGCGGCTTTTGACTTGTCAGGAATACCTGTATTGTTTATAAGACGCAGCTACGGGTTATTAGCTTCGTTGAATTCTGTTAAGAGTCATTGGCTTGACTGGGCCTTCACTTGTTCTGGCTGCATGGTTAGAGATTAAATTTGATTTCTAAGGTAAACAAATAGATAAAAAAGCGTGGACAGGGATCGGGGTAAGAGGAGTAGATGATTGTTTTCAGGCATGTTTTTACGTGTGAGCCTTATTGTTCATGACGGTATCAGGCATTCAACTAGGATATTAGTTGGCAGGTAAGGTCCAGATAATTGGGAGCAAAGAATAGGGTTTTAAATGGGAAGGGGAATCATTTTTTTAGAAAAAGGGTAGGGGTCTATATTACCTGGGTATGGTAGCAGAATTCATAGGCAATTTACGAAGTGACACTGTGTTTTATTCTACCTTGTTCCCATCAGCGAGTGACAAAGTTTGGGCATAAAAAAATCAAAGATAAAGAAATGTTTGAGGTCGTGGTTTTGAGTACTCTAGACTGAAATGAAAGTAGTAAACAAATATCATTTCATGGTATCATTATAAGAAACCATTTTAGGGATGATATTTATAAGATATTTACACTTTCTACACTTAGATTCTATATTTAGGAATTACCTGAAGATTTAAACCTACTTTTTCTTTACTCCATTTCATTTTACGTAAGAAAGATTATCTAGTGAGATAATTGTTTATTATACGACACTGTTTCAGGGTTCCTATTCATATGATATTTGCACTTTTAGCATTAGGTTTCATATATAGGAAATATCTGAGACTTAGGCCTACTCATTCTTAAATCAGTTGAACTTATCAGGTTAGTTTTGATGGAATCAAGCTCAGGAACGAAGAGCGAACGAGTGTCTCCTTTAGCCGATTTCCTCTGAGCCATGGTCTGTCTTCTCTTGTTCTCTTTCATCAGTCGGTGCCCACCAAGGATCTCCCTAAATAGAATCAAACAATACTGAGTTAATGCCATGCAGTATATCAATGGCTAACTGAATCTGAATCTGAATATGATTCAGACTCTGTAACTGTAGAAATATCTTGTTATTCATTCGTTATTTTTGAGTTGGCCTAGCCTTTAGTTTACTCATGCTTGGTCTGGATTTTTGGATTTATTCCGAGAATCTCCCTAAATAGAATCAAACAATAATGAATGAAAGGTATTTCATACTTGAAACAGGGGTACTTTTTTGATGGTGGTAACATTTGATGGTTTTATTCTAGAGACCGTTGTGCCTTCATGTTTTCTAAAATGAACCTTCAAATATTTATATGAAATATTTTGAAGCAAAGAAAATTTTCACCCAGCCTTTTGAGTATGGCAAATGTCTTCTTCAAACTAATTTCTCTTAGGTAACAGACTATAGCTGAATAATAATGATAATGATTAGAAAAAATAAGGAATACCATTTTTTTAAATTCAATTTCTTATGAGCTTTCTTTATCTGACTTTAATTCAAATTTTTGCTTTCTCCACAACCAATCCCCATCAGTTTAAGGTTATACATTTTGTACATAACTTGTGTTGTTGGTTTTATGGAAAACGCATAATTTTTAGGATATTACAAACCCACAATGGCATCTATCCACCATTTCAACTTACGCTCTCCTACATAATGAAGTTTACGAATTTTTAATAGTATTGTCTGAAATTATAGTGAGAAGGCCCTTATTTTTTCATGAACAGAGAGAGCAGTACAAGAATCTAATAAATATCAATGGATTGAACCTCGGATATATTGAAATAAAAAGTCCATACTTGTAATCTATAGTGTCGTTTTTGTCTGTATCCATGTCTGTTATCAGTGTATCCAGCTGTTTCTGAAATAAAATGACATCACTGCTAAATATACGTTTTAGGCCTGCCGGGGTTATTTCATAACCTGGGATATTGGCATTCTAGAAGAGTGATTCCTAATAGCGTCTTTAAACTAGATTCTGAAATTAATTCTAAATAGCATTTATATGAGAATTGCAAATAGCCTCTACTAAGGAGGCTCTATCCAATATTTCTAAAGTGTGAATTTGGCGAATACACAACATAAATCAGCCAAATTTGAAGAAATTTACCATTCTTATCGTAAAACGTCTATTAAACCCAGGGAGTGTATTCTTTTTTTGGGGTTCTCCGGGGAGAAACTTGATAGAGATGGGCTTATATGAGTGAGGGATAGTCTTTGTAGAGAGAAGCGCTTATTTCAAATTCAGGGTCAAAGATACCAAATATTATATCTTTATTGTTTGTGTATTAAAAAATCTAAACATATCATTAATCATTAAGTAATGATGAATAATAACATCAAATTTCGAGATGTCTTTTGTATGAAAATGAGGAGGGAGCTTGAAAACAGACTGGGGGCTTACAAAAGATTTTACAGTATTTATCAATGAACTACATCAAAATAACAACATACCGAATCCATGAGTATTCCCATTTCTTTTAATCCGTTTTTGAATTCCTGACGAGTGATGTCTCCACTATGATCTTTATCAAACTGAAAGAACATGTCTTTAAGACGTAAGGCATTGTCATCCAGAAACTCCATCAAAATCTCAAGGCCAGCCTTTGGAGTCTGAAATAAAAATCAAAAGTAAATTATCATCATTAACATTAAAACTTTTGCATGGTCTAATTCGATTTAATCGAATTTTTACAGCAACTAAAATTACAGAAAAAAGCAATTTCATTTCTTTACATAGATTTATTTGAGAAGAAGCAGGATTCAAAAAATTAATCAAGATAATCAGTGATAATGAAAAAGACCGGAATATTCGAACCTACTACCTCTAGATCTAGAGGTCTTGTGTTCGACTCAAATCCACCTAAGTTTAGAGGTCGTGGGTTCGAGTCCTGCTCAGACCATTTTCATTGTGACAAATTATTTCATTAGATTCATTTGTTAATACCTCTGGGATACTCTTCATCGTTTGCAGGTCACTAATGACAGTTATGCCTCTCTCTTCTATCAAATCTTCAACCATAGGCATCAGCGCCATTGGTATGGATATATCCTAGAGAGAAGATCATGTTAAACCATGCGTTATATATTTATGTCATTATATACATGGCTTTGAAGAAGAATGCAAACAGAAAAACGAGTTAATAGCTTACTGTAATTATGGAACTACAATCCTTGCCATAAGGTATTGAGACACAATGGTGATTTATGAAGCTGTAAGATGATGTTGGAGCCCCCCTCCTCCAAAACATATGTTGATATTAGGTCTTGATGTCACCGGAGGAGGATGTTGCAGATGCATTTCTGCAACAAAGCAACATTTGAAACAACATTGTTTAGGGGGGATGGGGGTCTCTCTTCGACAATTAGTATATTTCGAGTTGCAATCAAGCACTGTCTCATACCTTATGTCAAGAATTGTAGATAAATCTCGAGGCTAGTGTGCTAGCGTAATTGTCCTTGTTTATGACAGTGGTTAGTACGCTCTCTAAATGTAAAGAACACAGGTTCTAGCCTGGATGATAGTAGATGAAAATTTGTTTGTCCACTTTGATAAAATATAATTTCCTGTGTTAGACCGTGTATTATGAATTTATCCTAGAAGGGAAAGGTACACAGGTAGAGAGAGACAGTAGACATCTTAGTATTAGTGCCAATATTGGTCTGTCAAGTATTGGTGCAAGTATTAACGATTTTGAAAGGTTTTTTGTCGTATCTCTAAGGGAAATTTTATGATATTTTGAACAATTAGCCACGATTTGTGATATTATCTACCGATCTATAACGATTTCCGACATTGTTGGGCGATTTTTAACGATAAGAAAACAATTTGCAACGTTAAAAAAAACCATTTGTGACTACTTCCTAGTAGATAGGTCCCATCCCAGAAAAATCAGAAAACTTTTCCAGTCAGAAAACTGTTTTGCGATCGTTAGGCTTAGCAGAATCGAGTTACACTTGGGGACTTTTGAAATTTTTAATTTTTTCAAAATGGCGGCTTAAATATAAAATCGCAGATTTTTGACAAATTCTTGTACATAAAGTAGACTTCTGTAAAGTCAAACGCCTATTCCAACGATTCCCAATTAGTAATCAGAACCTTGACAAGAAAAGTTTTCCGATTTTTCTGGGACGGGACCTGTTTATAGCTCGAGTACCACTTCCCCTCAACCACTGCTCAGGGGAACACAATATACCACGTATTTTGTAGAGACCAAGACAAGTAATTTCTAATGTTTTTTAAAACATATTTCTTACCTCGAGGCCGACATGTTTGATTTTTGGATTTTGTGTTACTGCATCAAATACCGCCTCGACACCCCCAGGACCAATTGGGTTCATACCAAGCTAGAATGACAGGAAATAAAAATCATGGCAATACCATCAGTACTGTGGGAGATGTTCAGCATTGTGGGGATACAATCAGTACTTTGGAGGATGTTCAGCATTGTGGGGATACAATCAGTACTTTGAAGGATGTTCAGCACTATGTGGGGATACAATCAGTACTTAGGAGGATGTTCAGCACTGTGTGGGGATACAGTCAGCACTTTGGAGGATGTTTAGCACTGTGTGGGGATACAATCAGTACTTTGGAGGATGTTCAGCATTATATACCATCAGCACTGCGGGGATACCATCAGTACTTTGGGGGATACCATTCAGAAATGATAAATTGACCAGTGGAAAAGCAGAAAAATCTAGATTTAGAGATTTGAAATTTATAACAAGATACATTCAAAGGGTTGCCATCAGTTCTGTGAAGAACATCAAATGTTATTGAGGATATTATCAGTATTGTGGAGGGATACCATCAGTTCTGTGGAGGATATTCATTACTGTGGAGGGATACACTCAGTATTGTGGAGGGATACTATCAGTATTTTGGAGGGATACCTTCAGTAAAGTGGAGGATATTCAGTACTGTTGAGGGATACTATCAGTATTGTGGAAGGATACCATCAGTACAGTAGAGGATATTCAGTACTGTTGAGGGATATTATCAGTATTGTGGAGGGATATCATCAGTACAGTAGAGGATATTCAGTACTGTTGAGGGATATTATCAGTATTGTGGAGGGATATCATCAGTACAGTGGAGGATATTTAGTGCTGTTGAGGGAAACCAAAAGCATTTTATTGGGTATCATCTTCTCAGTGCTTGTTGTATTCCTCCACATTACTAATGGAAATCCTTTGAATTTAGGTTGTGGTAAATTTCACATCTCTTGATACAGGCTTTTTTGTTTTTGCACTGGTCAATCTGTAAAAAAGTAATCCTAGGTTACCTGTAAAAAATATCAAAAAGTGAACTGAAATGATAACATTCTTACTCTGATCTCGTGAATACAGGGATGTTGAGCGAAGGCTGGTGCAAGTTTCATGACTCCATTCTCTCGGATACGATTATTTCTACAAAATAAAAGTACAAGGGATAGTCACAAAATAAAGTAGATACACAGTTAAAAGGAGAACGGTGAGGTTAAACTTAATCATATACGGAGTAATGTAGTAATGGAGTAATGTAGCTACTCTCCTTTGGGAATAAACTATAAACTTCTTGCATCTTCTTACATAAATTTCAAATCGTATGCCCATGCTTACGAATTGCTCCACAGCAAGTGCGTTGATAACTGGATGGGCGCACCGGGGCTTCTTCATCTCATACTTATAATTAGCTCGTTGTTTCTGAAACTTCTTCACCTCTCTTTGTGCATCTTGAGCCATATTCTACCATTCAAACTAGAAACACTCAACTACAACCTTCATAATCGACTTAATGCTCTATTCAAGGGTGGCGCAGCTTTTGTTGTTTTCACTTCAAATTGGAAAACGTAGTTGATCTCTAGAGCCAGCAATAAAGTAACAGCTCTTTGTATTCAGCATCGTGATTGTCTGTATCAAAATATGGCAGAGAAAAAGCATGCAACCATTAAAAGAATCAAGCCTCAATGGAAATCTACTAGAACGTAACTGTAGTGATAACAGTTTGAGTTCAGCTAAAGTATGAAGTAAAAACTCTTTTATATAGTATTTAAACTATATGCAGAATAGTATGGCAAAGAAAAAAGCATGCAATTACCAAAAGGACATCCACGAGACCTTCCTACAATGAAAAGAAACCAAGCCAGAACCCAGAATATGAGATTTATCATAAGCCATAAAAAATTATCCCTCTTTGAGGCATACGGTATAAAAGATTACCACAAAATATATTTCCACCTTTTAACTCAAAAGATCTCGAAAATTGATCATTTTGCTATGATGGAAACCACTTACTTCAGGTCCAAATGCTTGAGACAATCATTGTTAGGGAGATTGGTACTTAATGCCAATGCACCTGTGTAACCAAGCCCGTTCCATGATAAATCCAAAGATGTAAGAGATTCATTCGTCTGAAAAATATCGGAATAACAGAATTTGCAACTATAGCCATTGTTTATTCAAAGTTGAGAGAGCTTCAGATAAATTATATTTAGTTCCCTCCTTCAAGTTATTTCTGTGGTTCTATTTTAATGCTAAAAATGTTTGGTACGTTATGACGATCAATTCATAAATATATCCAACATTTAACCTGGGTAGAGCATGTCTATACTAGCTATAGTGCTCGTTTGTCGAACACATAGAAGTGTAGATGAGTGTGAAACAACATATAGCAACAATTTAGGGAAAGTTCCTTACACTTAAAGCATGTGCAATCGATACAGCTCCTTTTCCACATATAGAATTCCATTTCAAACTCACAACTTTCAACCCGTAATTAAGACTCTAAAAAAAGACAAAAATAAATGTTATGGAGTCCAAGCTATAGAAAACTTCAGGTATAAAATACACTTCAGCTTTCATGTTATCGTTCAGACTTTAGGCATTGGTAGCACTATTTTTTGAAAAGCTCCTCATCCAAAAATATTTTCAAATCAGATTGGAGGTGAATAATTGATATAATGGGAAAGACAAATTATCACAGGGAGTCCAAGAGAGAGGAACAAAAATGAACTGAAAGAGCCCTGGTAGAAAAATGAACTTCTTCTGTCTTGACAATATGGGGTGCATGACAAGATAAGATTTATTACATACGAGGCCTGCACCAATATAGAGTCCCCCAGTCTCGCCGAACTCATTGTAACTCAGATCCAGCTCAGCCAACGTTCTGTTCTCTTTTAAAGTCTCAGCCAATACAACAGCGACTTTGTCAGTCAGGTGATTGCCTGTTGAGTAAAAACAAGCTTTTAATCGCTTTTACTAGCTTGTGCGGTCACGTGCAGCTGTTGACCAGCTGCTCAACTGCTAGTACCAAGGGGATTCCCCATTTCGGTAATTACTCTCTGGTCTCTAATAGACAGGGGGTTGGAATAGTAGGGGACGGGATCAGAAAAGTCTCAACAAATTAATAAGCGGGAGGGGGGGCTGGAATAAGAATGTCCTGGATAGAAAAATTTCTGAAAATTACTAAAAAGGGGACATCTGTGAGAGACAGAATAGCGACAGTGAGACGTTAAAAATATAGAGCAACAACTTTACTGATCTCACTCGAAATTCTCAATCTCAAAAATTTTTGTAGTGTAACTCTTGATTTGCCTGCAACTTGTTTCTAGAATTGACAAACGGGGGGGGGGGGGGGTGGAATAAGAATGTCCTCGATGGAAAATTTTCTAAAAGTTATTAAGCGGGGACGGGACGTCTATTAGAGACTAGCAAGTAAGCTGTACAGCATTGTGCTTTTCCCTTATTTGCTCCAGGGCATCCATGCCAATATTACTTTACTTACCCTAAATATCAGGATTCATTTTGGAGAACCCTTAATTATTGAATTTAATATTTATCTAAAAGACATAATAACGATAATAATGATCATCTTATTCAAAGTTGCCTTGAATACAAATAGCATGATTAGTTACTTAATTTCACTTATCAAAGCCAACTATTCAAAATGAAAAAAATCATAGTTCCTAAAGATATATATTGTAAAAATGAGCTAAAATAATTCACATAAAAACGGCTTGTGTTGGTCGCTGGTCGCATATCATGGTCACTGGTCCCATACCTTACATGTCTGGTTGAATAGCGAACTATCTATTCAGAATACCCCCTAAACTCCTGAGTCCTGATACAAGCATATACAACCTCACCTTTGAGAGAGAGCCGTTTGATTGACGAGTTGACAGCCAGTGCTTTTGAAATCGCAATGCCACCAGGGGCATGCAGAAAGTTCTCGGATAGATTCTGGAATGAAATTGGTTTCAAACACTTGTTTTGGTAACTACCTACGCTTTCATCAAATTTAGGACGTAATGTAAGAAACATTGGCATTAAATTGGGGGGGATACAACACGATATGAAGCAATACTATCCCTCAACTGTGGAGGGATACTAACAGTACTGTAAATTAGTATCAGTATTGCAAATCAATAAATATCAGAACTACATTCAGTAGTAGGTGTCTTCCGAGATCTAGTATGGTAGTTGCACAAAAAGTGGTTAAGGGTTTTCTTTACGTTTGGGGTGTTAGGTATGATCCAAGAAAGAAAAATGATTTCGTCAGTCAAACTTTCATACTTTTAAATATGGGTTAGAGAGGATAATGCTAAACGTTATCTGGAGCAGAAATTAAGATTTTTATCTTAGCAGCTGGGTTCTGCAAAGTTAACTGCAACCCAACAAAATTAGGCCCAAAACTAACCAGATCGGTGATGTAGATGTTTTCACGAAGCATAAAACTAAATGCGATTCCTCCTTCTGGCTGCAGATCATTGTCTGTCAAATCAACGGTTTCAACGTACGTGTTCGCCTATGAAAGAAATTGAAATTTCAGCTCTGAAATCCAACTTCAAAACACAAAAGATGGAAGATCTCATTTCACGCTTGCATAATGGGAATATGCCCTAAGCAACAAAGCTACTGAGATTTAAACGGCCTAAATCTATTGAAACTGCAGTCGTTGGTAGTATGTGTTACCAAGGGACATACCTTATTACATGAAATTAAGGGTGTGACTTAATTAAGGAATGCTCTTATAAGAATTCCTTAAAAAGAACCAACCTTAGTTTTTGCATATCCTTAATTTATTGTTCCTTAATTTATGTTACCCCTTAATTTACGATTCCTTAATATTTGTATATCTATACAGGACGCATGATGGGCTAAATGTGAGGCTAATTTCATTCCGAATGAAATATTTCCAAAAGAAAGCCCCTGTGTCACCAATCTTCAAAAACCAAAATTCCTTAATTAATGTCATTGAAACTCAATTTCATTAAAAAAAAATTTTAATTAATGTAGCTGAAAATGCATTTGAGGGGAAATAATTCCTTAATTAATTTCATTGAAACTCAATTTCATTGAAAAAATTCCTTAATTCAATTTTCCTTGATTTCTAATTCCTTAATTTTATCACACCCTTAATTTCATGTAATAAGGCAGTCCTACCATGCATTGCATGAAATAATATCTGCTATCTCTTGCAGAATCGTCTACCAAAAAAGGCACGAAAGGTATTGGATATTCTTGTACAGTACATCCTCGATTATCCGAACCTCGATTATCCGAACGCCAAAAGTTTTCATTAAAAAATTTTTTTTGCAAACCAGTTCTTAAGAAACCAATCGAAATATTCCTTGTCTGCTCGAACTGTTGCCAAATATAAGAGTCATATCCATCGGAAGCACAAAAATAACACATTTATTCGTTGTTATTGTTGTTATTATTACAAATCGTTGTTGAAATTTACAAAAAACAGTTGCCTTAGTTTTGTTGTTGGACTTTCCGTTTGCCAAGCTTTTCAATTTGCATTCAGTTTGAGCATCCTGTGACTGTTCAGGACGATGATAATAACCTTTATAGCAAGTTTAGTAGGTAAAATGTTCTTCTTCGATTATCTGAATTTTTTGCGTATCCGAAAGGCCCAACAAAAATTTGAGTTCAACCTGTTCGGATAATCGAGGATGCACTGTATTAACTTTAACTGCTAGGAATCTTATTTGATACCATGTTTTGAACGCTAACGCATAACTCCATGAATTAAGATTGAATAGAAATACAATAGAATCCCCATAACTTGAGCATGCGATAACTCGAACTCTCGCTAACTCGAACAGACTTAGTAATCCCCTTGAACCTTATTGAAGTTATCAAGGGCATCGATAACTCGGAACTATTTTGATCGTCCCTTGCTTGATTGTAATTGTGTAATATTGCCTTGTATTGTTTTAAGTTTAATATTTGTTTGTATCAAAACCTTGTATTAAAGCTTATATTTTGTATGTAGTGGAATTTAAATGATATGAAACTGAAACTAAACTGAATTGATTGAGATAACAGGATTCTACTGCAAGGCTCAATATGGCTCAGCAATCAGTGGTTCATCAGTCTAGGCTGCATACCAAACGGTTGGAATACCTAACATACCATTAATGCACAGGCAAATGCTTTAGCTCCCTCAGGGCCTAACCCATGGTGTGGAATCAATATCTCCGTCTCTGATAATCTGTCAGCAATTGAAGACACCGGTATAATTCCTAGAAGGAAAGAAATTTTTTAGTGTATCTATATTTAGTATCGGTAATACACTAATTTTTAATGAGAAATTTAACAGATATACGTTTTTTAAGAATAAACTTTATAAGAAACACCAGGATGAAATTTAGATCAGCTTTATTTGCTGTCTCCAAAAATGTTGGAGGTAAACAGAAGACAAGTTCAGCAACGTAAAGTCTATGTCCAGAAATGAATTTCATATGAAAAAATAACCATAAAAAATACGTATTTGAGAAAGGTGGATGAAAAACGTGAAAAAACCTAAATATAAAAACTTCTGAAGCTTTACAAGAAATATTACCACAAAAGGGACTTTTTTTGCAATATTCATTTCATTCTCAATAAAAATTGATTTAAATACACAATAAAAACATAAAAAGGGCAAATATGTATAAAATTAAAATAAAAAGAAAAAAGATTAAAATAGCGTTCAAATTTCAACGACTGT
Organism: Pelagia noctiluca; assembly: GCA_963924455.1. Classification (NCBI taxonomy): domain Eukaryota; kingdom Metazoa; phylum Cnidaria; class Scyphozoa; order Semaeostomeae; family Pelagiidae; genus Pelagia; species Pelagia noctiluca. Next base: position 12,372,677 of record OZ004329.1, on the reverse strand, counting down.
CCTAAATCCCCGGATACATGAAATCATAGATTTAAGTAGTTTAAAAGAAATTTTAGTTCTAATGCCCGAATTATTTCATGATATTTCTTCCCTCGTTTTTCTACGATTTTGGCTGCCAGTTTTTTATGAAAAGTTGTGCATTCTTTTGACATTGCTCCATTTTATCCGAATACCAAGGGGGTAAACGAGCTATGCTCCACTTCAATTATTCTTTGGTTTTATGAACGTTTTTTCCGATTATATACTAGAGTAATAGTAATAATTGCGTCGGTAGCGTGAGATTATAGCCGTTGAAAAATACATTTTCATCATTACCCTTAGGGCCTGTTATATGAGGCGGGCTGACCCGTAAGCGAGTTAGCTCGCCTCCAAGCTATCCCGGTTTTATATGAAAGATGCCATAATGGGCCAGTCCACCCTTAGCGCCATAATGTAAACAAAGAATGTGAGAGACGTTATGTTTAAAACTTGGCCTGTTTCTTCCATTTATATAAGAGAAGTCAGCCCGTTAGAGGCAGAATCCGGCAGTCGATCACCGGGATCTCGGCAAGGCAGGCCAGCCCGGCATTCATATAAACGCTAACTGATTTTTTTACAAAGCTGTGACCAGGTCAGTGGGATCTCATCTGAAGGTGAGCCAGTTCACTTGACGGGCCAAATTACTTTATATTAACAACCCTTAGTTAAGAGGCACTTCACTTACCTTTCTTCCGGCAGACTCTTTCATAAATCTCGTTACTTGATTCGTCATAATGACAGTTACCTGTAAATAAGTAAATTGATATTGATATGATATACAATGAACAAATTGATATACATTGCCTTCCAAAGAATACCCAATAACTTTCATCAGAATGTGCCATTTTAGAATAATATTCAAATTGTAGCTGAAGACGACAATAAAAAAATTCTAATATTTTGCTCTGAGGATGGTTTTTTAACTAAATAACTTGTAATGAAAATATAAAGAAATTTTGACAAACATATAGGAAGCTATGGTTGTTATTCACACGGGAAATCATAGAAATTCCCGAAAGAATCTTATTTTTCATACAAAGAGCTTGAAAAACTTGTGAATCAGATGAACAACACAAAATACGAAATCTATAAAGGAATTTTTCCAAGAAGTACAGCTACAGTTGCTTCCAAGAAGTATTGCTACAGTTTCCAAAAAATACAATATGTTTTAGGTAAAAGCATTTGATACCTACCAGCATAATCATCTTCAAGATCCGTGTCAAACTCGCTTCCATCATCCACGCTTTCATCCAAGAGAGGCTCGTCCGGCCCATCCACATTTATATGGACTGTTTTGTCTGGGTTGCCTTCAAGATCAGTCAATACCCAGGCTTGTACAGATTTTTCAGATGAGCTGGGACGGACGAGATTGTTCTCTCGACCGTCGACCCAAGCAGATTTTCGTTGTGACTCTATGAAATAACAAATTTCGGTATTAGTATTATCATTGATATCATAATTACTATATATCTTTAAACGATAAAACCCTTAAGTACTTTACATGGTGTTCAGTACTTTGGGGGTCAACCATCAGTAAACTGTAGGGTCTCTAGTACTACTGAGGATAACATCAGTAGTGTGGGGAATACCGTAAGTACTGTGTAAGGATAATATCAGTAATGTGGGGGGATACCATCTGTAAGTCGTAGGGTGTTCAGCAGTTTGTTGCTCCACCGTCAGTAAACTGGAGGGTGTTCAGTACTGATGAGGGGGTTCAGTAGTGTGAAGTATAACATCAATATTGTGGGGAGATAACATCAGTAATATGGGGAAAATATCAATTAACTGAAGGTTTTTCAGTACCATGGAGCGAGTTCAGTACGGTGGAGGGTGTTCAATACTATGGACAGTGTTCAGTACCTTGTGGGGATACCATCATTACTGTGGAGGATATTCAGTACTGTGGGGAGACACCACAAGCACTTTGGGAATTACCTTCACGGTGCTTGTAGTTTCCGTTCACAGCACTAGACACTCTCTAAAGTACTGCATAGACGTTTCCCTGGGTAATTTAAACGAATTCTTCATTCGTAAAAAACCATTAATATTGTACTTTTTTCTGCTACATCGGGTAAAATAAATACCAGAAAAAACCCGTGAATAAAACTACGATGTATATTACCAACAACTTTTAGCTCTGTGCCTTTGGCTTCTCTTGGGCTAGCATTTTCTAAAAGAAATAAAAGGTATGAAAAGGAATTGCACTGAATAAGTCGCTTATCGAGGAACTAAACGCAAATTTCATCATCTTCTTACAAAACAAAGGTAACAGGTCATGGTAGTATACTTATTGAGATGAATGATCTTTGTAGATCGAATACACGTTTCTTTAGAAGGTTAGAAGAGGGCGTCTATCACAGGAATGAAACGGAAGTAAAAGGATGGCAATGAATAAGTCGTTTATCGGGCCATGCCTAGCCTGGTCTATTTTTACCCCTGGTGTCCCTGTGTCCCAGCCTCGTTTCTAGCTCTATGCCTCCATCGCATGTGAGGTCATTTCAGTAGTAAACGTATTATTAATGAGTGATCAAGACGGTTTGAATACGCGCTCCTCCTATCAAGGGGGGGCGGGTAGTTATAAACGGGGGCTTTAATTGTAAAAATACTAAATAGGGGACCTTCATTCGAGAAGGGGGTAATTTTAGGCATTACAGTATGATTGGTCTTTTTACTTCTTCTAGTCTTTTCTAACAACCAGCAGCACACTCATGAATAATTTTCACATTAAATTCCTTACCTTCAATAAGCATTTGCCTTCGCACATCTTCATATGTCGAGCTCCAGTTATTTTTCTTGAACCCTCTCGCGAAATCACTCTCCCCATTCATATCTCTCCGCAATGCCTCCCTCAACAATCGATCATCCATCTCTTCTTCCTCGAGAATAGTCTTATTCTTCAACCGAGATTTCTTCTGATCCGAATTTATTCTTTTAGTCAATCGTTTCGATACGTTTGAATCATTAGATTGGACAGAACTGTTCTTTTTCTTCATACCCATTTGACTGACGTCACTGGTTTTGCCAGGCCTAGTCTTTTTCTTTAGGCCCATTTCGTCTGGTTTATTAAGCTGTGCAGCGTTGTGCTCACTTATTTGCTCCGGGTCTGTGGGATGGGCAGGCTTGGTCTTTTTCTTCACACCCATGTGACTGGGTTTCGCGAATTTCGTTTTGGAGGTTGAAGGGAGAACGACATGTGTTGAGCCGATTGGCCTGGCTCGGCTGCGCCTTGTGTTAGTATCGCTGCCATTATTTGAATCCTGGCCTTGTAGTTTTGAGTTGTAGCCTTTGTTAGCTTGCTTCATGTTGGTGTGTTTCAATCTGTGGAGAGAGAAGGCATATAGCTGGGTTGGTAAAAGGATATTGATAATGAACATTTCATTTTTTCATTTAATTTTCAATAGTTAACTAATGAGAGAGCAGCCCTATCAAAACGCATGTGCTGAGCCCTCCCTTAAAAATAAGTACTGTAATAATCTAAAACAAGAAAAATCTAAGAGATGGCCTATTTACATTATTGTTTCAAAACTATCATACAATTAAAACACTGCTAAAAGTTTATACATCAAAGATTTAATCTCTATAGCGATTGCGTTGTTAACACCGCATCATAGTGCTCGATGTACGAACGTACAGAGCAATATAGAATAGAAACAAGAAAGGAGAGATTATAGTCTGTCTGATGATTGCGTAAGCATGAAACTTTAAGTAACAGAGAGCCAGTCTCCTTTCTTGTTTCTATTCTACATCAAAGATTTAAAAATAAAAGAAATAGGGATAGCATCAGGCCGAGAAATGAAATACAAATAGCTCAACAAAGAGCAGCAAAGTCATAGCACAAAATATCCGTACATGCCCTTGCAAAAAGTAAAAAATAAGAAGCCCCCAAAGAGACAAGTACCAAAAAAGGTTAAAATATTCGTTCCAATACTTGCTTACCTGAGAACTGTATTTCCGGCTTTCAAAATCTCTCCAGCATTCCTTCACGTAAAGCTCTGTATAGAAACCTTCCAATTTTTCATTCTTTTCATCCAGCATGGAATAACCGTTCTGACGTCACTTGATTAGTTGAAATTACGAAACACCTGATCTGACGTCATCATTGATATCGTTACGCAGATTCAAGTCTTCGTGTTAGACAAAACGAATCAAAAAGATCACACGCAAGTTTAACTCCTTGGTCGCACTATAAAGAGGATTTAGTACACGATTTTCATGATTCAGCTCTACCAGGCCCTATTCACGATGAAAGCAATAAAACATTCGAATCTTCTATTAACAACAACAGATTTTTAAGAAAAATAGCCACGTTAGACCATTAATATGGCCATTGAGGATTTTCTGTAGGGATGCCCTGATTTCCGCGGGAGATGCCATGATTGCTTTGGGGAATGGCCATGATAACTTTGTGGGAATAACTCGATTGATTAAGGAGACGCCATGATTGTAGTGGAGGATGCCATCATTGCTGTGGGTGATGCCATGATTGCTGTGGATGATGCCATAATTTCTCTGGGAGATACCATGATTGCTGTAACAGATGCCATCATTGCTGTGGGTGATGCCATCATTGCTTTGGATGATGCAATGATTTCTGTGGGAGAAACCATGATTGCTTTTGATGATGCCATCATTGCTTTTGATGATGCCATCATTGCCTTAAGTGATGTCATGATTGCTGTAGGAGATACCATGATTGCTGTAGGAGATGCCATGATTGCTGTAGGAGATGCCATGATTGCTGTGGGAGATGCCATGATTGCTGTAGGAGATGCCATGATTGCTGTAAAAGATGCTATGATTGCTGTGGGTGATACCATGATTGGTGTGGGTGTTGTAGATACCATGATTGCTGTAGGAGACGCGATGCTTGCTGTAGAGGATGCCACAATTGTCATGGTATCTCCCACAGGACATACCATTGATGCGTCGACACTAGTCAAATCATAGGCACAGATGCGACTCAGTAATAATGACTGCCCCTGGGGATAAATTTTCTTTTCTTGTGGTTTCCTTCTCACGCAGGCAGGCATTGTTCGGGACCCCATCGACACTTACTTCGTTCTGGCCCCTAGGACATGAATTACCGGAATCCCGCTTCACCCGAACCTGCATAAACAACGTATTTGTATTTGATGAGGAAGGATATTCAGATATTGCTCTAGGAACATGTTTTCATTTAAACTTTCTTACAGTTGCAATACTTTACATTCACTATTTTGCTGCAAAATCTAGGCTAAAATCACATTTTAACCAATACAAAAAACAGCTTTGAACATATGATTAGTAAAAAGTGCATACTGTTTAACGTCACTGCCTGCAAAAATTTGCAGCAAATTGGCCGAGATCTTTTTCCCTTTCAGTAATCAACAGTAACCAAAGACTTGAAATACTTCTGATACCATGTTGGCAGCCTGTCCGTAGATACTTATGATTCGGTCATAGGGACATCAGCAGCTGACTCCTCTGCACTAATCTCCTCCTTACGGGCTTCCTCTGCAGCTTTTTTGAAAACGTCAGTCTCACTTTCCTGTGATTTCTTCTCGGCTGCCCTTTTAAGCTCATCTTGTTTAGCGAATCTTTCAAACATATTACCTTGAAGATAATGAATTTATTTCATACATGTTGCATTTATAGCAGTCTGCTCGAATTAAACAGGTTTCCACTCGACATTAGTAGAAGAGAATGGTAAATTACGTGCAACATCAGCAAGACAGCCCTTCTAATACCCCGGTAACATAACACCAGTTCACTTTTGATCCTTAACAAAAGTAATACAAATATACGGAGTCACACTACATTTGTTGCTGATTGGCCTTCCGTTTACACAAGTGAGGATTCGCAAGAAATAGAGGTGAAAAAACGAACTGAGGCTCAGAATCCAATAAATAATATGCGTATGGCACAACAACACATGTAAACTTGAATGGGGATTTGCTATTCACACGAGACTGGATCACTTTGAAAACGTCTCTCAAGAAGGATCAGAAGTGACCTCGCTATCCTTGGTCTCGTGTGAACGGGAGGCATGTCCGTATCACTTTTGATAGGGATTCAAATGGGTCCAGCCTTGTGAAAACGCAGGGTCTACAAGGTATACGCTCTTTTTTCATAAGAAAAATTTTATAAGAACACCAGCCTCAAATTTGGCCAAAACTTAAGAACAAGCTAAGAACCATTCGAAGCTGGCAATTTTTGGCTCAATATGAAAATTTTATGAAATGACTACAATACTGAGAAATAATTACAAAACAAGCACATTGGCAGCACAAAGATAATGTCAGATGGTCAAGAAAGTCAAACTTTGCAACAATTAACACTAATGATAGCAAAAGAGGCTTCAAAATCATTAGAAAGTAAGAACAATTTAAGAACATTTCAGGCTGAAAATAGAGGAATATTTAAGAACAGCCAGCTTCAAATCAAATTTACTGGTTCTTATAAAAGAAAAAGAGTGTACAACGGATAAGCACGGTTCTGCTGAACACTGGAATGCATCGTACCAGCAGACAATAAGCAGTGAGCTAATTCAAGTGGTAGGAATTGAACGCATAGTAGAATCCTTAGTAGTTCTACACCCCAAAGACAGAAGATTTCATGTACCGTATTTTTTCTTCTCTTTCTCGAGTTCTTGCTTGATCTTGTTCACAGCAATGTTCAACTGGCTCTTGGCTGCTTTGTTGTTTGGATCAAATTTCAACAGGGATAAAAAGTCTCCTTTCGCCAGTTGAAATTCAGACAGTCCAATATACGCCTATAAAATGACAAATATTTGAAAAAGACTTAATCCAACAGGGGTGAAAAAATGAAAGGAAGAAAAGAAAGATCATATACCACTGAGTGTATGTAAGATGGTTTACTTCCACATGGAAGATAATATACCATCCCTGTGTAAGCACATCCACCCCATTTTAGATAATATCAATTAATAAGGCATGGACACTGCAATTAACATATATGCCACTACCGGGTCTCGAACCCGGGTTTTTGCAGACACGGAGAAGCCTACTAACCACTGTCCTAAACTAGGACAATAAGATAGCAAAGTAACCTTGATGTATTAGTAGCAAGGCATTAATTTGTGTTTCGGATTAAATACTTCTTCAGAGCCTTGTTAAATTGACATAAATTCATAAGGCATGGTCCATTTTAGATAATAGACAAGCATGTAACATGGTATACCGCCGCGTGTAAGATGAACCATGACAAGCAAGATGATACGTGTATGCCGTGTATCACTGATAAGTGTATGCCCTTGTAAAGGCAGAGTAATACGCAAGGAAGAAAACGAAACTGAAACCAAACGAATCAACATACCAATAACAATACCAATCATTCATCTCTTTTCTGATTGACATATTTCAGACTAGTTCTGGGTATATCAATCGTTAGGTTTCTGTTTCGTTCTCTCTCTGAGGTATTACTCTGTTGAGTATCAGACGAAAAGCTCAAGTAATCTATGTTTTCGCTATGCTTCCGATTTTGCCGGCTTTATTGAAGTTCTGTACCAATCAAAGACTGTAGCTTAAGTAATCAAGCACACTAACCTGCCCTCTCCTAAACAGCCCTTTCACGTTATTTGCCTCTATTTCTAAAGCCTTATCGCAGCTTTTCTTTGCATCTTGAAAGAGATTGACTTTTAACTGACATAGAGCTGCGTTCAGATGGGCTACACATTTAGATGGATTTGTTTTCTCCTTCTCTTCCTCTTTGTAGACATCTAAAACCTTAACCATCTTTTCGTATTGTGCGAGAGCTTTCTTGAAGTTGCCAGCCTGCAGATAAAGAAGATGAGAATTTAAGATACTCTTGTTCGCAGTGGTATAGCGCACCAGAGATATAATGTAAAGGTAGTGCGTTAGAGTCCTACTCAGACATTTTCACTCTCACAAATAATCTCGAAATATAAAAATTCTAAGCAAAAGGTAGCAATAGAGGCCTTGAGTTCTTATCGTTTTGGCCATTCCAGCCTCACGAATACAAAGACAATTTATTTTCCGGTCGTTTTCACTACTAGCAAGGATTTGACCGGTCCATGGATTTGATTAAAATCCAAGATTTTAAAGTGCCTATCAGGTCGGAAATTTTTTTTTCTACAAATTGTCTTAAATTGAAGCTGAGACATAAATGGTGAACTTTCAACAATTGTGCAACTTTGTAACCTTCAGATACCCTAAAAAGGGGGTTCAAAGGTGCCCCACTGTGCAGAACGTAGCGTAACATGCAGTCTGGGCCGAGCGGAATGTGTGACGTGTAATCCGGAAGGATGTTTTGCTTCGTGCACCAAAGCCATATTAATATGTCTATCGAGGAAAAGAACGCTAATCGCAAGGCAGTGCGTGCTAAACAATATCAAAACGCTGTTAATTTCGTTAAAATGAGCTTAGATTAACAACCAGAGGAAAAAAATTCTGGAAGCCAAAGTTTTGCGGATTTTGAGGAAGAAATCGAAGGACTTGTAGGTGCGGTACCCATTGATGACGACGGCGGATGCCTTTCCAGATGCCAACCGTTTCAGTCCTCTCTTACGACACACAGGGATACGATGGATGAATTCTGACCCCCCAACCAAAAGGGATATTCAGCCCTTGTTGCTTATTCAATAATATGTACTAGTTTTGGTATCTCTTAATCAGGAATTGAACTTCATTGAAAGGTAGATCTGACCAATCACGATCTGAGACTTGATGCCACGGTGGAAACATCGGCAATGGTTGGCTTTCTACAACACATGGTGAGGTTATATGAGTGAGTTCTTTAATTAAAATAACAGCGGAGGTGCCGGCCTTGGTACGTTTTGACCTGGCTTCAGGAGAACTTTGTTGCTGAAGCTTTTGATTGTTGTGGAATGCTCATCATAAATATTTTACCATGAAATACTTTTATTCGAGAGCAGTATAGTTAAATCATGCTAAAAATCTTTAGGGCATGCACAAGCTTTAAAAGAATTAAAAGAATTGTACTTGGGAGCTCTGAAATTTGAATTTATAGCTATATTTTTGCATGTTAAATGTGCTTTAATAGTACTTTAAGACAAAAAGTTACCAAATCATAATTTAGCATTCAATACAAAGAATCAAATAAGATTATTAGCAATTAATGTAAATCCAAGGGTAATAAAATATTTATCATAAGTTATTTAAGAATAAAGATTAACAGTAGAATAGGCAAAGTTTTGAAGATAAATTTTTCTCTATACACGTGAACACCAAGTTCCATTCACTACCATGCTCTCAACAAGAAGAATTCCCAGCTAATACACAACTTTGACTTTAAAAAAACTTTGACTTAAAACTTACCTTAAAAAACTGTGTTCCTTTTTCTTTGATTTTCTCTGACACTTCAAGCTTTTCCTCGACATCCATTTGATAACTTTCTTTTTCATTTTCAAATGATGATAAATATATTTCATAACAAACTTCAGCATCTCCTGGAATTCCAAACTTTTCATTTCCTTTCTCCCCAAAGCCATATTTCGATTGGATTGTTAAGAGAGCCTTTTCTCTTTTCTTCATCGTGTATAATGCTTTTTCGATCCCTTCGCAAATACCTGCCTCGTCACCTTAAAAGAGATTTTACAAGAAGTTATCATCAAAATACTAATAAGTATCTCTAAAATACTATTAGGGACTATTGGCGGGGATGACCGAGTGGTTAGATCACTTGACCCTTTTTCAAAGGGTCCAGGGTTTAAAACCACCTTCAGACCTGTCATAAAGTTTGAGGAGAGAATTAGCCATCTCTCTGTAATTCCAGGCAAAAAGGCAAAAGGAATCACGAGGTTTGGTACTAATTTGAGACACTGGTTAAACAAACAAAATTAAGAATACTAACCTTCACCAAGAATAAAACTGGCATCCTTTTCTTGAAACACTGCACCATTGTATGTGCCACGCATGTGTACTAGGAAAAAATGTTATATAGATGTGAATAATTTCAGTTCAAATTTTATGTACACAGACCTGGCAGTGAGAATTTAAGTGAGCAATTTTTGCCCATTTTTGCCCATCTTTCTCATTTAAATCAGGTGCCTTTGGCCTTTATATGGGCATGATGTATGGGAAAACATCTTAATAAATTTTACCACCATGAAAAAAAAGGATAATTGCAAATTTCCCCAAAGCACAGAAAGAATCATATTGTTTAAGAGCCACTTTTAAATTGATCAAACTCCTTATGTTAAGTGCTAAAGACATTAACTACCATCTGTAAGGTCTTTGCTATGACTCAGCCATAGATAAAATCAAAAACCTTCTCACGCAGTGGCAGGTATTTTACCATTTGACTGCTAGACCTGAAATGTTTCTAATTGAGGAAATATCAAGTGCAAGGTTGGTAGAGAGGTAAGATCACTCAACCTTTGTACACAGGGTTGTGGGTTTAAAACCACCTTCAGATCTGTCACCTCAATGTAAACTTGATGAAGCCAGAAATGCATTGGTTTCCAAAAACATTGCGCAAATATACAAGCCCCTTGATCTTACAATAAACATACGCTGCAAGGCGATCCTTTGTCAGGAATCTTAAAGCTGGTTTGTGGAGCAAGTAGCTACATCATGAAATTCAGAGTTGATGTGAACCAGAACATGTAAAAGTGGTCTTGAAAATCAGTATTTTGAACCAACACGGGCCAATGGTTCAAATCATTTGATGGTCCTAATGCAAACCGTCCAGACATGAAAGGGTTTAAGAGGGCTGGGATTATCTATTTCTTAGCAAAATAATGCAAGTATGAGGACCCATTCTGGTAACACAATATTTTTAGATGTTCTGAAATATATTGTCGTTCGAAACTGAATAATTTCCTCCTTTTGTATACTTTCTTGTGTGGGCAAATTCAAAACTGCGCGAAAATATAAATCTTTGTGGGCGAATCCAAAATAGTGCGAATTCAAGTACATGCGAATTATAATACACCAAGAAATTTAATACACACAAAGTATTTTGAAATTCATCAATTCATAGTAAACAGCTCTCTACATATTCTTCTGTCTTCAGATCTATCTACACAAGTATGTTAGTGGAGGGATTGTCTAGTGGTAAGATCACTTGACCCTTGTACAAAGGGTTGTGGGTTTGAAACCACCATCAGATCTATCAAATAAAGTGTGAGGATAGAATTTGCCAACTCTCTGTAATTTAAGGCATAAAAGGCAAAAGGAATCACAAGGTGTGGTCACATGGAGAGAAAGGGCCAGGGTTGCACTGCTCGATTTGTCTATCTATTCAGTTGACCCTTTAAGTATTTGCCTATTAACTATAAAGGGCGTTAGTTAATGGTATCTATTGTAGTATCATATACCTGTCACTTTGGCATCCTCTTTTGGCTTATTGAACCCTTCACCCTTAGTCAGACATTTCTTGAGCACACCTCCGTCTTTAGTAATATCCTCATCCTTCCAGTAGAACAATTCAACTTCAAATACGAGAGTCGCATTTGCGGGAATCTTGGGAGGGGAGCCAGCAGCCCCATAGGCATACTCTGGAGCACATGTCAGCAAACAGACTTCCCCTTTCTTCATTGTTTCAACTCCAATGTCCCATCCTTTTATGACATTGCCTACCAACAAAAAATATGATGCATGAAATTGACCATAAAAGTTTGATTTCATAATCTTAGAACATTGATTGCATGGATTTAATAAAGCTTTTCATGAATCAATTCAAAATCAAAAATCTAAATCAAAAAAATTGTATTTGTTTTTGTTTTGAAAAGCAGCTCAGAGAGGGTTATCACCCAAAATAGGGGCTACCAACAAACCCTCAACTCGTTTGAATTTGCTTTGCAGGCAAGGAAAGTTTTCCTTTGATCCTAGGGCAAGCGAGAAATTACGCAAAATTTTCCTGCAAAGATGCATTGATTGTTGCAATTTCTAGAATAGGTTTGGAAAAGGTTAAGCTTCAGAATTATCTATCTGGGTGAATTTCATAAAGGCAAGTAAGGAATTGATTATTTCCTGAGAGTGATGGTTACATGGTCAGATAGGTTTTCCTGGCAAGTACTTGTTGAAACCCTAAGGAACTATCACACCAGAGAAAATATTTTTCTAAGACTGAGGGTCTTTGCAGTTGGCAGATTTTGCTACGGGCCTTGCAGCATATCTGTGATTGGGGGCTAATAACAAAAATTGACCACGCTCATTGTTAACACGCTCATTACATAGGCTTTAGGGTATTATAGGGAGGGGGCTAAAGCTTACCCTTTCATTATGGCACTGCAGCCCCTGGTTTTTGCCTAGTCTGACAATTGTTTTTGGTAAGTCTTTTGAAGTATGCAGCATATTAATGTTGATTTTACCATTTCTAAACTCAATAGTAGTGCAACACTCTTTTTTTATAAGAACAATTTTATAAGACACAAGAGCCTCAAATTTTGCCAAAACTTAAGAACAAGAGCTAAGAATAAACGGAGATGACAAATCAAAGGTTAATATAAGGATCATAGGAAATAATCATGGTACTGGGAGATAATCATAAAACAAGCAGATTCACACAAGACATGTTAGATGGTCAAGAGAGTTCACATTTGTACTAATTAATACAACTGGTAGTGAAACAGGCTTCCAAATCGTGGCTAGACTGCACTTTAGTAGACAGAATTTTGTTACCTGATCGGTTATTGAATTGAATTTTTTGCTGCATAGCAACAACAGGACGGATAAAAGTTGAGTTGCAGAAGAAGTTTTCGAGGACTCAAAAACAAACAAACTTCGTGAACTAGATATCAACTGCTGAATTTAACAGGGGGTTTTTGGGGCTTGCCCCCAAGAAAGAAAGAAAACTAAAGAGCAAAGTCGTCGAAACTGTTATTTAAATTGGTGCAAGCTGCCAAAGACTGGAGTGGTTCTCGCTCTTTAACTTTGTAAACTTGAGAAATTAGTTTGAAGAACTTTAGAAAGCGATCGCTGCTTGGCTTCAAGTATTGTTTCCTTATGCAGTATTCTGTGAAATATGTGTCGTACATATCTTTTCTGGTGCCGAATTTTGGGAGAGATTTTTTGTTTTAAGCCAATTCAAGATTTTTTCCTTAGTTTCGCAAATTTTATATACTGTATATCGTCGTAGACTAAGACCATTTTTGTTTGTTTACAAGGTATCAAATTCTTCCTACTTACTGGCTAATTTTCATTGGTCACTCGAATTTTCAATTGTCTAAAATGACGAATCAGGGCAACGGTTTAGAATTCAATTCAATTTTTGTAGGTAACAGAACTCTGTCCGCTAAAGTGCAGTCGTCCCCAAATCGTTATGAAGTAAGAACAATTCAAGAACATTTCAGGCTGAAAATAGAGGAATATTGAAGAACTGCCAGCTTCAAACCAATTTTACTGATCCTTATGAAAAAAGAGTGCATGCTAGCAGAGGAAAGGGGAAAATTGCCAGTCTGCGGAGTATGGCACTTTTCGACGAGATCTCTGGTGTGCACAAGCAAAATTGCCGGTGTGCCGGTGTGCACCACCAAAAATTTCTGGTGTACTGGTGTGCACCGACTATTTTTCCCTGGTGTAGTCAAAATTTGGGAAATTTGCATTTCAATTTAAAAAATGCGAAGTAGCCTCGCGTGCCCTTTCTTCTGTTGCCCTTTCTTCTGTTTGTCTGGGTCATTCCAATAGAGGCCCAATATCAGCGTGGGAGACTCGGTAAAGATTTACCTCTGTAAAATTGTTTAGAATTAAAATGATATTGGCATCCTATTTCTGGTTAAGTAGGTAATCATTAAATTTATCTCATGGGTCATTACGTCATTGATTTAGAAAAACTTAATCTTACAGACAATACAGCACTCAAACACCTAATTTCTAAACAATGGTTTTGATTACCCAATGACAAATAAGGATACGGAATCTCATTGAGGAAGCAGGAAAGTATGATGTGACTCTGAATCAACTCATCAGTGCATTTTTTCGGCAAGACTGCGACCTTTTATGGTCATGGGTAGAAAGTTTATGTGAGTAAACCTCTCAGGGTATTTTTAGTGCAAAGTATAATGTAATGCTTTCCAAAACAGAAGACGTTGTAGTTGCTATAAATTGAGCACCAAATGAAAGTTTCTCCAGGAGTCCAATATAGAGCTAGTTTTAATTCTTATATCGTTGAATGTCCTGTAAGATTCATGATATCTCAAAATCGTATATACAAAACACTTACGTTTTATTATTTGTTGATATTTTCTATGGGGCCACACCCGGCCACGCCCATCTTATCTGCCACACCCAAATACACCCGGTGTGCAACAGGTTTTGGAAAAAATTATCTCTGGTGTGCACTTGCCATACTCTGCAGACTGGGAAAATTGAAAAGCCATTCATACATACCCTCCCCGAGCTTGAAGTTGAATAGTTGATCTCTATCTCTGCTGGAATCAAACACCTCTCCGGACAAGAGTTTCCCGGTGTAGTGGACGAAAACTTCGCTGCCCAATCCAGGCCCATCCCCCTCGCCTTCCTTCACAACTTTTTTGAGGACTCCACCATCTTTTTCCGGAGAAATGTCAATGCCACTATCTGAAGGAGGGTTATCTTCGTTCTTCATCTGCTCAACCTGATCTGAAGACATTTTGATAACGAAGTAACTGGCTTGTTCTGGGCCAAATTCGACAACTCACATGCGCCGGAAAGCAGGAGTGAAAGGAAGGGGGATTTCCAAGTGAACAAATTTAGGCCCATGCTTCGTAAAAATCGAAAAGGAGGTTACACGTGCTGAGAACTTGAAATGAGGCTGCAGAGTTGGACATAACTTCAATGCTTGCACGCAACAGCCTTCACTTGCAATGTCTTGTTTCACAGATTAAGTGCTTACAAAGCCATTTAATTTGCAGCTAATTGAATCGATGAATTTCAAAGTATAAGTTTTCAATTATTTGGCTTTTGTGAAATCTTTTCAATTAATAGATAGAGGATTTTATATTGTCCCTCAAGGATTCTGCGTTTTTGGCAAATACGATATAATTGCACTGCTCCATCAGTCCTGTACTATTGTAGTTTTGGCAATATCTAGCCTCTTCTAGAAAAGGATTCTAGATATCAACACCATAAATGCTTTGTCGGCTTCCATGAGCATCAACTCTTCAACTGCCATCAAAAGCCCCTTGTTTACTTTCGCTATGTTGATGACACTTTTGCGGTTTTTGAAAAAGAGTCTGAATGTGATATTTTTCTTGCCAAACTCAACTCATTGCATCAGTCTCTAAAATTCACCTTTGAAAAGGAGGAAAACAACTCCTTGCCATTTCTTGACGTTTCTGTGGAGAAAACTGAACCTGGTTTTCTTACCAGTGTTTACAGGAAACCAACTTTTAGCGGCCTATATACACGTTGGGATTCCTTTTGTGCCAAACAAATCAAAATTAATTTGATTAACACCTTGGTTCACCGGGCACTTATGATCTGTTCCGAACCAAAACTCAATTTAGAATTGGCAGAAATAAAATCTACCCTCATCAACAATGGTTATCCAGAAGACCTCATTTCGGCTTGCTTTCGTAATAAAATCGCAGGTTTCTCGGCTGACAAAAAGATTGGTCCACAAAAGTGCCCTGTTTATCTAAAACTGCCTTACATTGGCAACGTCTCTTTGCGATTCGAAAGACAAATTAAAACAGCCATAACCAAGTGCTACGCTACGGTCAGCCCCCGTCTCGTCTTTTCCTCTAAGAAGATAATCCCATCCATCCGCAAAGATAGTGTGCCTACCACACAAAACAGCCTAGTAGTTTACGAATACTCGTGCCGGTGTGATGCCAGGTACGTAGGTCGCACATCTCAGCGGTTATGTGATAGGGTTAAACAACACGTGCCGTCTAGCATACGCAACAAAACTGTTCCTCAACGAGAACAACCATCTCGCGCCTCTAAACCAAAAAGTTCACTAAAACATGACTCTGCTATAGGTCAACATTTGCTCGACAACCCAGAGTGTGCTAAAGCCTACAGTGAGAATTGCTTTCGAATAATTGGCAGAGCAAGATCTACCTTTCACTTAGCTATTTTGGAATCTGTCTACATAAAAACCAGGGATCCCCTATTGTGTAGACAGAAGGAGTTCGTTTTCGCCTTAGGACTCTTGAAATAATCTTATTGGTCAGCTCACTGTATCGTTGGTGTTGATTGGTTTTCCCACACCATACCAATCATTCACCTCTTTTCTGATTGGCCTATTTCGATCCACATCTGGGTATATAAATCAGTTAGGTTTCTATTTCGTTCTCTTTCTGACGTATTACTCTGTTGAGTGTCAGACGAAAAGCTTAAGTAGTATCTATGTGTTCGTTTCATTATGGTTCCGATTTTTCTGGCTATACTGAAGTTCTGTACCATCCAAAGACTGCTTATTATATTGTATTGTATGCTATTTATTGTTACTTTAATTGAAACGTAGGAAGAATTTACAAATATAAACTAACATAGGAGACTTTTAGGTTGCATTAGACATCATCTGCTACATAATGAGCACGCTCGGCTCATTTTTTTCAAAGGAACCACGTTTTCACCAAATCTTTAATTTTTTTGGGGCTGATTTGACATCACCTGGAAGTGCATTTCAAACTTAGGCCCTGGAAATATTGGGATTTGATTCCATAAAATTTGTAGTAAACAATGATATGTTTGCCTATCGGAGTTCTCCACGACTCTGATAATTCATATATGTTTTTCTTTAGCAATAGGTGTTGCTGAATTTACATCTCCATAAGAGAGCAAGCCCAAGCCCATAGTAATAGATATGCAATTTCAATATACAAATAACATTTTCCAAATCACCAGCAACTATAGAGACTTCATTTTGCTTCATAACTTTTATTATCTGCTCAGTCTGTTCCTTTGCTCTACAATTGTAAACACATACTTTCGAAGTCAACTTTGACTGCTGCAACTGTTTTTCCTAATACTTTTATCTCTTATACAAATCACCATGCGATCTCTAATAAGGCTGTCTTCAAGTGTATCACAGTTACATTTTTTTGCTAATGTTCGAAGTTAGGAAAGATAAGTATCTATACTATATTTCTTGAACTCTTGAATTAAACTTGTAACGCTCGTATGTCTCATTGGTTTCACCAACATGATAATTTTTAAATTTCTCAATAATTTTAGCTGGATTTCCTTTATAAGCATCAGCAGCAAACGTAAAACCATCAAATAATTCAATTGCAACTTTATTCATGACTCAACATCTCATGCTTATGGTAGTCATTAGTAGACTTGAATCACTTTAAGTGGTTGTACACTACACTACTTCACCACTATCAGCAACTGTAACTTTATTCATGACTCAACATCTCATGCTTGTGGTAGTCATTAGTAGACTTGAATCAATTTAAGTGGTTGTACACTACACTACTTCGCCACTATCAGCAACTGTAACTTTATTCATGATTCAACATCTCATGCTTATAGACGTCATCGGGAAACTTGAAACACTTTAAGTGATTGTACACTACACTCCTTCGCCACTGTCAGCAACTGTAACTTTATTCATGACTCCTCATCTCATGCTTGTGGTAGTCATTTGTAACCTTGAATCACTTTAAGTGGTTGTACACTGCTCTACTTCGCCACTATCAGCAACTGTAACTTTATTCATGACTCCTCATCTCATGCTTATAGACGTCATCAGGAAACTTGAAACACTTTAAGTGATTGTACACTGCTCTACTACGCCATTATAATCAACTGTAACTTTATTCATGATTCAACATCTCATGCTTATAGACGTCATCAGGAAACTTGAAACACTTTAAGTGGTTGTACACTGCTCTACTACGCCTCTGTCAGCAACTGTAACTTTATTCATGATTCAACATCTCATGCTTATAGACGTCATCAGGAAACTTGAAACACTTTAAGTGGTTGTACACTGCTCTACTACGCCTCTGTCAGCAACTGTAACTTTATTCATTATTCCATATCTCATGCTTATGAACGTCATTAGTAAACTTGAATCACTTGAATTGTTGTACACTGCTGTGCTACGCTACTAACATTAGGGATAACTAGCTCCATCCCTACTGCTTATGGACGTCATCAATAGTCCCCTGATACTTGAATGGTTGCAGCCGGGGGTAGACTCCGTATAAATAATCGCTTGATTCTTTCTCGAAATCTCCGGTTGGCCGAGAAGAAGACGATTGCGTTATTGGCGTGGTTTGAGAGAAACAACAACCTTGCAAACCTCGTCAGTAGCACAGACCTCCTTCCCGCGAAACTTGCAACACTGATCAGCACAAAAGCAGGCACGAAGCTGACCACATAATACACGGATATCAGCAAAATAGGCTTGGTAATGTTTTGGTTTATGTTCGGACGTAGAGCGTTGCGGCGATTGGCTACATTATTCACTCGATTTATCCGCATTCTGTCAACCCTCCATGTTCTAGCATTGATTATAACAGTGGCAATCACGCAACACATAAGAAGGAGCTGAAACAACACTTTGACATCGCTTCCAAACATTCGCCCCATGCACGAGCTTTGATCTGCAGTTAACGGATTTGAATTATCAGTGATAATCTCTATAACAGAGCCAATTATTGTCACGCATACCCAAGAACAACTGACTAGTGTGATGCCCACACGCCTTGAGAATATTGCATTTGCCGTGAACGGCTTTGCCACTGAATAGTAGCGACTGGTGGCTATAAACACATGGGAAAAGTGGCTTAGCAATGTGAACATCCATTGTCGAGGACTGTCGTACCTACAGAGAACATCGACGGTTGTCAGTTTAATGTCGATGTACCCAACCGCTGCAGTGAGACAGCCAAGTGAAGCTATGAGGTCGATGATGGCTGCGTTTGAGATTAGGAGCCTTGCCTGGCAAGTGTTACCGAACACCTCATTTTTATATACGATGATGAGTATGAGTATGTTTCCAATGATGCATATGATGAACAACACTGACATTGCAACGCAGAAGACATAGCTCCACTCTGTCACTGGGTATGTAGACATTTTATCATCTAATGATCACCACAAATTGTTCAGTTTCTAAACCCGAAAAATGATGATACAGTGTCATTTTATGATGTCAGCTAGCCTTGAAACCTCTTCATCAATCAAATATGGTTTTCCAATTTGTCACCCAAAAAATGAGACTCTGCAACGTTATGTCGAAAGCAACCAGCAGCGTTTGGAACATCTGAAGTCGTTTATTCTGGAACATTTGTGAATTCAAATGTGATTAAAAAACGTTTGCTTAGCTCTACTTTGAAAAAGGATATGATGATATTTCATCAATCAAATATTATCAAAGGTTTTTCAATTTGTCACCCAAAAATGAGGAGACTCTGCAACGGTATGTTGAAAGCAATCAGCAGCGTTTAGAACATCTGAAGTTGTTTATTCTGGAACATTTGTGAATTCAAATGTGATTCGAAAACTTTTGCTTAGCTCTACTTTGAAAAAGGATATGATGATATTTCATCAATAAAATGTGATCAAAGGTTTTTCAATTTGTCACCAAAAATGATGAGATTCTTCAACGGTATGTCAAAAGCAACCAGCAGCGTTTGGAACATCTGAAGTCGTTTATTCTGGAACATTTGTGAATTCAAATGTGATTAAAAAACGTTTGCTTAGCTCTACTTTGAAAAAGGATATAATGATATTTCATCAATAAAATATGATCAAATTTTTTCAATTTGTCACCCAAAAATGAGGAGATTCTGCAACGGTATGTCGAAAGTAATCAGCAGCGTTCGGAACCTCTGATGTATTTTCATTATGCTTTTGCATAGCTCTTTTTTGACAAAGTGTATGAAGATTACTTGAAAATCACAGATCAACAATATTATTCAATATCTCAGCAAAGATGAACATGCTCTGGCAATGTTATAGTATCAGTTAGCATTGAAAACTCTTAAGTCGTTTATTCTGGATACCTTCAGAAATGATTCAAAAAGACTTTTGCTCAGCTCTACTTTAAAGATGATATGGAACCTACGTCGCCAATCACAAAGTTTCTTTGATTTTCACCCGAAAATGATGAACGAGTAATACTTTCCAATGTTTTGTTGTCAGCAGTAGCCTTTTAACCTCTGAGATCGTTTCTTTTTTGATTTGATATATTAAGAAATAATTCAAAAGCTTTTAAGTGGCTCTACTTTGACAGATGATATACAGATATTCGACCACTCAGATATCATCAAATATTCTTTGATTTCTACCCAAAAAATGATAATAGTCTGCAATGGTATTTTGTCAGTTACCAACAGCATCGGAACCTCTGAGGCCGCGTAATCTGGAACATCGATAACTGTTAAAGTGGTAGAAAATTTTTGCCTTTCTCTTCTTTGACAAGTGATATGAATTTATCTCACCAATCACGAAAGTTTCTTTTATTTCTCACCAAAAAATGATAATAGTCTGCAATGGTATTTTGTCAGTTACCAACAGCATTGGAACCTCCGAGAACGTTCCTTTGTCACATCAATACCTTCAAAAAAAACGAAAAAAGCTTTTCAGAAGCTAAGTCTACGTTCAAGATGCTACACTCTTTTTTTATAAGAACCAGATAACTTTTTCTGAGGCTCGATGTTCTTAATTTTTTCATAATTTGAGCCTCGAATGTTCTTAAAAGTTTTCTTATTTTAGCAGCAATTTTTTTCCAAAAAATTTATTGGAAACTAAATACAGTACAGTGTACAGTATAGTTAAGTATAGCTTTTAAGAGAAAATTTCTCATCCGAGGCTGAGCATGTTCTAAATTTGTTCTTATTTTTTTGGGAAATCGAGCCTTAGTGTTCTTATAAAGTGTGTTCTTATAAAAAAAAGAGTGTAGCCTTGGAAAGCTAAAAACCCTATTTCTAGCAGGTGCACAGGATCAGGATCCCTAGTTTAACTTTCCTTCCAAAGGACGATGGAATGAGTCGTTTAGTTGAGAGACACCAAACCGTACGTTGAGCCCACTTGATCAAGCTTCGCTAAATATAGGAAAGCGCAAAACGATTGAAGTTTTCTGAATTCGCTTCATTGAAAAGTAATACTCTCAACAATAAGCTTTTCAGCTTTTGAATATCTTAAAACGTTAAAGGTATTATTTCTCTCTAATACAATGTTAATCTTAGATGTAAATTTTTGAGCTAAAAACCCCCATACAGTATTCAACGCGTGGTATTTGTTCACAATTTGGTCTATATGTAATTCAAATCTCTATAGCATTGGTTTGTGTATACCTGAATCACAGTCCTCGAAATACAGAAGTACAGAGCGATGATTAATGTTAGAAATGAGAATAGCTCTTTGTTACTCAAAGTATTACTTGAGACTTATATTAACGATATGAAGCTTTGAGAGCCAGTATACATTCTCACTTCTTCTCTAATTAGAATTTCAAAATGATTTTTTTTTAAATAAATAGGATAAATATTAATTCCGATCAATTGAAAGGCTTTTTACTTACAGTTACTCAAATCACCACAGCCAATCTTTGAATTTCGTAGCTTGTTTCATTTTTCCAACATATTTTTTCATCACACTTTCCAATATCATTTATAAACTTTTAAACAAATTCATCCAGAATACTTGTCTAACATCCTTAAATCAACAAAACAATTACATTGCATTTTCTAATACCATCTTTGCAAATCAAAAAAATAACATCTCCCTGCAGTATTAGTTTTTATCATTTGCAACACCTGCTCAAGAGCTAGATAGCCAACAGCGCTGACAATTTTAAGACTTTCCTACGTAGCATACATACTCGGGGGGACACTACCTTTGTAAGTGGATGGGGATTTGATTGTTTTGTTATCTGTTATGTTTAATAAATGAATTTCAGGCCCTGGTTACACAGCTCAGTATTTGAATGAGAATGGGGAAAACCTATTCGTTTCGGCCTTGCGTTCATACTCAAACGCTTGAACCACGGAGATGTTCGAATACGCAAACAAATACGCACACTTGCAAATACGGTACGTATATGGAATACGCTCAGTTTTCGGTGTGAGCACGATATAAAGAGACATTTGAATACGAGGGTATTCTTTCAATAGAAAATATTTGTCAGAAGCATCGTATTTGCCTTGAGCAATGTGAAAAATTCATCGTATTCATAGCGTATTTGCCTGAAGCGGAGCAGTGTGAACAGGCACTGTTTTTCGTCTTCAGATTCGGAGACAAACAGATACAGAGCATTATGAACGAAGCCTTAGACACAGGGACATAGGGACACAGGAGAGTACAAACATGCTTTTCCTCGAACTATTGCTAGCTCGAAATAGAGACACTAGTCTTTGGATGTGAAAAACTTAGACAATATGTCTATGGCCAAAAAATTCGATATTTATAACGACCACAATCGATCGATCCATCGATCTTCAACAAAACATTGACAAAGTACCCCACGTGAATTCAGCGTTTCCTGCTCCGATGCCAGCGGTAATACTTTGAGATGCATCAAAGGAAGGGATGTTACGATATTTCACATAAGGTGGACCCCTTTCAATGTTTACATTTTTTGAGAGGCAAATCAGATTCTTTTGGAATGCAAAATAGGACCAAAATAAAAAGTAACATCTTTTGACAATAAATTCAATGCCAATTGTTCAGTAAACAAAGAAACCGAAGGGCGTGAAATGTAAACATTGAAAGGGGCCTGTAATGCTGTCACAATAGGGTTGGCGTATTTACATAATCGAAGAAAACAGCACGTTTCTATTCCGCTGTTTAAAATTCATTTAGTAAACATGATATTACCTTTCTTTAGTCAAAGTGTATCGAAAAAGATAGTGTGGAAACCTATTGTTGTATGTCTTTGTTTGACAATTGATGTTGAGCAGTACTTCATCGACGTATGTCTAATTCTCTCTATTTACTTTTAAAATTTAACATGTAAATATTGCCTACATAAATATGATGCTGACTATTATAAAATCTTTTCTAAATAACGAATATTTCTGGCTGGGGAACGAAAAGAAGCGTTTTGGTCTATTCGCTCAACCATGACCCTGTTGGCTAAAACAATGGTAAAACCAAAGACTGTGCACTCTCAATTTTGGAAAAGTTGTACAAAAAGATACAACAATAGGTTTCCACACCATCTTTTGCTATACACTTTGGTTTAGTTAGATCCATCACGTCTGGCTGTACATAAAACTCACTAAAAAGGCAAGAGTCATGGAGCTTAACTCTAATTGGTTTCCGTGGCTTTGCAGCTATATACATTGCTTTATCTACGTCTGAATCATAGTGTGGTAAACAGGAGTACAGAGTGCTGATACATGAGGAACTAGGAAGGAAACTGGCTCTCTGTTGCTAAAAGCTGTTGGGTCGCTGATAGTCGATAGGCAATACACTTACTATCTTCTTCAGGTATTGGTTTATGTGAAGAGCACGATGGGCCCACTGAAAAGGTAGACCAATCGAAGCAATGCATTGGCAGTTGATAGGTTAATACGCTTACTATCTTCGTTAAGGTATTGGTTTATGTGCAAAAGCACAAAGGGCCCACTAAGAAGGTAGATTAATCAAAGCAGTGCATTGGTACTTGATAGGTAAATACACTTACTATCTTCTTCAGGTACTGGTTTATGTGAAGAGCACGATGGGCCCACTGAAAAGGTAGACCAATCGAAGCAATGCATTGGCAGTTGATAGGTATATACACTTACTATCTTCGTAAGGTATTGGTTTATGTGCAAAGCACGATGGGCCTACCGAAGAGGTAGACCAATCAAAGCAATGCATTGGTAGTTGATAGGTAAATACACTTACTATCTTCGTGAGGTATTGGTTTATGTGACAAGCACGATGGGCCCACTGAAAATATAGACCAATCGAAGCAATGCATTGCCAGTTGATAGGTAAATACGCTTACTATCTTCGTTAAGGTATTGATTTATGTGCAAAAGCACAAAGGGCCCACTGAGAAGGTAGATTAATCAAGGCAGTGCATTGATAGTTGATAGGTAAATACGCTTAGATACGTTTACTATCTTCTTAGCAAGTACAACTTGATCCTTCCTGTCGATGTGATCACACCTCGTGAATCCTTCTTTCTTTATGCCTGGAATCACAGATAGCTGGAAAGCTCTCTTCTCACACTTTGTGACAGGTCTAAAGGTGGTTTCGAACCCTGGAAAGTTTTAACAAGGATCAATTGATCTAACCCTTCGACCATTCCCAATCCCTCAAACCTTTTCGCACATCAAACAGACATCGAGTCTATCTAAAGATTAGCTAAATGATTAGAAATTCTGTCTAACGATTGCGAAAGCATGAAACTTTGAATCAGAGAACGAGTCTGTGTCGTGTCTTCGTGTCTCTGATCAAGCATCGTAGCAAGAGGCCTACATTTATACACATAAAATAAATACAACTAATCAAAAACGAATCTACTGCTGAATAAGCAATCAAGGAAGAAGAAATTTGATTGTTATATTTATTACATCAGAATTAGAAAAAAGGAACGAGCTAAACCAAAATTCTACTAGGGATATTTTCAAGTAATGCATCTGCAGGTTAAACTATATAAGGTAGACTTTTGTTTTGAAGGGGCTTCCCGAAAACGGGTTCCTAAAGGAGTACAGGAGACCGAATAGGAACGCAATGGAGGTACAGTAGAATCCCGATAACTCGAACATGCGATAACTCGAACTCTCGCCAACTCGAACAGATTTGGCAGTCCCCTTGAACCTTATTCATGTTATGAAGAGCCTCGATAACTCGAACATTCGATAACTCGAACTATTCTGATTGTCCCTTGCTTGTTCGAGTAATCGGGATTCTACTGTATTTGTATGCAAATCATGGATCACTTTCTAACGACTAAACTTGAAAGTTCTAGCAGTATTTATGCTGCATCATTTAGTAATGTCTTTCAACTATTGATTCTGATTGAAGGAGAATCAAATAAACAGTGTATTTTCCTAGATATGGCAGCTTGAAAATTGGTTCAAAGAAAGGCCACTAGAAATGGGTATAGAAAGATGTTCCAATGTATCGATAATCACTTTGCCCTTGGTATTTCTAACCCGTTCCCCCACCCTACAGTACTGGCTATCACCCCATAGAACTGAATAATGGTACCCCTCAACAGTGCTGAAAATCCTCCACAATACTGAAAAACCTTCCCTACTAGTACTAATGGAATACCCCATAGTACTGACGATATTCTTCGCAGTACTGAATGTCCTCCACAGTACTGATCGTATCCCCTGACAGTAATAAACATCCTCCAGAGTACTGGATGAAGTACTGATGATATCCCCCGCAGAACCAAATTTTCTCCAAAAGACTCTATCCCCACATTACAAAATATCCTCCACAGTAGTGGACATCTTCCAGAGTATGGAACACTCTTCACAGTACTACACAGACGTCTCCCAAGGTGATACTCTCTATAATTGACTGACCATATGTTGAAAATGATTGCACAATAATCTTTATCCTTGAGATTTTGAGTGGAGTTTCGAGCGGATAAGTCTTCTTAGTGCGAACTTACTGTTAAGATTATCCAGAAAAACGAATTTGCAACACCTGTCTAAAGCCTGAGCTCCAAAATGTCGGTTCCCTTCTCATTACGTTTTGGTTCTGACAAGCCTGCAAATGATGAGGGTTTTAAAACTTTGCAAAGCATGCTGGGTCTTAGTTAACTCTGTGTGAGTGCGGGATAGAAATATATCCATTTCAAAAGTTGAACGCAGCCGGTTTGAATCACATTCTGCGTAAATAGTGTTCCGTTTTTTATCCTAACATTCAACAGCTGGATTATAGTTCTGTGGAGTTATTCAGCCATCAGTATTGTGAAAGAAATTCAGGGGAAATCAAGAGCACAGTGGAGGTAATACCAAAAGTGCTTGTGGTTTCTATTGATATCCACTCAGTGCTGCTACTTCCCCCTATATAGTACTGATGATATCCCCAACAAAGTACTGAACACCATGTAATGTATTGATGCTATCCCCCCAGTATTGATGATATCCCCCACAGTGCTGAACATCTTCCACAGTACTAATGGCATCCCCCACATTACTGATGATTTCCCCACAGTACTGAACATCTTCCACAGTAGTTACCTATTCTCGCCCAATTAGCCACTCTTCCTCCCGAATCACTAAGAAACCCGAGTGCGAAGGAAGATCGCTATTCGAGAGGAATAGTGACTAACGGGTGGCTTCACTTCACTTCACTTCACCACCATAGGGGGCTGGCCGCATGTTTCCTAAAACAATTTTCTCTACAGTTATATAAGACTATGGAATGCTTGAAGATAGTATGTACCTGTATAGTCCAATGGAGGGACCTGCGTGAAAGTGAAGTGGAAGACGCCTAACCGTTGGAAAATTAAACGTCGCCTAGGGAGGAGGGCGGGTCGCTTTGAAGCCTTACAGCTTGTTGCGTAGAAGAAGGGGAGAAAAGCCCACGCCCTGGGTTTTATCTTCTTGCTAAAGCCCCAGGGGGTATGAAGGTAAGCAGTAAAGCCTCCTGAGGGTGACAGATATTGTCTTCCTACGTTGTTTCGAGAATCTAGAGTTTCCACTGGGGCGAGAATACTAATGGCATCCATCACAGTACTGAAGATATCCCCCACAGTACTGAACAGCTTTCACAGTGCGAATGGCATCCCCCACAGTACTGA
Source organism: Pelagia noctiluca (assembly GCA_963924455.1). Classification (NCBI taxonomy): domain Eukaryota; kingdom Metazoa; phylum Cnidaria; class Scyphozoa; order Semaeostomeae; family Pelagiidae; genus Pelagia; species Pelagia noctiluca. The sequence goes on along the minus strand of OZ004329.1, from coordinate 12,346,088 downwards.
TGATATCCCCACAGTAGTACTGAACATCTTCCACAGCACTGAACATCTTCCAAAGTGTTGAAAATCCTCCACAGTACTGATCACCCTCAATAGTACTGACCACCCTCCACAGTGCAAAATAGACGTTCCCTGGGGGGATTATGTGAGTGAGAACTTATACAGGAATGAACAAGCAAGGTAATTGAATAAGCTTTCTCTATGCAGTGCTCGATTATCGAGCGTGACATACACAAGCCCATTTTTAATGATATTCTTTCAAACGAAGCCTTCCGTGGGATAAAATTCCATCTCTACACGTTCATGACGCTTGTGTTCTTATCCATTCCTTTATGTTGAACACGAAATCCCATCAGTCAGAATCACATACCTTAGTAGAGGTTGTATTCCGCTTTTTATGCAAAACCTCTTAAACCTCAAAGAAGCTTGATATGAATTTTGAGGGATTTAAGAACGAAGAAGGGATAATATTTTCAACTAAGCATTAATTCAACATAGGGATACCATCAGTACATTGGAGGGTGTTCAGTACTGTAGGGGATACCATCAGTAGTGTGGCGGATACCATCAGTACTTTGGGGAATACCATCAGTACTGTGGGGGATACCATCAGTACTGTGGAGGTATACCATAAAGTACTGTGAATGGATACCATCAGTACATTGGAGGGTGTTCAGCAATGTAGGGGGATACCATCAGTCCTGCAAGCAAGCAAGCAAGCAAGCAAGCAAGCAAGCAAGCAAGCAAGCAAGCAAGCAAGTAAGCAAGCAAGCAAGCAAGCAAGCAAGCATTATTATTTGTTAACACAGGTTAGGGTTTCTGGCAGCTTTACAGCTGATGTGGACCTGCAGCTTGTGCCCCCAGAATTAATATTCTAGAACGAATATCCTGGGTACTCATTAACCGACCTCTGAAGGATGGACAGCTGAGTTGGCTGATGGCTTGTAGTTCATGATTCCGACCGTTCGTGGATTCGAACCCACTAAGGTTACCCTTCAAGGATTAGAAATCCAGCGCCTTAACCATTAAGCTACACCACCGCTATGGGGGACACCACCACCACAACACCACCACCGCTGTGGGGGATACCATCAGTACTGTGGAGGGATACCATAAGTCCTGTGTCGGATACCATTAGTATTGTGGAGGGATACCATCAGTACTGTGGAGGGATACCATAAGTCCTGTGTCGGATACCATTAGTATTGTGGAGGGGTACCATCAGTACTGTGGTGGGGGATACTGACCGATAAGATTCTGTGTTTACTGCATCTTAAGGGCTGGCCTCATATTGTGTGCTTTTCATAGAAAAGTATAAAATATTAAATCCTCCACCGTGAAAATTACAAACTCGACCTTCTTGGCTTATCCATCAGGTGTCGATTCTCGATAACTTTGGAGAGGATGCAGAATATTTTACTGGCCTCAAACTGGTGTGCTTTGCAATAGGATTCCCCAGCCTCGGCTTCACTTGACTCTGACACTCAACCGTATTCGATAGCCTTCGTCTGAAGGATTCTGGGATATATACTGTCATTACCTTCACAATTTCACTTTTCACACTCTTGTTCATCAAGCCATGAAAAACGAAGAGAAAAAAACCTTGAAAAGAGGCTGTAATGCAAAAGATGTATTGAAACACGACATGTGATTCGGCAACCGATAACACGCCGAACACCCAAGTTAGGCCCATCAGGCATGCGCAGGAGAACCAAATTCTTCCCTTGTGGAGGTTGTTGGGACTGGAGTTGACGGAGGAGCTTTTATTGATGCTATGCATGACTCGGACGAGAATGAAAATGTTCATGGTCATGATGATTATTATTGGTGCGAGTAGAGATACGTAGAATGATCTACCCGTTACGATGCAACTAAAATATGAAATGAATTAGCGTTCAGAATTTCGAGTTCCACAAAAGCTATAATCATCTTATTAATATGAGAAGAAGCAGGATTTTGAAAATCAATTAAAGAGCCCGGATAGGTTCGTCTCTGTATGCGGTGAGTGGTGGTGCAATTCGTGTGAATGAAATGGTCTGGTTCCTCGAGGCCCCGATACGCTAGTCTGCGTTGCAGACCGTTGTGAAGGAGGAAAATTTTGAAATGAAAGGAAATAACGTTATTTCCTACGCAGATTACCGATACGCGTGATAGCGCACCAAAGTGGCCATTTAGAGGTCGTGGTTCGAACCCCACTCGGGTCATTTTCATTTTCAAGAATTATCTCGATTGATCTTATCAATTGCTTGATATTGATTTAGTTTTTTTATAATCTTTTAGCTTGAATTGATTTAATTTATAATAATTTATAATTTTCATGAATTAGGATGTAGATATTATAAGATAAACCAACTTGACTTATTGTAATGTCAGTAATATATTGTAATATTCATAGTATCTCGACTTAAGGACAGGGATCTGAACTCCAAAGTCATCCCCTAATGGTTTGTATGTGCAGCAAGCAAGAAAGCATAATCCTTTGTTAACGCAGGTCAAGGTTTGTGGGAGCTTTACAGCTGATACGAACCTGCAGCTTATGCGCCCAGATTTGATATCCTAGAACGAATAACCTGGGTACTCATTTACCGACCTCGAAAGGATGGACAGCCGAGTTAGCTGACGGCGTGTAATTCATTTTCCGACGGATTCTGACGGTCTGACGGCTAGTGATTTCTAACCAACAAAGGTATTCCTTCAAGGATTACAAACCAGCGTCTCAACTTAACCATTGTTTCCACCACCGCTGACGGCCCTTTCACTATTCATGATTTTAGATACAATATAGAATTGCAGAGTAAAAATAGAATGCTACTCACAAATCGCCTGCTCCATAATCTTCGTGAAATCTGCAAAGTGCAGTTGTAGTAACAATCAGTAATGGAAGACCTAAATTGAAGAAATAACAATTTAATAATAAGTAAAGCGTAATTCCAGGGGAATGTCTGACCTACCTACTATTAGGGACTTAAACTACCAAGACGGCAACACCAGGTAGAACGTCATCACCCTGGAGGACGACGGTGCATAGCTCTGTGGAGGGTGTTCAGTACTGAGGAGGATGTTCCGTACTGTGGAGAATGTTCAGTACTGGGAGGATGTTCAATACTGGGAGGATGTTCAGTACTGTGGAGGATATTCAGTACTGTGGAGGATGTCCAGTACTGGGAGGATGTTCAGTATTGTGGAGGATGTTCAGTACTGTGGGAGAATGTTAAGTACTGTGGAGGATGTTCAATACTGGGAGGATGTTCAATACTGGGAGGATGTTCAGTACTGTGGAGGATATTCAGTACTGTGGAGGATGTCCAGTACTGGGAGGATGTTCAGTATTGTGGAGGATGTTCAGTACTGTGGGAGAATGTTAAGTACTGTGGAGGATGTTCATTATTGTGGAGGATGTTCAGTACTGAAGAGGATGTTCATTATTGTGGAGGATGTTCAGTACTGAAGAGGATGTTCAGTACTGTGGAGAATTTTCAGTACTGAGAAGGATGTTCAGTACTGTGGAGGATGCTCAGCACTGAGGAGGATGTGCAGTACTGTGGGAGGATGTTCAGTACTGTGGGAGGATGTTAAGTACTATGGAGAATGTTCAGTATTGGGAGGATACCACCATTACTGTGTAGGATGTACACTACCGTGGAGGGTGTTCAGTACTGTGGAGGATATTCAGTACTGTGGGAGGATGTTCAGTACTGTGGGAGGATGTTAAGTACTGTGGAGGATGTTCAGTATAGTGGGGATACCACAATTACTGTGTAGGATGTTCAGTACTGTGGAAGATGTTCAGTACTGAGGAGGATATTCAGTATTGAGGAGGATGTTCAGTACAGTAGAGGGTGTGAAGTACCGTGGAGGATGTTCGGTACTGGAGGATGTTCAGTACCGTGGACGATGTTCAGTCCCGTAGAAGGTGTGAAGTACCGTGGAGGATGTTCAGTACTGTGGAGGATGTTAAGTACTGTGGACGATGTTATTTACTGGGAGGAAGTTCAGTACAGAGAAGGATGTTAAGTACTGCGAGGATGTTCAGTACTGTGGAGGATGTTAAGTACTGTGGGGGATGTTCAGTATTGTGGGGATACCACCATTACTGTGTAGGATGTACAGTACTGTGGAGGATATTAAGTACTATGGAGGATGTTCTTTACTGAGAGGTTGTTCAGTACTGAGAAGGATGTCAAGTACTGTGGAGAATATTTAGTACTAGGAGGATGTTCAATACTGGGAGGATGTTGAGTACTGTGGAGGATGTCCAGTACTGTGGAGGATGTTCAGTACTGTGGAGGATGTTAAGTACTGTGGGGATACCACCATTACTGTGTAGGATGTACAGTACCGTGGAGAGTGTTCAGTACTGTGGAGGATATTCAGTTCTGTGGAGGGTGTTCAGTACTGTGGAGGATGTTCAGTACCGTGGAGGATTTTCAGTACTGTGGAGGTTGTTCAGTACTGACGAGGATGTCAAGTACCGTAGAGAATGTTAAGTACTGTGGAGGGTGTTCAGTATTGTGGAGGATATTCAGTTCTGTGGAGGGTGTTCAGTACTGTGGAGGATATTCAGTTCTGTGGAGGTTGTTCAGTACTGACGAGGATGTTCAGTACTGTGGAGGATGCTCAGCACTGAGGAGGATGTTCAGTACTGTGGAGGATGTGCAGTACTGTGGAGGATGTTCAGTACTGTGGAGGATGCTCAGCACTGAGGAGGATGTTCAGTACTGTGGAGGATGTGCAGTACTGTGGAGGATGTGCAGTACTGTGGGAGGATGTTCAGTACTGTGGGAGGATGTTAAGTACTATGGAGAATGTTCAGTATTGGGAGGATACCACCATTACTGTCTAGGATGTACACTACCGTGGAGGGTGTTCAGTACTGTGGAGGATATTCAGTACTGTGGGAGGATGTTCAGTACTGTGGGAGGATGTTAAGTACTGTGGAGGATGTTCAGTATAGTGGGGATACCACAATTACTGTGTAGGATGTTCAGTACTGTGGAAGATGTTCAGTACTGAGGAGGATATTCAGTATTGAGGAGGATGTTCAGTACAGTAGAGGGTGTGAAGTACCGTGGAGGATGTTCGGTACTGGAGGATGTTCAGTACCGTGGACGATGTTCAGTCCCGTAGAAGGTGTGAAGTACCGTGGAGGATGTTCGGTACTGTGGAGGATATTCAGTACCGTAGAGGGTGTGAAGTACCGTGGAGGATGTTCAGTACTGTGGAGGATGTTAAGTACTGTGGACGATGTTCTTTACTGGGAGGAAGTTCAGTACAGAGAAGGATGTTAAGTACTGCGAGGATGTTCAGTACTGTGGAGGATGTTAAGTACTGTGGGGGATGTTCAGTATTG